>CM037779.1:11241004-11291004 GCA_021229015.1 Solen grandis
CCTATTCAGCTATCCTGCCAACTGGCCTGAGCCCTTCATTGAATTACTTGGAATAATAAATGGTAACTTACAAATACATCTGTAATCTACGAATCTTTGTAATGATAGCGTGATATTACTCTTGCAGAGCATACGACGAAAGAAAATTGAGGTACGAACACTCACTGATATTTGTAGTTAAATAAAAATTCACTCAGTTTGTTTGTTAAAACTCTTAACAATCAAGTGACACGTGTCAACACATGATTCTCAACAGTTTTTATCACTTTAATTGAAATGACCGCAAATCAACATAGGTGTGAAAAATACGCACGCGTGTAAATTATGGTGACATAGTGTCCGAACTATTGTGTCATTGATCAAGAACTTTATTGCCTGTTGGGTCTGAAATAAAGTTCGAATTGCCGCATTTATCCGAGTAATTGTAAAACGAATAATTGCATTTTTTTAAATGAGATATATAGGAAAACTTGATGTGACCGTGACATTTATTCGAATAATGCCGTCAAAACGAAAAATCGCATTCCAAATTATCGTAAATGGACTGTAACATAAAGACAGAGTTCCATCAAGTTTTTTTAATTAAACATGTTGTGCGATTTGCACTCCATTGGAATATGTAGGGGAAATATCAATGTCTTAAGTTTACCTGTGTAAATGATTGATTGTATTGGTTTGATATTTCTTCTATACAGAACAATGCTGATTATTGGAAATCAATACTGTGCACTCGATTACCCGTTAAGGTTAGTTTGCATTTGTTAAAATCAGTTAAAACAGTAGTATCTATAACAAGATTAGCCGTTCAGCATTGAATTGGATATAACTATAATGCGGCCCTCTTGAGAGACAGATCTTTGTTCATAAATGCAAATGTATATGTATGCATTCTTTTGCTATGTATTGAATTATTACATTTATTTTTGCTGCTCGATTCGTAGTAATAACACAAATGCTAATACATAATACTCCAAGCATATATAATTTCTACAAAATTTTGCATTGCGATTAAGTAACAATGAAGAGATCGGCTATATTCAACGCGATCTCTTTAACTTAATTATGTTAAATGGTTATTACAATTCATAATGAAGCCTATTACACAAAACAAAGAATTTTGAAAGCAGACGATAACTTGTATGTTAATTGTATGTGTGTATGTTTTCAGCATAAATGATGTACTCATATTTAGCCTTTCATGCATTTTTAAGTTGCTGCTTTCACACGATGGACCACAATATGATCGTTAAACTAAAATGCATGTTTACAAAATAAATCGAGTTTATATCAACGCTTGAGGTGAAGGACCATCCAAGAATTAAGCAAAATATTTTCTACCAGCTTTGCTTAAATCATGACGCAGTGTTGGCTAGTTTCCTTACAAAAAGATGATTGGTGTTCAGTACATATGTATATAGGTCGACGTTGCAAACATGAATTTTAATAGAGAAATATGGACCAGATCCGCTATATAGCGAGAACTAATATTTAGTATAAAAAAGTTGAACAAATTCAGCAATAGACTCGGTACACCTAATACTGCTGTTCAACCATCTTCACAGATAGTCACGTAAATGTTAGGAAATGAAACATATATTCATTTATCAACGTACAAAAATGAATAATAGTTCATGCTCGATTAACAATGCAAGCATATTTGTCTATTTGAAAAGCTTCGATCATGTGCCCCAGACGCTACAGCTCACGTGTCTTTTCTATTTGTAAGTTAGGTAAAATCAAACTTCATTTATAACAGGTATTTGAAAAAGCTGGGCGAGGTATGCAATTGAGCCATTCATAATTGTATACGTAAGTGATCGATAAATGATCACTAATACTATGTTTCGTGTTTGCAGTGAGTAATATTACTTTTATTAATTGTACTTTTTACCGAAGGTTTTCTTCAAAAATCTTATTCATGCATAGAACACGTGTCGTTTTCTTTCCGGAAATACAGCTGATATATAGGGATAAGATTGTAAGTCCTGCTGTAAATCATAACAACTTTATAGAAGTATATTTGTAGTTTAAATCCAAAGTATGTAGTAGGCCAAAGAAAAATTAAATGACGTGATTTTTTTTTTCATTACTAAGTACGGACTTGTAATGAATGACGCATGAAATGAAAATTTACACTCCAGCTAAATAATTATAAATACAGCAGCAGGGTGACAGCTGCACAAATGACGCGAAGTTCCATGTGCAGGTCAAGAAGTACATAATCGATAGAGTTTACCAAAGAAACATACACGATTAATTATCAATACCCATGTAAGTGAATGTCAAGGCATGATATGAATGACTATCGATGATTACAAAACAACACATACCTATCAGTTTAGCTTATTGATCAGATCTACTGCAGTTTTAGTTCAATGAAAAATCGTTGCGCAATATAGTTTTCTGTTTGAATTTGTTAAGCAGTTATTTATGCAGCAAGGTATACAACAATGGGTATATATTCGACGTAAACCGTACCTGTTGAAGAGGTACCTCAATCGATTTAAATTAGATCGCTCTTGAGCTCATTTGAAAAGAACATGTTTACGCAATTAATGCAATGTTAAAATCAATATCTTAACGTAGCAATACTCACTGAATTTTTTATTATAATGGACAAAGTCAGCTTCAAAATAATTGCTTAAGACATGTCACTGATACTTCACAGTTATACGAAATTGGCTGCTCAAGTCTTATATGTCCAAACTATTTTGTGTTCTCAACAATTAGAAGTCCTCTTTACCTTTGTAGTTTTGGCATAAAATTGTCAAATGAATCTAATCAGGGTACCACAAAACCATCACGATATGGGACCCAAGGTTTTTATGTATATTCTGGTTCAAAGAGTCAACGCAATAAATGGGGATCTTGATAGGTTGTTTTAAGATAAGTTATACAGCCAGCAAAACAACCTGTGTTGTATTCAGATGACATCTTTATCCTTGACTGCGTGACAAATCATGTACAAATGTATGACTTGATGAATATTAATATAATCAAATTTAAATGGCATTTGCAGTTGTCTTTGCTGCGCCGACTAGAATCTGAGCTTCAGTTTTCTACTAGTAAATAGAGAAGACCCTGCTCTGTTTGTCAGTGCATCAAAATGAGTCATTTTAATATAAAGTAAACGTTTAAGATTGGTAAACTTTTATGAATATTATGTTTTTCGAAAGTTTAAACTGATAAACGCAAAATGCATTTACCAGATGATGGGAAAAAATCGTCTTTGTAGAGGCATTTTCTTTTCAAAATATGGGAATGATTAAATAACATTATTTTCTATCAAATATAACTGATTTTTGATTTAAGTAAAAACTTGAGTATCTTTGTGAATAATGCCCGTGTATTACCGTTTATCATAATACATTTTGCTACTATAAAACAGTTTTCAAGATACATATACTTTTATTTATCAACTACCAGGAATGTGTTTCATGAAACAATTCTTGGTTAAGATTTTCCATATCGCAAACTATCGCAAAAATTATTTTTGCACACTGGGAATGCATTTTCTTCACAGTGAACAGAACCAAAAAAATGGCATAAATTTAACACAGTACACGCAAATGCAGGAAATTGTCTTGGCTTAAGAAAGTAATTATACACACAGTATCAACCTGCTATATACATGTCAAGTCTGAAAGTGGCAATTTCATACAGCCCTATTAAAACACTCCTCATTATAATTCTAAAGTCAATACACAGTCCAACACTGGATCCCAAATCTTTTATTTTGGTACATTTCCATAAATAAATTGAAGATCACTGTAATTAGTACTGTATAAACTAATTTTCGTGGGAGACCAATTTTCATTAATTTAATGGACAGCTTTATCCACTGATATCAATCCCCATGAAATCTGTTTATTCAAAGAACCTGACATTGTCTAGAACATGAATCCATGGTTATATGTACAAACGAAATTGATATTATTACAGATTCCATGAAATTAAAAACCAACAAAAATTTGTGATTTTACAACATCTAAAGATTGGACCCCAAATATAGCTTTATAACTGAGATGATCTTTTAAATATGACCTTCATTCAACAGCCACCTTTGCTAAACATTCACCTCCACTAATACCCTAGACTGGATGCTTGAGACAATTTGGCTCTATACATCAAAATATGTACAGTGAAGGTCAATTATAGCATGCTCGCTTATGATGCAACTTCTAATATACATGTATCACAGGCTTACATTGGACCCCAAAGCTTTATTTCTTATTGTTTGTTTTGTTGACTCAAGATGCATATTTTATGCTAATAATTTTCATTCAATTTTTTATTTATATAACAACTCATTGAGACTCTTTATCACATGACTTTAAATATTGAGATAAAACGGTATAATAATGTTTTGATGTTTCACGCGAAGTTTTTTTTAACTCATATTGAATGTAAAAACAAGAGGGCCATGATGGCCCTGAATCGCTAACCTGATTATAAATGTGCAACATATGTTGGATTTTTCAAATGGAACTACTTTTTGACCCAACATGACCCAACTTCGAACTTGTCCAAGATATTATGGAGACAGACATTCTGATCATGTTTCTTGAAGACATGGCCAAAAATGTGGCCTCTAAAGTGTTAACAAGTTTGTTGTATAAGATTTGACCTCATGACCTACTTTTTGACCCCAATTGACCCAAAATCGAACTTGTCAAAGATTTTTTAGAGACAAAAAGTTTTATTTTATTTAATTTTTCCCCAAACTTGTCAAAGATTTTATAGAGACAAACATTCTGACCAAGTTTCATGAAGATTGGCCAAACAATATGGCCTCTAGAGTGTTAACAAACCAAATTGTTGACGACGCACGACGGACGATGGGCGATCACAAAAGCTCACGAGCTCAGGTGAGCTAAAAACGAAACAACTCATCTAGATTTAAATTTTGTCCATGGTAAACTCCTTATACTTGAAATTTAGTTTCACAATATAATAATAATAAAAAAAAACACTATTAACAAACTAATGTAAATAACTAATATATATACACGTGTGCACAATATATTTCACCAATGTATTTAATGAATCATCATGTTTGATTTTAACAGAAAATTGTAATACCTTTCCACCAAGTACAACAATTAAACGTACAAATGAACATCATGCACGAAGCCTCGACATTCATCCGGAATTTATCCTGTTCTGCCCAGCACTGTTTTGGCCTTATTTAGATTTTTCGGGAAAAAAAATCTGAGCATATTTTGTTCTCTGTCTATGTTTTATAAATATAATTCTGGTCCAACTGTATGTTAATATTTTCTGCACAAACTTTCTCCGATTTAGTCCGTATATAATCTGTTTACAGTCTAGCCAGTCAGTTTTATACAGTTAATTGGTAATGTAAAGGTTATGGTAATTTACATTTCATTTTGATAAAATGATAACATCTATCCTAGATAATTACAAAGAATCAATTATTTTCGATTTCAATGATTATTGTTACGGCGAAATCCTTTGCATGTAGTTTAGATTTATAATAATATTAAATAACTAACAAATATATAAAAAAAACATATGATAGTATGTACAATTTACTTCACCAGTCTATGCATGATTCATGATTTAAGATTTGATTGAACATTATCATACTTTTTTACAAGTAGAACAATTTTCTGTACACATGCATGTCATGCACGCACATAATCCCAGGCACAAACACATATAAGAAGTCCCGTCTATACCTCTCAAGAAAATATACACGCACCTCTACAATTCAACAATACGATTTAAAATTAAAGCGACGTGTGTTGTTTAATTTAAATTAGTAAATTGTTACTTTACACTGCAAGAATATGAATGAGAAACATAATGTCAAATGCTCATAGTAAGTACATCAAGGCTTCTGGTTAAACACTTGATATTCTGTTTACAAAACTAAAATGGATAAAACTGTTGTGCCGGCATCGTCAGGTCACCGGTAGTTGTTTCTGTTCGATGATGGTTTATATTCGCCGTCTGAAATAAATGGAGGAAAGGGATCATCGCCATATACTTGGACTGGTGAATGTAATAGCATTATAGTTGTATCGTTGTTAACCATATAGGAATAATATGTAAGAAGCTAGGTAGCTCATTCAGTAGTGCATTCGCCCTGTAAGCGAAAGGCCCCGGGTTCTATTCCCAGTCAGACTGACTTGACTTTACTATTTGAATTTACCGTCACTGCGACAGTATTTCAGTCAGATAGCGACGTCCAGCTAATTACAGGCGGAGGAAGAACCCGAATGCACGGAGGCATTCAGGTAAAACCAACGACCTACCACAAGCCAGCTGGAAGGCTTCCTCACGTTAAAATCCGAATCCGAAGGTTTGATTCGAACCCACAGCGGTGAGGGGCTGAGTGAGTGTAAGTCAGCGACTTTACTCTCTTGGCCACGGAGGTCCCTCCCGGTCAGACTGAATATTTTTTCCCTGTTGTAAGTTATTGATACCGTGATAAAATATTGATTTACTTTAAAAACGTAAGAAAGGGTAAATGAGAACATCTTCTAAATCCGGGGCCTCTGTGGCCGAGAGGGTTAAGTCGCTGACGCTCACTCTGCCCCTCAACTCGAGGGTTCGAATCCCGGCATGGTCATACGGATTTTCATGTGAGGAATCTTTCTAGCTGGCTTGAGATAGGTCGGTGGTTCTACCCGGATTCATCCGTGCATTCGGATCTTCCTCAACCTAACGTCGCTATATGATTTCTACTACTTCTGCTACTTAGCACCATTAAAACGTCTACCAAGCCACGACAACTTTTTTTTGAAATAACTATAGCCCCCACAACCTTTATCAATACCACTACTGTTATTACTGCTACTGCTACTACAACTTCTTTTACGAACATCAGTTCCTTTGAGGGTGATATTTTGGATACTGAAAATCCTGATAAAAATTAAAAACAAGAGTGCTTTGATGACCCTGAATCGCTCACCTGATTATAAATGAGCAACATATGCTGGATTTTTCATACTGACCTACTTTTTGACACCACATAATCGACTTTCGAACTTGTCCAATATTTTATGGAAACACATTCCAACCAAGTTTCATGAAAATATGGACAAAAATGTGGCCTCTAAAGTGTTAACATGTTTTTTCTACGATTTGACCTCATGACCTACTTTTTGACCTAACATGACCCAAATTCGAACTTGTCTAATTTTTATAGAGACAAACATTCTGACCAAGATTTATGAAGATTGGGTCAAATATGTGTCCTCTAGAGTGTTAATAAGGTTTTTACTAAGATTTGACCTCGTGACCTACTTTTTGACCTCACATGACCTAATTTCGAACTTGTCTAATTTTTATAGAGACAAACATTCTGACCAAGTTTAATGAAGATTGGGCCAAAAATGTGGCCTCTAGGGTGTTAACAATGTTTTTCTAAGATTTGATCAGACATTTGACCTACTTTTTCACCCCAAATGACCCAAATTCGAACTTGTCCAAGTTTGTTTGAAAAGAAACATTCTGACTTAGTGTCATGAAGATTGGGCAAAAAATGTGGCCTCTAGAGTTTAACAAGTTGACCACTTTTGACCACATGACCCATTTCGATCCAATTTTATGGAAACAAACATTCTGACCAAGTTTCATTAAAATTGGGGCAAAAATGTGACCTCTAGAGTAATTTTTTCGATCTTATCCAAGATTTTATGGAGACAAACATTCTGAATAATTTTCATGAAGATTGGCCTTAAATATGGCCTCTATAGTGTTTACAAGCCAAATTGTTGACGACGCACGTCGCACGACGAAAGACGGACGAAGGGCGATCACAAAAGGTCACCTTGAGCACGTTGTGCTAAGGTGAGCTAAAAAGCAGTCCATATATTTCTGCTACTACGATTTCTGCTACTATACGTACTACTTCCACCACTACCGAAACTGCTACTGCAACTATTTCATATATAATATTCTAATTCCATCATATCTCTCAATACCATTACTACCACATTCTCTACTATTACAACTACTACTACCACTACTACTACTGCTACTACTATTTCTTCTAGTTCTGCTGCTGCTATTACAACAACAACAACTACTACTTTTTCTTCTACTATTTCTACTAGTACTGCTGTTACTACTATTACTACTACTACATCTACTACTGCTTAGACTACGACAACTACTACCACCACATTTATCATTGCTACCACAATAACTACCACTTACTCCTCACTATTACCATAATTACTACATTACTACTACAACACAACAACTACTACTACTACTTTGCTGCTCTTATATAACAACTACTACTACTGCTGTTGTTACTATAACTACTACTACTGCTGGTGTTATTATAACTACTACTTCTACTACTACTGCTGTTGTTACTACAACTACTACTACTACTACTACTACTGCTGTTACGATGACTACTACTAATGCTACAGTTAATATAACTACTACTTCTACTACTAATACTACCACAACTACTGCTTCTTCACTACAACTCTCTACTACTACTACTCTGCTGCTGTTACTATAACTACTACTACTACTTCTGCTGCTGTTACTTTAACTACTACTTCTACTACTGCTGCTGTTACTTTAACTACAACTACTACTGCTTCTGTTACTATAACTACTACTACAATTGTTAAGACTACGACAACTACAACCACATCACTACATAACTACATGATGATGATGATGATGATGATGATGATGATGATGATGATGATGATGATGTTGTTGTTGTTGTTGATGATGATGATGATGATGATGATGATGATGATGATGATGATGATGATGATGATGATGATGATATGTATTCAAATACTATAAAAAGACAACAAGAACACTGTTACTACTGCAACTATTATCACAAGAAATATCATACAATAAAACAACTAATACTTACTACTCTAGTACTATTACCATTACAACTACAATAAATACTACTATGAACAGTACTGTTGCTTCCAATACCGACACAGTTAGTTCTACCACCACCATAACTTCTAGCTCCGTTGCTATGTTTATATGTGTAAGAAAGTTACCTACCTTGAACAGTTCACTCGGTCACATTTCCAGCTTCCTGTAAAACGATAAGATCAATATTATTATCTTGACAAATAAATTAAACAGAAAGTAACTAACTTATAGAAAATAAGTAATAATTTAAGATAAATGATGACTGTTTCAATTATGTGCATTTTTACGGATGCAATGTATATGAATCATTTCTTGATCGTTATTTGCCGAAAATGCGATATTCATAATATAGCTGAAAACAGTGTTTTTAATGCTACCATTACGTACGAAATGATAAGCCCCATGCAACTTCGAGCCCCTGTGAATATGCCTAGAAGCATAAAAACGCGAAAGTTTCTTGACGCGAAAGCTTCCAGGTTTACAGTTTAGATGTGTACACAGCAAGGGCTAGAAAGCAATTGACCAGTAGTGGTGGCGCATATCTCACTGGGGCCATCACTTGAGACTTTGTGTTGAAGAAGAATAGAGAATTACCAAAAGTTACCGCCTTGGAAGGGTCAGATGTTGAAATGGCACTGATAGCTCCCTGTTTGGCGCTCAGCATATATGCAAGGTCATTCCAGGACTGGTTGGCTCGGTGTAAGGATAATGTAAAATCATTGGCGTGGTTTCATGCCACGTGTAAACGGTGTGATATTGCAGTCTGGCAGCACTATATCGTTCTCAATTAGACATGGAAAATCGTTGATGTGACGTAAAATTATTTAATTATTCTCTTTTTAGTTGTTATTGAGTATTCCTATCTCAAATATTCGAAACTGTGAAATTGCTCTCTGTATTCCAAATCTTTTGATTATTCTCAAATTCTCTGCACCACCCTATTATCCAACATTTTCATTTCTCCCCGTAACCCTCGTAATGTCTCTCTATTACTGTAAATATGAAACTATGTGTATACTGACAGAAGTGTCAATAACCCCATGTTCCTTTCCTCACATCTAGTTCAGCTCAACCATATTAGCACCTATGTTAAGTGATTGTCCAAGTTCTTGATTCAAGCTCGATGATAAAAATAACAGTTTAATTTGCAACAGTATCCTTTTCTTAAACGGCCATAAATCACCAACCATCACCGTGAACCCGGTTACAAACTCCCTGATAGCGGTATACGTAAGTCGCCTTAAGGTCTACCCATCCTAATAGCGATCAATTCCATGAAAGCCATGCATATAACTTAACAAAACATATATATATAAACTTTTAAAATGACAAACTATGGTAATCTTTGGGGAAAATTGGCATCGTATAACAAGTGACAGAAATTCATTTATCATCTCCCCTTGATTATTTTGTTACCATGAGTTATCTCCTCTGAAAACTATAAGAAGTGATTTTCTCCATTTTCCTATGGTTAAGTTTAGATTTTTTCGCGAAATTTGATACAAAATCATAAATCGCATCTTTCTACCATGAGTTTTTCTCACAAATCAAATTCAGTTTTTCAAATTTACAGATTATACATATTTTACATAGACTTCAATGTTAACTTATGTGCGAATTATCTCCCCTAAATTAAATAAAAAAAATGAAAAAACACCCTTGGCGAGATATTTTTATTTTATTTTTGAATGTCTTCACAGTGACAAAGATTCATAGAAATATAACCATCCACTAGCAAGATATGGAATATGGCTATTAGGATGAAAAGACCTTAATGTGAAGCTAGTATACTTTCCTCACTTGGCTCGATTATCGAACGATATATTGAAGCATCTTTGTTTTGTTGTTGTTGTTGTTTTAGACACGCAGGTATGATCAGATGTACTCAACTTATGTATTCAACAAACAAAATGTTACTTTAAATCTTGGACAACTGATATACGAAGCTAATTCTTCTATAACAAAAACAAATAACACATACGGACACGTGAAAACTAAGTATAAATGTATTTTTTTTTTAAATTTCAGGAAATGTATATAAAGGCATATCAAAAGGTTTCTAACATAATAGTTCTAAATTTTGTTTTCTGTCTTATCACTAAATGGTGATAATTTTCTTACTTATTTCAGTACGATTGCGTTATGGAAGGCGAAACTGAATTAAAATAATCGATGCTGGAGATAACGTTTTAAATAAACTGTAATGAAAAAAGAAAGTACGCGAGCAAAAAAAAAATCGCACCTCATTCTGAGATATTTTGAAACAATGACTGGCTGGAATTTCCAGCAACAGGCAACAATATATAGATTAAATTTCTTCTGTATGGCTCATTAGTGCAGTGGGTAAAATAGTCAGGCTAGATCGCCATGCAAACGGCGTTGAAAAAGGGTGTGGGTTCGAGTCACAGTCGGAGAACAATGTTTACAAACTTTTTTTAAAATTTATTTTTGCAATATAAGATACATATATTTTTGTTATATTGAATATCATTAATTTATCTATAACAAGAAAATGTGTATATAAAATGAAATGAAAAAAAACAACAACATAAAATAAATAATGAAGTTTGTTATTTTAGATTTCCTTCCACATATTCATATAATCATGTAAACTTTGGGCAAGAGAAATGGGAAAAGTAAGAGTAGCGATGTGCTTTTTGTTAGAAATCAACTGAAACAAATAATGTGTTCATCTTTTTTTAAACGACCGTGTTCAAGCAAAGTTAAAGCGGATTTATAACATTGGGTTTATTGGTGTCGCTTGAAAACTTGGTTATCGTTTATTGAATTTACTTTGATAAACAAAAGAAATGAGACATCATCATATTAAAAACCCTGTTCTCTCAGCGCTATGAGCGCTTTGATTTTAGATGGTCCCTATAAATGACACTTTATATATATTAAGGCACACATTTTGTCATATTTCTCCCTGTAATGCAATACATTATTTTTTTTTATTTGTATTTCTTTATATCTATTGTCATAATGCATGCAATACTTTTAATTTGTCATGACCTGTAAAAGGAGTGGACTCACATGGGCATTTAGCCTGTTCTTCAATCCTATGTATTCTTGAATAAAATATCTATTAAATTAAATACCTATTGGTTTTCGTACTGGCTTCGTACTTCGTGGAAGTGATTTCAGCATAATTACAATAGGACTAAATCGAAGGTCTACATTCCTAGCAGGTAACTTATTATACAAAAAAGTTTAAATAATAACGTGATGTATACTGTTTTACAACCCATGTTCCCATAGTCAAAAGTTGTTATTATCGTTAGCAGAAGAAGTGTAAGTACGAAAAGTACGTGTATACTTGATTTTGCGTTGTGCCGCAATATAAACCGCTACGAGCGTGACCACTCCGCAGATAAAATTAACATAAATAAAAAAAATATCTACAGAATGGTTATATCTGTTCATCATCATTGATTTTTTTTTAATTCAAAAACGTATATTTTTTACATTTTTCTAACCTTTGTACAAAATTAAAAGTATTGATAGGCACGAAGAAACTCATTGTACAGCTTAGCCTGGCAAAACCGTATCAGTAACCGGACCGGCTCCTGCCGGCCCGGAATAAAGGGTTAAGTTATTATTCTACTAAACTGTACAATGGTGTATTATATAGTATTGTTGTTGTTGTTATTTTCAGCATAAGAACGTCTACAAAGGCCTTCTACAGAGTTTATTACACCCGCTGGATGCACCAGAGAAAAAAGGCGGGCTTCGCCCAGGAAACTTGATTGACCATGTTCAGGAAGTGTTCGAGTTGGAGCGGGACGACCATGATCTGTGCACAAGACACTAAGCTTTTCGTTAATATTTCTATAATAGTATGACAATATCATCGAGTCTTTTTTTTTCTACATCTGCTTTAACACTGACGCCATCTGCGATTATGTCCGAAAATAATTATATCATACGGAGATTTTCAGGAGACAACGATAGAAGGATTCCGGAGACAAGCGAAGGAGGATTTGGAGACAAGCAAAGGGGGATTCCGGAAACAAGCGAAGGGGATTCCGGGGACAAGCGTAGGAGGATTCCGGAGACAAGCGAAGAGGATTCCGGAGACAAGCGTAAGAGGATTCCGGAGAAAAGCGAAGGAGGATTCCGGAAGCAAGCGAAGGAGGATTCCGGAGACAAGCGTAGGAGGATTCCGGAGACAGACGAAGGAGAATTCCGGAGACAGGCGAAGGAGGATTCCGGAGACACGCGAAAGGGCGATTCCGGAGGATTCCGGAGACCAGCGAAATAGCAATATTGGGTGTAATTTTGGTAATCCAATCATTATTAAATTGTGATCATTGTCTATCAAGTGATTGCGGGATTTCTAAGTTTAAATTGAATTTACATAAAAAATATAATCGCGTGTAATTACACGTAAAGGGGTGGGGGCATAGTTGGTGCTAACGTGGAGGTTTAAAATCGCTGACCGAAGATGAAGCATTTTGGGTAATATTTATCCCCCATTATCAACAATCACGTGCGCTAATCTGATTCTTTATCTATTTCCCATGAGTGTCCGCTTTAGGCAGGTTTGACTGTATTTGTCTGTTTTTGACCTTTTTTGACATTCTGTGTTTGAATGTGCTTGAATGTACTTCATTGTATTTAACTGTATTTAAAGCTAAATCAAAACCAAACGTCTTCTATGGACATCTAAAATAAGATAAGTTTTAATATAACAAAGTAATTAGTGTTATGTATGTTAATAATATTATCTTTTCCGGGCTGTTTTTACATTTTATTTCCAAAAAATAGTTTACGAAGAATAACATCAGTACAGCATATAATTGTAATTAGAAACTGTAAGGAAGATGTTAAAAATTGGGATTTAAGCGAAAGCTATCTAAAGTTTATAAAGCTTGTAGGTCTACTGGTCAAGTACAAAGATGTTCAAATAAGTTAATAGACT
Source organism: Solen grandis (assembly GCA_021229015.1). Taxonomy (NCBI): domain Eukaryota; kingdom Metazoa; phylum Mollusca; class Bivalvia; order Adapedonta; family Solenidae; genus Solen; species Solen grandis. Next base: position 11,254,827 of record CM037779.1, read on the forward strand.
AATTTTGAAGTGCAATGTTTACAGGATATAGATGCAAAATGAAGGTTAAGCGAAAGTGTTTAGTTAAGTCGAGACTATACAAGTTGCAGACAGATGACTTTATATCCGGGTTGATAAAGTGATTGCCGGATGTCGGATTTGTTATCGCATGCATCCAGCAAAAGGATCAATTACCTATTATTATACTTTTATATGATAATTGATACATAATCATCAAAACCTTGCTTAGTTGTTATTCAACAAGCAGACGATATACGTGCATCCGTCTGCTTTCTTGTCGTCTGCCTCGGTTTGATCCAGATTCTACCATCACTTGGTCTGACGAATAGAGAATTTTATGAACTCGTGAAAGACGAAGCAAAGGGTAACACTTTCTTAATTAGCCTATGGATTTATCAAAAACAAGCGCTGTGTCAGTAACCTAATTCCTCGTTCGTTCTCTTGTCTATAGTGGCTGATTTCTGTCATATCGTGCAGCGGGTTTTCGGAGCGAAAGATTGAAGGCGATAAGACGAAACAAAGGTAGTTTGGCGAGTGGAAAACACTTCGAATATCAAACTGTTCGTGTTGCCTCGCGAAAATAAAAACTTCTTTTTGTCGTGGTTGCGCTCCGACAACCCGCCACTTTCTTCGTGTAGCGATAAGCAAGCGCAGTAAGACATGGAACTATTGGGGTGGAGTGCATTCTCTTTATTAAGGACTAATAAGGATTAAACTCGAGATATTTGAGAATGTCGTATTCATAAGATAAAATATCTACATTTCTTATGGTATTTCGACGTTTTGCCCGAAATTTATATTTTTCGTGATTTTGTCCCGCCAGTCTAGTTTTCTTTTTCGACTTTTCGTCTTCGACTTCTCGCCCCGAAAACCTTCCATACAACATGGCAGAAATCAACCGAATACTTACTTCTTAAAACACTGTTGAAAGCTGTACATTTCTAAATCTAAAAATAAATCTTGTTTGAATCTTGGATTTTATGGTAACTCTATATCTATTTCATCTTACATATTATAATAGCTTAAATTGCGTCAACTTTCAACTTTGAATTGTGTTTTTTTTCCGCCAACCTCTTCTGTGTGATAATTTTCGTAGAAAATCGATGATGAATGATACTCATGCGTCATCAGCGATTATCATAAGGTGGATTCCGGAGATGGGCTAATAGTGTTGATTGGAGCAAATCGTGTATTCAACGTGTTACCAGATTCAGTGAGTCATATCACCCGTGGAATCTAAAGTCATTAAAGTTTTTACCCTTGTTTCACAGATGTTTATGAAGAAGAAATAACTCCGATCCCTGGTGGTGACTCCGATGAAGACACTACATATTACAGTGACGATGATGACGCGAATGATGACGACGTAGATTCTGACGATCACGTGGATGATGACGTTGACGTTGGTAATGACGTTATCGAACTTCCAGGCGGCCCTGATGACGAATTGGACATGGACTTCATATTAAAATCTCTGATGCTATCTGAGAGTGACATCTTTGACGGAGGTAGGTCTATTCTAAAATTTTAGACGTAGCTCTACTTACCATATATCTATTTGTTCAACAGAAAAACCGTCGAGAAAGTTTTGTGTTGCACGTCCCACCAAGAAGATAATGTTTCCTATGTAGATTTTGTCCGCTATTTCCATCCAATCAGTGAGCCCGAAATTTCAAATACCTGGTCGATTTAATTTATTAAGAGTTCGATATTTTACGAAACTTATTCTTGAGATTTAACTCTTTACTTGTGGTACGAGTTTACGGCGAACTGCGCATGTCATTTTTTTTTAAATCATACTCCGCCCTGTTCTCGCGATCTATTTCCGATACCTACACGCGAGGCGTATTTATCGTTAATTGTCTCAGTGGTGCATGTCGACGTTATTTGAACACATTTAGCAAAGTTGCATTAATAATCATGTATAGATACAAATTAAGGTAAAGTCCCTGTAATGGTTCCGCTACATTTCGGACCTCATGACCTTTCACGGAGATAACCAAGATTACCTTATGTTTCATTAGGGTACCTCGTTATCTTGGTAGAGGTTAAGTGGTCCAAGACAAAGCGGAACCATTACAGGGACTTTACTTTAACATAACAATGAGGAGCTTCGGAAATATTTTCGCAAAGTGATGATTGCCAGCTAAATCCAAATAAACTCTTAAGGGAAGAATAAGATGCTAAAATAAATACTCAAATACATGGACAGTTTGTTTGTTTATTGGGCTTAACATCCCACCAACAGTATTTCAGTCATTTGGATACTACGTTTACTCGAGACGGATATAGTGCTGCCACACTGCAGTATCACGCCATAGGCATATTGCATGACACCACACCCAGTCACATTATCCTGACATCGGGCCAACTACTCCAGGAACAACCCCTATAGACTGAGCGCTAAACAAGGGGGGTTTACCAGTACCTAGTTTTACGACTTTGGTAAATACAATAATTAAAATTTATATAACGTTCATTAACAACTTAAAGGTCATGTATTTACTTTTGGGTATCTTTGATATCTTCCGCTGACAGCGGCTTTTCTAAACAATTATTACCCACATTTTTCGTGTTTTCCTTAGTTTTTGTGCTACTTGATTTAAATCTATATAAAAAAATTTGATTTTAAAAGGAAGGCTTGCCCTGTATATTATTAGCAAGTCTAACCAAGTCATCTGTTGCTTAACCTCCGATTGTTTTTGTTCAAATCTTGGCCCAAGCATAATAACCAAGTACTGTCGAATGGATTTACCTGAAAAAATTGAATTTTGCTTTCACGAATCTTTGGCACATGCTTGCAAGTGTTGTTTAATACAACTTGCTTGTGACGTCATACATGAACAGATTCCATCAATATTTTTATACAGATTTTTTTCCAAAGAGTTATCTGTTGATTACTGCATCTGCTAAATTGCAAATCGAACGCTTTAGTCCAATATAACAGCCTACCGGTAATTGGGCTAATAATACAAAATGGTGTCTGGTTATGCCTTTTGATAAAAGTCAAATCAGAGTACCAGAACAAATAAAGTCGAAATGTTTCGCTACATGGAAATTCAAGCCCCTGTGTTTTTGAATGTAACAGTCGCTATCGTAAGCGGTTGCACATCTGTTTTATAGCAGTATACAAAGTGTAAGCAGGGTACCAAATCGCAATTGCTAACTTCTGTCAGCTAAGGGTGGCATTCACTGAACGCACGGCAGCCGGTTGTTTGTTCCTTCCCACAATTCATTTTAACTTCTAGAAACCCGCATATGACGCTTACACAAACGGATAATCTCGGCTATCTGGCAAATACACAAAGTCCGAAATGTTACGTGAACGACGATAAGGAAATCACAAAATGAAGTAAAATAATGGCTTGCGGCCCACGGTAAAAAAACGCGCGAAATGTATGCTTATATCTATATTTGGAAAGCATGTCCACGTGTGTGAATACCTAAAAAAACAAAACAAAAAAAAAAAAAAAAAAAAAACAGGCTGACGTAACGATTTTATAGCGTCTTCTCCAATTATAGCAGCGTGATGCAGTGATAAGGCGGGGAATTGTCAGTGTAAACACTATTACATAGCGACAAGACAATAGCTGCAAACACTTGGTGAAAAAATCACACAAAAATAATACTACATTTATGTATACGAAGATTTATTTTGTATGTTCAGTAAATGCACATTTGACCCCCTTTGGCTCTGTGATTTTCGCTTATGCGTCAATATTTGTCATTGTGTCCACTAATGACGTCTCACTTTAACAGATTTCGGTGGACTTCGAATCAAATTAAGGTTACCATCATGTTTAAAAAAATCAACATTACCGTTTACAATTAAATGAAATGCATGTATTTCGTTTAAAGTTTGAAAAAAAAACAACATATATTTTCTGAAATGAACCGTTAGGTCTTAATATGGAGAAAATACATGTAAGTGACTGTATGGTGCCTACGTGACTTTAGAGCACCACATAGGCGGAGTTTGTTTCAGCGGCGACTGATTACGTCACTTCCTGTACAGTGCAACAGATACAATTCCACAGTAGCCGTATACATGTATCCAGCAACACTTTTGTCGGCCACAGCGGCACCTTTGATAGGAGCACACGGCTCACGTAACCGTTAAACTTATTCTCCACATAACATGGTCAAAATACGAATATATATATATATATATTATATATATATATATATATATATATATATATATATAATATGAACAACCTTTGGGAGACATTTTTATATATAAGTAATAAAACCTCACAACTATGCATTACATGCATTCTTTCACTAAATAGGCCTTGTTAAGTGTTATTAAACTTATATCCTTATAGATTCGGTCAAAAATACATGTCATAAAAAATATACATTTTTTCGCTGTCGCCTAAAGGTAAAGCACTGGTTGTTCATGAAAAACTGCAACGTGAGAGACTGTAGCCGAAAGATTGCAATAAGTGTGTATTTATATATATCATTATATATAATTACATTTTGCAATGTGTCAGTAAGACATATAGTGCAACTGTCCAATTAATAAAGGCTTGTGTGTCCTGTACCGATGTTTACACCAGAGGAAACTTTAGGTTTGCCCTCCGTCTGTCTCGCTATCCGTCTGTCCGCTCTCACTCAAGTGATGCTCCGGGGTGAGGAAATTGGGTTAGGGTTAGTTTTATGGGGTTTCGGAAGTACAATTGGCACTTGTGGGCTGATTTGTTGCTTGTGGGGTGCAAATTACGGGGTGCAAAAGGGCCAAAGATCAAAGGAAAAATCCCACAACGTCACTTCAGTGAGAACGTCCGTCCGTCCGTACGTCCGGATATCCGGAAATCTGGATCCCGCGGTAACTTAAAAAACGTTCAGGATAATACTATGAAACGTTGTATATGATTAAACACGCCTCTTTGTTTTGTTTTTCTCGGACCAAAATTCTGGTTGCTATGTTAACAGAAAAATATGCACCTCACCGGTAGGAGACTCGTGTGTTGCATACAACACCAGTTGCTTGTTTAACGGGGTTCGGAATATGGGTTTATGAAGTCGGCATCGGACTAAACTTCATAATTTAATTATCAGGTTTTCAATGAGAATAATATAACAATACGTTAGACATGCAGAATTCAAAGTTGCATTGTAGTAAAAACTTCCATCATTCATAGTCCGATGTCCAAACCCCGCACTTCGAACATCGTTTAACATGTCTATTAGTAAAATAGTCGATAGCGCGGTATGGTTGTCTCCTGGGAGACTGAGACTCGCATCTCGGTCCGAAGAAATGCTACTACTAGTAAACCAAGGAAAAACGCACCAGTTCACATCTAATTCTAATGTACAGGTATAGTAGAAAAAGGTGTAAAATAAAGGAAACTAATGATATTAATCACTCCAATAAGAAGTTCATTTTGTGTGTGAGTGTTAATATTCATAATATCATATATATATTTAGACAAAACCAACCATTGGGTTACATCGTTACGACCTTTCGGCGACACATGTCGCCCAAAGGTTGGATTTGTCTAAGTGTATATGTATTATGAATATTAACAATCACACATATACACATATGTTTTTCATATTCGAGTATTTAGGAACGTATTTCACAACAGAAGAGCCATTCCTTTGTTATCTTTAATTCATAACATACCCCAATTTGGTCTACACGACCACAGTTGTAGACTTGAGAGTATAAATATTTGTTGGGGGATGCACATGTGCAATTTGATCAGGCTTACTCCAGTTAATGTTAAAGAGTGTAAAATAAAGGAAACTAATGTTAATCACTCCAATACGAAGTACGTTTTGTGTATAGGTGAGTGTTAATATCCATGATATTACATATATATTTACCGCCCCCGGTGGCCGAGTGGTTATAGCGTCCGCCTCGGGAGCGGGAGGTCGTGGGTTCGGTCCCCGGCTGCGACTTCCAAAGTCGCAAAAATTTAGTACTGTTATAGCTCCCTTGCTTGGAGCTCAGCATATAAGGGTAATTGCAGGACTCGTTGGTCCGGTGTTAGGATAATGTGACTGGGTGTGGTATCATGCCACATGTCTACGGCAGTGTGGCAGCATTATATCTGTCTCAAGTAGACATTGTCTCTAAATGACTGAAATATTGTAGGTGGGACGTTAAACCAAACAAACAAACAAACATATATGTATTAAGTCAAATCCAACCTTTGGGTTACATTTTACGACCTTTCGGTGACACAAGTCTGTCAAAGGTTGTATTTGTCTAAATGTATATATATTATGAATATTTACGCTCACACACACACATAAATGTCTTTCATATTGGAGTAGTTTGTATCTATTCATTTTTATTTTACCCTCTCTTTAAGTTACTTCTTTTTGTTCAAGTTACCCTCTGGTATACCATAGATATTGTCCTTAATCAGAACAAAATAGGCTAAAAAGGAACATTTAGAACTAGTCAGAGGTATACATGTGAACAATGGATTTTGAATAATATGTATCACTAAAATGCATGTTTACATTTGTTTGGTTCGTTTCTGTTACAACAGTTGTTTTAAGCTTGAATTAACAAAAAAAGGGGTATAAATTGAATGTAACAAAGCCATACCTTTGTTATCTTTAATTCATAATAAACCCCCGTTTGGTCTACAGGACCACAGTTGTTGGACTTGAGAGTATAAATATTTGTTGGGGATGCATATGTGCAATTTGATTAGGTTTACTACAGTTAAAGTTGAAAATTGATACTAAATTGACACAAATTACAATCAAAAGCTTTGAACCGAACCGATTGATTTATTTCAATAGAACTACAAAGGTATCTACTTCTCCTACTACTTTCTCCAGTGGCCGAGTGGTAAGAGCGCCCGCATCGGTTGCTGGAGGTCGTTGGATCGATCCCCGGCCGCGACATATCAAAGTCGTAAACAATGGTACTGTTATAGCTCCCTTCCTTGGCGCTCAGCATATAAAGGTATTTCCAGGTTTGATTGGCCCGGTGTCAGGATAATGCGACTGGGTATAATATCATGCCACATGTCTATGGCGTGATAATGCAGTGAGGAAGCACTATATCTGTCACAAGTACACATCATTATCAAATAACTGAAATACTGTCGGTGGGACGTTAAATCCAACAAACAAACTACTTCTTCTACCAAAATTAGCTGGCTGTTGTTACATGTTTATGACTTATATCTAGAATATACTTAGTCAAAGCTCATGCCTTTTTTTCAAATCCAATATGAAATTAAAAACAATATGAACAGTGATAGATAAACATATGTATATTCGCATTTTTACAATGACATTGAAATATGACAGTGCGGCAGTTTGATAATAAAACCCCCATCCAACTGCTATTTTTTAATGAAGTAACCATTGACCATTTAATGCCAGATGATAATAAAATCTTAATGAACGTGTGTTAATATAGCATTCTTACGGCACCTTGCATTTTAATATTTTAATTAGTGGTGGAAATTAGTATTAGTACGAAATGAAAGATCAAGAGGCTAGGGTCGCATCATTATTTTATAGCTCATTTTATATATCAAAAACCCTCATTTCTAGTCCCCCGACTTTTTTTTTTTTGCTTTTACTGGTTCAGTTTTTTTTTAAAGGTTTTTTTTCTTCCAAAGGATTATATATAAGGCAATAAGTGCCTTGCATCACCTTCCCCAACTAGTACGAAAACCAATAGGCGCGAACGTCATTTATAGGGACCATCTTAAAATGCATCTGTCTTAAGACAGATACTTATAAACTTTCCGAAATAACGCGCTCTAGAGTTAACTAGAGCGCACCCACCCGTCATGAGCCAGGGTACCGGACAAATCGATGGGGCATGAGGAAATCTTATATGACAACAATAACTGTCCCTAATCTAATGATTTTAGCTAACGTGAGTTTAATTGAAGAAAAGAACAGGGCAGATGCATGATTAGAATAATTCTTTAAATTTAATTATACTTAAGAAAGAAAAAGAGAGGGGGAGGGGGGGGGGGGGGGGGGGGTGGAAGAAAGAGGTAGATAACTGGTCCGATATGACTAAGTGCGGCATGAGAAAATAACCATTAACTTTTAACAGTTTTATTTCTCAGAAGTTGTAATTATACCTTATGCTTTCATTACAATATATCCAACTTAAAACTGCAAAGTTGACTTATACAACCAGTGGAACTATTTTCAACGCGAAAGTATGGATAAAAGGCGGCAATATGATTGTAAGTAGAAATTATAGTGTCTGACTTTTGACTTTAGGGGCTTTCCCTTCTCAAAAAGAAAAAAAACCAACATACACCTAGCTCAGGATACTTAACGCTTTGCTACTGAACTATTCTTATCAAGGGAATAACTAATGGGAAGATTATAAAATTCAGGGACTTGTACTTTAATCCTGTGCCCCCGCCCCCCACACACACACCAAAAAGTTATCTGAGCTGATTTGTTTTGTTATCATTGTTCTTGTTGTTGATTATGATGATGATGTTTGTTTTGAAATTAACATTAACACAGCCTTAGTAGCTAACTGTCTGGAAGTTCCATTCATCTTGAAGACCCTAACAATTAACTCTTCTAATGATTAAAAAAAAGGAATTGCCTGTTATAAAAATGTCCCCTTATTGATCTATGTATTAGTTATTTACATGGACTTTTTAAAACACACTTTAGATATCTCTGAACCAAACGGTCTACAGCTGAGGTTTTTTAGCAATGCATAGCGGAAATATTTAGACCAATTGTTTGCAATTTATGTATGCATATTCTGAAATGGCTTTGCTTAATTTAAGTCGTGTTTCAAAAACATGCAAGGCGTCGATGATGCTTTACGTCAAAATTAGTCCCGTAAGTCTCTGGTTAAGGGAAGAAGCAAGTACCACACAGCAGCGAAACGGATATCATATCATTTCCCGAAATGACAGAGAATCACGCCAAAAACAACAATAGTCCTTCGGTCCGATTCTTTGACGCTCGCGTCAAAAGATTCTTGTATTGTGTTTGTAATTTGCTGCTGAAAAAGTACAGGATCTAAACTAATAGATACGCTACTCAGCGAAATTTCATATATTCTCGGCGTGAATTCTCGGAGTTGCGCCAGAATGAGAGTCAATAGTAACTTTAAGTGATAGGAAAATAACGATCGGTAGAACGATTCAATTATTTTATATTATTTATCATAATAATTCTTTAATTTATTTGATGTTGTCCGATACCTGATTGTTTGTGATAGAACATACAGGTAGGTGAAATGCAAAAAAGAAATCTTTATCACACACTTACACACACACATTGATTACTCGAGGGTCTCATTATACAGAGACCCTGATTACTCAAACTATTCACTTTGATGTTATGTTATACTAACGGGAACTCAAGACGCCATTCTCAAAGATTGTGCATTTGTAATTATTTCTCAAACACAAATAATACAACTACTGAATGTTGACTGCATTTTTGTGATACTTTGTATTCATAGTTAGACGGCGATAGCCGTCTTATGCTGAAAATCGAAATCAGGCCTTGCTAATTTGCATATTTTCCACAACATTTTTAACTGTACCTCTCCGCGCTTAGTGCGGATCCATGCAATGCGATTCTGCACTAACGAATACGAGTGGAATATGTTACACAGGCGTTTAAATCATAACCGTAACCGCTTTTAGTGTGTTACTGTTTGTTAACATGTTTTCTTTTGCCATTATTTTGCACTGGAAGCATCAATTTTAAGCGTGAAAAAATATACGTGACATTTCTTAACCAGAACAGCAACCCATCTTACGTACATGAAGATCTACTCCTGTAAAAAGAAAAAGTAGTGCTCCGTATGTATGTAAATGACCTAAAGTAGTCCACACAGTATTTTGCATGAATGCGAGTTAGGTTCCTCCCAGGGCATTTCTTAACTTTGAAATAGATAGGCAAACTTTCTAGTATCTTAAATCATCAAATACCTGGTCAATTTCTACACATACAAAACAACAGTAAGAATTCGCTTGTACTAGAGAAAGAGAATGACCTACTAAGGTATGCAGCTCTTTATGAATGAAAGAGTCATGACCTTTACTCCGGATTATTATGTTACAAACAGAACCTCTGTAGCAACAGCGGGTGGAGTTTTTGTCGTCATGTGACTGCTTCAATAACTTCAGAAACGCTGGGTTTAGAATGTTAATCCCGTCGCCGTCTCTCAGCGCATTGTGCGCTTTGATTTTGTTTAGTAATGGGCCACATCATACACAAAAACCAGCCATTATCTTAGTAATTATATATACATATATCCAGTAATGTGGTAATTTGGTGAGGTGTCGAGAAGATTAAGTACGTTAGAAAGGTTGGGTAAAACTGCATTGATCTTTTCTCCAACACAATGCGATGCAGATATGTCCTTCAATGTTCGAAGGAGTTAGGACTCCCAACCTCGCCTACTCCAACTCCCAACTTCGCCTACGACGAAACTCATGCTGCTGGTTCTATGGTATGGTCTCAGAACGATTGGTAATTTTCCGGTTACATTTGTCCCGCTTCTTGCAGACAAGAGTAACATATAATGTCTTCCATTCATAAGGAATGTGATACTGAGCATGTTTTGTCTGGAAAATGAGGGTAAGTGCTAGAGCAATGATTTTGAGAACAACAATTTTGTCAAGACACGTAGCTTTGCGTGGGTGAAGGGCTTGTTAGAGATTCGCTATATCGAATGGGTCACTTCCCGCTTAGAGAACTCATTGTGGAGCAAATTGTCATTACTGATGATAAAGCCGGGGTCTGCTTTCTATAAGAGTAACCATACTTCACGTTTTTTTTCTATGGAGCTCATAACTTATATGCGAAACGAATGACCATGATTGTGATAGGACCTTTTCAGTACGGCAGATGTTTTAGGAGAAGAAGTATGTTACAGAGAACGAATAGCTAGTATGAGATGGTCTCGTTCTTGTTCAATACTGCAATACTGGAAGATAGTTCAATATAATACTCACGTGGAAACAGCCATGTATAAAATGTATAACTTCACGAGACTTCACTTCAGAATGTTGGAAAAAATACATCTGCAGCTGTCATGCGTTCAGTTACCGTGAACAGTCGCTAACGTGAGCGATTGCATTCCCTGTTACCATAGCATATATATTGAAAACAAGGAACAAACTTGCAACCGTTTGATTATCGGTTGCGCATCGCTACGTGACTTTAATTGTACATATCATGGGGATTGACTGCTGCGGAGAGTTTGCTATTTGCTGACGTGAGCTACTGTAATTTAAGCGATTACTGATTGTAACTCTGACTCATTTCAAAGACAAATCATAATGCGAAACAAGGGAATCATGCCAAGAAAAAACCCATTATCTCGTTCTTACAACATATTATCTTGAAATAATGAGATACATATCTCTTAATAACGAGATATTGACACATAAAAACGAGTCAAATATCTTGAATGAATAATTTACGAGATACTTATATTATAATTACAAAATAATATGACCATATTTCTAATGCTATATACATAAAAATAGCAATTATTTCAATCATGTATTTAAGCTCGATTTCGAAACATATTTTATAGCTGATAGTATCCTTCTCGGTGGTTTCTGGGTTAGATCAGTACTTGCGCCTGGGATAATCATGAAAACATCCACAGTCAGGTACGTTATCAACGGACCACATGACCTCTTTATTAGCACAATAAATGTTTAATTCTTGAAGTTATCTGATACAATACATGCATAACACCGTAAACAGGCCCCTTTGGTTAACAACAAAATAAAAGTTTTGTGGTTCAGTATTGGGACCTTTGTACTTGTATTCACGTTAAAATGAAGCGCCCGTTGTAATGGTCCTTCACTATATTGGACTATGGTTGCATTGGTGTCACATTAAGATGGAGGGCATTATTGGAATGGATCTCTCTGCATTGTACATGTATACCATTCTGTTGCAACATTTTTTTGTTTTTTTTTTTGTTTTTTTTTGGCTTATTAAGCCAACATTTGAATATTTAAGTCTATCAAATTACTCAGATATGAATAAATATATTCTATCAATATGAACAATTCAAAGATTTGAATTATTTTTCTCATCCTGTTGTTCTTGAAGCACTGATTTCTCCATTATTGTGTTAATTTGATAACTATTAATAAGTATGTATAAAATGTTTATTAATACTTGTATTATTGTCAAGATAAGTTTGTGACTATTTTGAATATTTTATTTGTTAATATAATTTATTGATGTGCATACATGTATATCAGATACGTGAGTATAATTAGTATCTCGAGATCTTTTCTCGTTGTAATCAGATACTATCTCGTAATAATTACACATGATCTGGTTATTAGGAGATAAATCGTTATGATTATCATTTAACTTACTCCTGATTGACACTGGGCGGCTTTCATGTGAATCTGAATTCTCAATTATGTAAAATGTCCATTCATTATTCTCGCAGATGAAGATGGTACTTAATTACGATTTTCATACTTTTATTCAAACTATGCCTATTTGTTTCCACGGGGATTTGAATATAATACTCAAATTATTAGCCTGAGATCATACTTAAGTCAATTCGAGAACACAGGGTCCACATTTTGTGAAAAGTTGTAAATATCAGTTTTCACTGTAACTATTAATGACGACTTTATCGTTATAGGTGAAAAACTATCCAATAACTTTGTGTGTTTGTTTGATGGGTTTAACGTCCCAACAACAATAATCAGTCATTTTGAGAATAAGACTACTTGATACAAATATATATCTACCACACTGCAGTATCACACCTAAGACATGTGGCATGATACCATACACAGTCATATTAGCCCGACACCGGACCAATCAGTCATGCAATTACCCTTATATAGCGTCAAGCAAGGGACATATACCAATACCATTCTTTGCGATTTGGTATGACGCGAACGGGGACCGAACACACGAACGCCCGCTCCAAAGGCGGACGCTCTAACCACTCGAACGCGGGTTCGGCGTTCCTTATTATTGAACGTTTGTTGCTTGATCTGCTGTAAGCAGAGGTGAAACATAAGTATTACTTTTCCGTTATCGGCCTGTCCGTCCGTTCGTCTGTCTGGCCGTCGTTTCCCGCTAAAAAAACTCTTGTTTTGAAATGAAATTGCGAAAGACTGAATATTTGTGCTGTGTAAGATCTGACCACAGTTGCTTTCAAGCGACAAGAGATAAAACGTCTGCACGGCATATTTAAATGTTCCCTAAAGGTTGTAATGGTGTTAATACCGGTATTTTATATATTTGGTAATAATATTAATAAAGTGTAAACACATATATAATTGTCGATTTTATCTGTTTGCCAAGGTTATAGTTTACATCCAGAGAGTAACATTTTACCAAAACCTCTATTCATATTTGATAAAGTATGATATATTGTTGTCTTGACTTTACTGATGCACCTAAAAAATAAATGGGAAACAACTGAATAATCCACATGCATAAATTATCTAAATAAATGAAAAAAATCTGTCTTGCTAAGATTGAAAATAGGACATTTATAAAATACTCGAAATTTCAGAAACTATTTTATGAATTACTACTAAATGCAGTTTTGTATCATAGGAAATTTATATTATTTGCTTCTTTATTTTCGGAAGGGAGGGGGGTAAACTTAAAACCGGTTTCTCATTCATAAAATAACATACAATCCAGGGGTTGTGAAAAAAATGTTATCACACTAACAAGAGAGAGAGAGAGAGAGAGAGAGAGAGCACAGATGAGAAAAATCAGAACACTAGTAAAGGAGACAATTTGTTTGCACACAATGGTTAATTTTGCCGAATTAGCGCTGGACTGTATATTTAAGTTCGATCCTGAGAAGGAGCGTGAGCACTGGCTCAGCTCAGGCAAATTCAGTCGTATAACCGGACATCTGTCGATAATTATCTTTTATTGTTTACTTTTCATGTCCCTTTTGAGAAACTGATCCAATGAGTATACATCGATGGAATATATTACTAAATTTATCGCTTATTGACGTCACTCTTATTTCTCCTTACTTAATTCTACAGAGTTCAAGTTTAAATAACTGGATAAAAACTATTTAAGACAGATTTTATCGGGAACAGTATTGTTTTTCTTATTATCAATATCACGTTTGCTCCATTGTTATTAAGTGGCACGTGGGTCGAAGATTACTGATAATGGTTGTAAAATAAATAAATGAATGAATATGTTTTCATTCTCCTACACTGGTCCAGTACAATGTAACCAGATATCCATGATACCGTACTGGGAACAGCAGGTAGAACATTTCTCATTTATCTAGCAAATCGGAAACTCTGAAGGATTAACCAGCTTGTCTCGTCTTAGAGTGTACGTCTGTTAAAACACGATTAGCCTGATAAGCGACACTATATTCATGTGTCAGTTTTAGTTTAGGTTTTCAAAATTGAATACATATATCTTGTCTACATATCATATATATATATATATATATATATATATATATATATATATATATATATATATATATATATATATATATATATGTGTGTTGGAGCATATAACAGATGCAAAGGATTGGCGATTCCTTTTCTTAATCTTTAAAATATTGACTTTTTGTAAATAATCAATTAACCTGTCAATGTTCACTACCAACTGATATACATCACAGCCCTTCTCAAAAATTTATTTGCTTTCCATATTTTTTTTTCTTTGCTCTCTATATTTTTTTCACTAAAAAACATTCATTAATGAAATTCTATTTATTTTTTCTACAAAAGTAACTTCTGTTATCTAGTTGTCATTTAAACGGGGCGACATAATTGAAATAAAAATAGCTTAAGGCACAAAATGCTCTAAAATAAAGTTGAAAGTAATAGAAAAAGACGTTTGGTATCATACCAAAATGCAAATAAATAATATAAGTAAATAAAGGGCAGCAAATATACATTGTTCTCTTAGACTTTTGGAGAAAACATGAGGTACATGCATTATTAATGTTTTATAAATGTAAATTCATATTTTGAAGAATAGATACTGTCCAGACTGTAACAGACACCTTGAAAAATATTTTTGCAAGTGAATACGTAGAGAACAAGTACGACAGTATTTTTTCACTTAATGACATCGTTGAGATTGTTCAGAGTCGTAGTTTTCAATGTTACGACTAACCGCAATGTACGACTTAATTATTCAATGCCCATGTTGTTCCCATGACAGTTGCAAAACTCGCAAACTCTGTACTGTCGGAAATATTATGTGTCATGTCGATAATTTTACAAAAAGCTTGTGAACAGTATACCATGTGATGGAAGTAAAGTCTATAGCTGCGACATTTGTTTGCAGCTGTAAGTTATGCAAATTGATATAAACGTGTATTTTGCGTGTGGCACCAATGTTTTCATGGCATAGTCAAGAATTGAAAAAAAGAGGTCAATCTGTGAAGTATACTTTCAAAATTTGTCTTAATCTTGGCAGTTAATGTCTGACAAATAAATGACCAAATTTAACGTCTTCCAACCCTAATACCATCAAAGCAATGTACATGTATATAACATATTAATGAGCTTTAAAATATCATATAATGGTAATCTTATGGGCAAATTGACATGTTATGACAAGTGTCAGATATTTATGAATACCTTCCCTTGATATTTTGTTGCCATGAGTTATCTCCTCTGAAAACTAAAACACTCATTTTAACTTCACCATTTTCCTATGCATCTGAATGAATCTGACTGTTGCTGAAGGTAACAAGGTTTCATAAAGTGACCCGAATTGTTTTTATTGTTTTTATTAGGTTGATGGTACCATGGTGAGCGTTCTGGGGCCACCATGGTCCTCTTGTTTCATTGTCAAATATATTAAAGGCAAGGTGAGAAGCAGGAGTATAAGTTATCTTAAGTGATAGTTCTAGTTATCGCCAGTCCTTGACCAAGCGTTTGGCGCACGTTTGCAAAACAAAAAATACCTTACATGCGTTAACTTATGCAAACGCTTGCAAAACAGAAATCTCATATTACAGAATGATAAATACTTATACTTTTCAATGTGTCTCACTGCTTCAATACCTGCCAATAAGACGTTGAACTATTTAGGAATTGTAAGGTTAATATAACCCACACAATTTGATTTTTCCAGTGCAGTTTAAATATCTTAGGATAACGTCTTAATGAATTATGGATTAATGAATATTACACACATGATAGTAATTACCCAATCTTACAATAAAACAAGTCTTTGGTAATAGTTCATCTGTAAAAATTTCTCTGTGGTCGTTATTGGTTATAGTGATGTTGCTTCTACATTAAGCAACCAAACTCACCCAATAATTTAAAAATAAATCCTAGTTGCACCATCAGTTCACTTCAGAATACATGACACTTCCAATTTTACTTTTTAGTCATTCAATTTAACAATGGTTATATATCAGTGCATGTCATACTAACATTCGTTGGTATGTATACTTGCTTGCCACAATTCATTCAAATAATGAGTACATATCAGTGCATGTCATACTGACATTCGTTGGTACAAACACATTCTTGTCGCAATTCACTGGAACAATGATTATATATCAGTGGATATTCTTGGGTACTAACCCGTTCTGTCTTTTTGATTGTTGGTCCTTGTTTGCCGCAATTATGTTCACTTTAATCTTTTAATCGGAATATATTTGCTCCCACCCCGGAGATTTCAACCCTGCTTACATTGTAATACATTGACAAATTGACAATGCACTGTACCCTCGCTGTGTATCAATTACGCGTAATTGTGGTTGTTTGCAGGTTTCATAGAAACATGCAGGTATATTTTGATCCTATGGGCCATGAATGATTTCATTTGTGAAGTAATACAAGAAAAGGATCATATATATCAAGGATAAATATGCTGTTAAATGGAAATGTATACCACAATACAAATGAGGCGTTATATAATTCTCCCCAAAATAACTTGCTTCAATACTTCAACAGTATTTCTTTTATGTATAAATGTCATTATTATGTTATTAACAGTTTCGAATCCTTACACAACGTCGATACGGAACGATTGAGTTACATAGCTATCAATTGTAAGATCGGTAATAAGTGTATAATGACAAACATTTCACGCGCTTTACGGTCTGCCAATCCTCGACAAACGGCAAAAATAAGGTCATGTCGTTTCGTTTTCTCCCTATAACCTACGTCAATCTTTAAAATCTCAATAGAATAGAATAGAATGGCCAGGGATAGATCAACAAATTATGTCATATTCTAATTTACAAAAAAAAAAAATAATTTTCGAGATAAAAGCAGTTAAATGCACTTGGGGTAACACAATTTTCGTTTTTCTGCCATAATCAAATGATTCAACCCCGATCTTCAAAAACTAAATATCATTTGAAAAGTCATTCAAAGCGCTACAAATTATAACATAGTGTCTCGATAGTATATTTATAGTTTTTGAGATATTTAAGGCCGAATATTCTTTTGGGACACTAATCCCTACTTGACCTGTTGGTAGGCTTCGTCCTATAAACTGGTATGATCCGTCTTGGTACCCATTTGCAAGCGTATGCTTCGTCTTACATTCTGCACTGAGAATGTTAGAGACATATAGAGTTGATTTTTTTTGACAAGTGTTATCATATTTGCAAATAAATTATGTTTTTACATCTTTGCATTTCGTAGGAGTCATTTTAAGAACTGCAATCAGTTGTCATTTATTAATAAATATGTAGATTTTCTAAAGGGAAATAATACAATAAACAAATAAATTCACTCTTATTCAATACTTCGGTGCCAAACGTCTGTTATGTAGAACTTGCTAACAATTCGAAATATTGAACAAGAGAGAATCAAACTGATATTTGCCATTTATATACAATTGTCTTGCACTTCTTATATTCTAGAAAGCAGAAAGCATTTAGCACTATACACTTATTAAAGAAAATGTGACAATCTTATCTGCATGCAAACCCTATTGGGTTTGTACTGTTTTTCATTAGGCCTTACCATTTCTTGATTTTGTGTGTGTGTGTGGGGGGGGATTAGCACAGCGATATACATTAAAACTTGATAATAATGTTTCATGATACGTAGTGTAAGATCTTATTTTCCCCAGATCATGGAAAAATAAGATATTATCCTTCACATTTTCGAATGTGACACATGGGATTGACCGAAAATTGGGAACACATATTTTTTACAGATTATGTCGAAACTGAAAGATACAACATCAAAAATAATGTTGTTGTCCTTGTCGTTGTATGCAATGGCGAATCAAGATATTTGGTAAACTGTAGTTTAATGGGCACGTTAATATGTAAGTGAATTGGAACAACAACGACAATAACCCTAACTAAACATTCAGCAACTATCTATAAAGCAACCAACTGAAAAGAAAAAACAAAGACGATTATCACAACTTCGCTAATAACATCCATTCTTACAACGTCAAGGAATATAACCAGCATTTAAAAGGCTTTCATATTTATTTTTTGTTTGTTTGTTTTTATTATTGTTTTTGTTACAGTCATTATAAAATATGAACAACTGAGGTATGTACGAAGCCCCGTATAATAAACAAAAATTATTGGAACGGTTCTAGTTGCGTCGGCTCCTCTAATTGGTCAATCGATATAGCACGCTTTTAAGCTTGTTGTGTGGTGTATGCTGGTTGTGCCGATGCTAAAATAACGAGCATCATGCTCGTTGAACAATGATGCTAATCTTACGAGCATGATGCTCAGTGAACAGTCTGCCGACCCAGCATGATGCTCAATGAACAAACTGCCGACCAAGCATAATGCTCATGTCTTTTAGCATATGCTCAATAACAAACTGCCGACCCAGCATAATGCTCAAAAACAAACTGTCACCCATAATGCTCATGTCTTCTCATGTCTTTAAGCATGATGCTCATTGGACAATCTGCCGACCCAGCATGATGCTCATCTGCGATAAAGGGTTTCCCCCATCTGTCGACCCAGCATGATGCTCATCTGACGATCATGATGCTAAATGGGCTATTTGCCGACCCAGCATGATGCTCATCTAACGAGCACGATGCTCATTGACCAGTCTGCCGACCCTGCATTGTGCTCATTCCAGCGAGCATCATGCTCAAATGTTTTTGCGCATATTTTATATGTTTTAGCCCGATGCAGCATCATGCTCAACAAATTAAATGCTGACCCAGCATGATGCTTATTGAACAAGTATGATACTCATTGATCGAGCATGATGCTCGTTAAGCATGATGCTCATTGAACAATCTGCCGACCCAGCATCATGCTCATTTCACTGAGCATCTATTCATATACCAGTTTTATAACATTATCTCAAACAATTTTAAGTTATCACCGGATCTAGATTTCCGGACAGACAGACGGACGGACGGACAGACGGAGGGCAAACCTAAAGTTTCCTCCGGTGTAGGGGACTAAAACAATATATAGATATATACCATGGTCATTTATATTTTTGGGCAATTCTATAACTTTTCGGCGACTCATCAGCCTTTGGGCAACTCGACAGAAGAAAATGTGACAGTATTTTAGAAAAAAGTGTCCTGAGGAAATTCTAGAATTTCAAATTTAAAAAGGTTAAACAATCTTTGAAACACAATTCCCCAATAACATGTATGAATTTAAATGGCAAACATATATCCAAGTTAAGGAATTATTAATAAATAATGATTTGTTCACCAAAGGTTGTTATCAATATATACACTTGTTTTTGAAATTTGCGAATTATTCAAATATAAAATAACCTGTTGACTAGCCTGTACTTAATGGACCTCACTAAAAAGTATAAAGCTATGTTCCAAAATGTAAAACTATTTTAAAAACGATTTGTGAGTTTAACAATCATTTATCACTTGGGCGACAGCTGATATATCCTTCGGGCGACACATGTCGCCCAAACGTTGTGATTTTGTCGCCCAAAGGTTGGATTTTTTATATATATATATATATATATATATATATATATATATATATATATATATATTAATTTATACATAAAAAAAGGTACATTTCATTCGCTGGATATTGGGATAAACGGTAATAAGCGTGACATAGTTTTCGAGCGAAACTTTAGCTTATCTTCCAGTCTACACGTGACATTCGGCTTTGTTTGCTTAATGTAATCCATCTATCTTTAAACTATAATCATAGTCATTCAAATGTTTAAAATTTCTCAGTGCAGATGCAATCGTCTATTTACTTGGAGTAAAGTTTGGTTAAATTATATTAAGGTTTGATATACTACAAAATTCCCATGATCACTTGATGGGTCGCGATCACAATTCAGTGATGGATTTATTACCTTAATGTAATGGAATTCTTAAGGGAAGACGTATGTTCGGTTAATGTCGATATTTTTTATCATTATTATTACACGTAAAAAAATATTTCCGCTTACCCGACCGACTATTTTTTTTTTCATTCCGGCCCTTATTATTTTCTAGCATCCGGGTATTAACGGCTTCGAAGCGTTGTTTTTCGTCACATTCTCTAAAAATAAAGAAATAAAAGCTAAAAAGTTTACAACAAAATAAGTTTTTTCGACTTATCTATTCACCTCCCCCCATTTTTTTTTTTTATTTATTTATTTTTACTTACTTATTTTTATTTTTTTTGCCTTTGTATTATTTTGATTTTTTTTTTATTTATTATTGCTGTTATTTTTTTTTATTATTAAACGTTAAAAATCATTATTTGGCGAAATCATTATTTAGGGAAAGAAATAAATGTTTTGAACGTTTTTTTGTTGTTGTTTTTTTGTTTGTTTTTTTACAGCTTTCAAAAGAAAACAGTTGCAATGTCGGCACCACCACAGTCACCATCACAATCATCATCACCATCATCATCATCATCAATCATCATCACACTCCATCACAACAACATCATCATCATCACATATCATCATCATCATCACGAACACCACCACCATCATCATCATCACGAACACCACCATCATCATCATGAACACCACCACCATCATCACGAACACCACCACCATCATCATCATCACGAACACCACCACCATCATCATCATCATCACGAACACCACCACCATCATCATCACGAACACCACCACCACCATCATCACGAACACCACCATCATCATCATCATCACCACAACCACCACCGCTTCAAGATCAGCTGTTATTGTCACAAAGACGAATGCAAGTGTTGCCTGGAGAAACGGTTCAGTGTTGACCTTGGTTTCAAGAAATGCCACTTCACCCTCCGTGGTAAGTCGCGATTTCCCTCTAATATCGTTCGTGTCTATTTTCTTCCCAGACACGCTGTATTTACCTCCAATAAAAAATCCTACACTACATACTTGTGACCTCCCTTATACTCGTTGTTACATACTTACCTCCCTTAGTTGGCAGAGGACACCAAATTTTGCAAATTTGCAGCTTATCTGCACTAATAAATGTTACTTGAGAAATTCTCAGAATCAATGCCCATAATTATTTCATTGTTATGTCTGAATAAATGGCATATAACAGTAATTCAAAATCGTGTAACATCTGGGCAACAGAAAAGAATTGAACAATAATTCGCAACATGTTTGTCTTACCCCACCCACCTAAAATGCAGGTTGAAATGATGACTATTTCCGCAGATTTTCTAATAATTTCCCATCTTAATAGAAAATGCAGGAGATCATTCAACCACACACACACACACTTAATAATGATACAATGCATAACCAGGAAATGTGTACCAAATAACATGTTGACCGTTTCCTTTTCGTAGAAAATCTATTTGAATTACCTCAATATCCAAGCCAACAGCAGCTTCTCAAATTATATTAAAAAATACCTACCCTTTGGGAGCTCTTCCAAATATTCAGTGCTAGCATATACAATTGTACGTATTTTCTCCACATTTTGTATACCCCAATTGATAGAAATCAATAAAGAAATCAATGTTATAATTTTTAACATTTATAAAAATCAATCCAACTTTATATACGACACAGATATGAAAAATCGACAGGGGCCAAAACTTGAAAGTGTCCCCTGCCACTTTACACTCGTGATAAATCACCCCCTTACACTCGTTTGCAGCGGTGATCTCCCTTTCACTCGTTGTAACAAACTCTTTCTCAGTGGTGAGTTGGTGACCTCCCTTTCACTCGTTGTAACAAACTCTTTCTCAGTGGTGAGTTGGTGACCACCCTTACACGCGTTGTAACGAACTGTTTCTCAGTGGTGAGTTGGTGACCTCCCTTTCACTCGTTGTAACAAACTCTTTCTCAGTGGTAAGTTGGTGACCCCCCTTAAAAGCGTTGTGACGAACTGTTTCTCAGCGGTGACCTCTCCTACCAAATACTAGATGGCACCTCCCATTAAAAGTGATTTATAAACCCTTAAGGTTTTAGATCCAGCTTTGTATTATTTTGCATGAACTGCTTTAGTTATGTTCATAGATTTTATGTTCCAAGCGTAGTAAAGATTGAATTAAATAATTTTAGCATACTTTTTATGGCTTTAAAACCCGATGCGGTGGCGTATGTAAGTAAAATTAGTCTTAAGATATCACAATTGTATTAAAAAAATAATATGGTGATATATTGCTTTTTGAAATATCTGGAAGCAGTCTGTGATTATATATATCTATACATGTATGGCAGATTTTTTGTAAATAAAAACTAAATGAATGTGCATATTTCTCATTACTTCTTGCGAATAAATATAAAATATATTTAGCTCAAAGGCAGAATAAAATCAATAGTGTGATTTATCTTCTTTAACATAGCATTAAAATTACACTGTACTTAAATACAAAAAAACGATTAGATAATTGAACTTTCAAATTTGGATATGGAATATGTCTAACCTTTTATTGGTATGTTTTGTTGTTGTTGTTGTTAAATGGTGACGAAATATTGAACTCCTTCCATGTAAAAGGAAGCAAAGGGAGGCAACTAGTAAATACTTGAATATATTATAAACCCTAATCATCTCTTTATAGGTAAAACAAAATAAGTTCTGGCAGACCTATATCGCTCACTTTTCTGATGATATAAAAGAATAAAACACAATATATCACCATTTAGCATGAAACAGAAACAATATCAATATGTGATTTGTCCTTATTCATGATGAAATAAGCCTCGTGATTTCAAGCAAAAAAATATAACGAAATAAAAAATCAAAAGAAGAATGGTTCCCAAAATGACTTCCGGTTCCGGAACTCAAACTTCAAGATTATCGAAATTTTGTGTAAACCCTTTCCATGAGAAAGGTGTCCAGATAGCGGGTTGGCCGGGGTAACTAGGTTTAACTTATATTATTTCCCTTCGAAAGTTTAAGACATGTTTATATTGTGTTATTACAGCTTGCCTCAGTGTGGAGTATCTACCATACGCCAACGGATTTCAGGTAGAGTTCACGGTTGGTCGACACGAGCTCTATCATAAAGAAATTTCACGTGAGTAATACCTCAAGTTTATCGCTTTATAAAAAATAAACTAACCACTGAAATTACCAAAGCCAAATCAGACGGAACAAATATCAGACATATCAAGTTTTACTGTTTGCTTTGGTTAAACATCCCACCGACGGTATTTTAATCCTTTGGGGACATTTTCTACACAGATATAGTGCTGCCACACTGCGGCATCAAGCTGCAGACAGGTGACATGATACCACGCCAGTCACATTATCCTGACACCGGGCCAACCAGTCCTGGAACTTACCTCATTTGTTGGGCGCAAATCTTTGTAATGTAATTGGACTCTAGCTAGACGCTATTGTTACATAATAAAGTGTATAAAGACCAAGAAGGCTACTTGTCTTGAATACGGCCATTATACGACATCCCTAATTGCCGGCGTATTCCCATTGGACACTACTCCTAAAACTGGACAAAGCAAAGAAACTGTACTATTTTTTATTATTTTGTTTGTCGCTGCTGGGGTTAGAACTCACGACTTCCCGATTAAAGGACGGACGGTCTAACTCAACCATCGGGACGGTGTTTCCTCACGAGTCAATAAGAATTGAAACTAACGAATAACAGACCTTCAGTGAATTAGCAAGAGTTGGTCATAGGTGATTACATTATTTTACATTCATCACTAATCTTACTACACTTGAATAAACGAAGTCAGCCATTGCTCAACTTGTATCCCGGTGTAGCAATAAGCATTTAGTTGCTTCCTTGAGAATAAATGATATCTAACTGTAATAAAGAGAAGATTTGACATCAGCCATTTATTTTTAAACACCGGAAATCGATAGCCTGGTTTCCGTTGTGTATTCGAGGTTTTCTTATTTCTGATAATCCTGCCGTCTTTTTTTTATTGGAAGCAACCAAGTGCCTTTAAGATATAATTTGAAAAGTGGCATGGATTTGGACAATACAATATTTTTTTTACTAAATTTATTATCTTTTCAGTCCGCCATTTCTCAAAACACTGCTTCAGCGTTCCTGGTCTCGGACAAATTCCACGTGTTTGTCTCAAGATCTATAACATTAATCTACGCAAGAGGAGAATGTGCGCCAGACTGACAGGGGTCATTGACCTCAAGGTAAACAATCCCGTGCCCAGGCTTGCAACCACACCTTCAATCTTAGAAATTCACTCGTATTTGTAATTCCCTTATCTTTCTCGTAACATTTCGGACAAGACTTGAACAAATTCAGTTGGTGGTTCAGCAGTAGATGCCTTGGTTAAACCGGCTAATAATAAACTAAACAAGCGTTCCCTCCTAAAAGAAATTTTATCATTTTTAAACATCAATCTACCTTGCAGGAGATCTCGCACATGTTGATGCAGAGCCAGTCGTTTGATTAATCATTTATACAACAGTTACCTCCCCCTAAAGCATCTGTGAAAATATCCGAGCACCAGCGGATATAGCCGAGTAGTTACGATTTTCAATCGGGAGATAAAGTGCTTTACACGGTTGCCTTGTAAACAGAGGTGAAATGTGTAATCTAATAGGTCGAACCGCAAAAGAAATCAATAAAAAATTGATGAATTACAAAACTCAATTCAAATCTGAGGAACTCAATCAATTCCCAATGTAATTACTTACCTCCTGACAGAAAGTTTCATAATTATTGGATATAAAAGGGACGCTGTATTATATGCTGATTGCATTGGTTA
The DNA here is from genome assembly GCA_021229015.1 of Solen grandis. Lineage (NCBI taxonomy): Eukaryota > Metazoa > Mollusca > Bivalvia > Adapedonta > Solenidae > Solen > Solen grandis. Next base: position 11,279,879 of record CM037779.1, read on the forward strand.
CTCGATGAAATTAAACGGTATTATTTTTTTCAAAATAACACAATTATGTTTACGGATACTCAATAAATATTGAAAACAAAGGGTAATATTCAGTTGGTTACTACAGCTTAACCTAACGCGACAAACTCAAACAATAACAGTAATAAAGTTTAAATAGAACAATTAAAGAACTGGTTTGTCTTCTCCACCAGTATCCCAATATAGGAAACTGGGCATCTATTTCTTCAACATAACATCTGCTAATACCATTTAAAACAATAGAGGTGTGCTTATTTTCTCGACCATATGTTTTTTATATAAACACGTATAAATATTTTCAATTAATCAATTATTTATATTTTTCAGTTTAAGAAATTCCGTTTTAATCTGAAGATAGGGTGCTTCAAGATCCCTCTAGCTGCTGAAGATGAGATTACCAGTCTCCTTGCCGGTGGTACATTAAAACGTGACGACACCGATGATGGTCAACCGAAACTTGACTTAGTTAGTCTGTTCCGGAAGTTACAAGCAGACGGCGTCAGAAGCCTGGAGAATTTGAAGAAGCCTGATTAACCTCAGCATGGAAACTTGTTTTAGAAGCAGCCTCAATTTGAAAGCTTGTTTTGGAAGCAGCCTCAAATTGAAAGCTTGTTTTAGAAGCAGTCTCAACTTGAAGCTTGTTTGGAAGCAGCCTCAAATTGAAAGCTTGTTTTAGAAGCAGCTTCAAATTGAAAGCTTGTTTTAGAAGCAGTCTCAACTTGAAAGCTTGCTTGTTTTGGAAGCAGCCTCAACTTGAAAGCTTGTTTTAGAAGCAGCCTCAACTTGAAAGTTTGTTTTGGAAGCAGCCTCAACTTGAAAGCTTGCTTGTTTTGGAAGTAGTCTCAACTTGAAAGCTTGCTTGTTTTGGAAGTAGTCTCAACTTGAAAGCTTGCTTGTTTTGGAAGCAGTCTCAACTTGAAAGCTTGCTTGTTTTGGAAGTAGTCTCAATTTGAAAGCTTGCTTGTTTTGGAAGCAGTCTCAACTTGAAAGCTTGTTGCATGCTGACCTGAACAAATTAGTGTATGGCATATAGAGCCTATTTATTATCGATATATTTTGTTACAAATAACATTGTGTCGTATTCATAGAACAACTCGTCATTTTTCTTGCTCTGAATGTCAAAAATAAGTTATTTCTGATAGGGCGTATTTCTGCATTATAGTCCCTTACTTTTGATTAAAATGACAGATATTTGGTCAAATTATCCGTCAGATATTTGGTCCCATTATCTTGTATATTATCTGATTGTTACTATCTTTTTGTAGACAATTCTGAAATATATATAAGATTAATTCGATCTCTCACACAATTGTCCTACAAAACAGAAATTAATGAAAGTTCAAAAGCTCTAATTGATTTAAGTTTTAACCTCGATCTAAAACACATGTGCTTGTATGTAATACATATATACAAAATATATCGGAGCATGTAAGTCACATTAAATCCGATTGTTCTGCCAATTTGTAGGGTTTTAACACATCATCATTTCCAACTGAAAAATAAGATTTTTTTTCAAATGAGTTTTATTATCTAATTGTGTTTATGAAAGAAAAGTTTAAATACTCATTTCACTATATTGCTTCCTTGCTTCTTTGAAAAATATCAATTCAGTGAAATATGTTATTTTCCTAAATTTTGTAGCTAGCGTCCCTTTCACAAAATAGGCAGAGTAACTCTGAAAATAAAATGAGAGAGAAAGCGCATGCATGTAAGAGCCAGATAGGTAGATAGAGAGTTAGAGAGAGAGGTACGCCGCCCATTGAAATATTTCTTTTTTTTAAATTAATATTAATGCATTAAAAACAATAAGTCATAATTGATATTGGCCAAAACATTTTAGTAGTAAATTCGCCATCTGGGTTTTTACTATTTTACTAGGTGCCCAGTGTGTAAAATATTCTGACCTATTCAATTTCTTAATGTCATTCAGAATTCCCAATTTCGACAAACTATTCCAGGTATTCTTCTTCCAGATTTGGAAATTTTGCAGCTAGACTTTTTTCTCAATGTCAGTGAAGTAGAAACGTCCTACTTCACACCTGTCCAAGTCCTGGAATTACCTTACATGCTGAGCGTCAAGGGGCTATCTCTTCCAGTACTTTGTTTTCTTTTCTCCTGGACGTGTCATTGTCATGTTTATAATATGGATCATATTAACTAGGGCTGTCATTGATTGGAAATTTTGTATACTGAAATATTGCAAATATAGTTGATATATTGATAATTGTTTATTTATATTGCAGTGACTTTGTGTATAAAGTGATCATTCATGTTGACTGCCTTGCATACATTTTTAAACCATAAGCAAATGCTAATCAAATTTTGCATTTTTTAAGTCACAGAGCAAATTTCGTCAAATGTTTTTTAAGGAAACTATCAAGGGGAGTAACTCTTGTAACATGAAAAGAGTCTTTGTCTTCATCTTTATATGGATAGCAAATATCGACCACTGCATTATGCATGTGCCCGTACAGTCATTGAAAATAAAATGTAAAATTATTAAGTATAAAGCAGAATTAAAACTACACATAAGGTAGCATACTGCAGTAACGGTAACATTCTGCATTTAAAGGTGACACTTTGACTTAATATTCTGTATAAATATTCATTTTTATTCTGCACTATAAGGAGACATTTTACACTAACGGTGTATGTATTCTAAACCATGATATTCTGCGCTATAAGGAGACATTTTACACTAACGGTGATTCTAAACATGATTTCTATAGGTTTACACTGACGGTGGCATTCTGCACTATAGATGACCTTTGGGGTTTGCACTCAAGTTGACATTCTGCATTTAAGGCGACATTCTGCACTTAAGACGGAATGTTATTATATGTTGTGAGTTCCAATCTGTCATTTAGATTAGTCTACCAGATGGACAAGAAATCAATGGATGTTTCCCAATAATGTATTTGATACAAATTGTGTCTGTCTACAGCCATCTCATATGAATGTATGCTTGTTTGGGCTAACTTCCCGCCAACAGTATTTCAGTCATTTCGAGACTATGTCTACTTGTGACAGATATTATGCTGCCACACTGCAATATTATGAAATAGACATGTGACATGATACCACACCCAGGAACAATATCCTAACACAGGAGAAAACAAGCCTTGGACTATCCTTGGGTGCTGAGAGCCAAGCTAAGGATCTCTACCAGTTCTTTTACTTACACTTTGGTAAATTGCGGCCTGGGATCGAACCTAGGACCTCCCGCTCATAGTTAACTATTTGCCACGTCAAACTATGATTGTAGATAGTGGAAAACCAGAAGTGCACTTGGGAAAAAACGATTATACTTTATTACTTTTGCACCAATTGGACAGAGAGCAAAATGGGTTATGATGATTTGCTTGTTGACATTGCTGTTTGCCTTCGATGGTTGTTAGTGTGGAAGGAAACCCGAGTACCCAAAGAAAACCAGTCTAGCAACCCATACCTTTTCACGTATAACATCGTACTGACCTGGGATCGAACTGATGTTGCATTGCCATTCGGTGGCGCGCCAGTGAGTTTACCACTACGCTATCCGAACACACCGGTAGAACAATCTATCAGCCGGAAGACCTCCTCAATGGAAACATCTGAATGACCCTGCAGTGACTTGAACCCACAGCCGTGAGGTATAATGTACAACGATGCACCTATCCTGTTTTTATCAGTGCACATTCCCATGCTTGGCTAAGTCATGTTTTGAAGCAGCATCACACACTAAGCACTATAATTGCATTCTTTTGGGTAAATCTGATCAACCATTGACTACCTAAAGGATTTTTACTAACATATCTTTTTTGGAAAAAAAAGACTTGAACATTAAAGGGGTAGTTCTGACATTAAAAATTTCAAATGTTGTCTTAAAAACTATTTTAATGCGATTTTCACCGTTGCTTTCAATCGACATTCGGTTCTATGTATGAACACCCTGACCTATTTTCCCAGTACATGTAATTGATAGCCTTTAAAGGATATTTGAATACAAAATAATGTAATATCTAAGATTGATAAAATATCCTAACAGAGATCCACGACTCTGATATAGGTAAAGAGCAATTCAAGAGAAGCTCTCCATGAGTTACATTTACCATATTGTGACCTTGAGATAAAGAAAGATGTGTAAACTTGCTCATATCAGTTATAAATAGACTGAGTTTTCTCAAATTTCAAATTAAACCAAATTAATTAAACCAAATATGAATATTGCTCATTAGACTGGCGGCCATCGCAGATATGTTATGAGTGATATGGTAAAATGTCTGCAAGATGTTATGCATCACAGCAAGATATTTTTATAAAATTCCAAATCTCTGTTGAATACGACTTTGGTTTGATTCTGCGATATTTGGCCGGTCTTTTTGCCAATTTGAAAGAGGAAAATGAAATGAGAGTGTAATTCTTGAACTAATTAAATGCACTGCGGTCTAGTGGTAACATAAAGTTGCTGATTTGAAGATTGTCTGTTGGACCATCTTTGAGGGCAAGAACAAAGTACTGGTCCAACCCAGAAACTGTCTAAAGACATCAGTTGAAAGAACTTGTTTCCCAATCAACATGATCAGAATAAGTTATAAATAGCTTAATGTATATTAGTTTGATTAGTAATTTAGGTTTGATTACCATCAATCCTATTAGTTGTAAGAGTTGATACCTTACAGTATTTGACTGCCTCCTCCTTCTACAAAGTTGCATCCTGAGTATGTATACTGTATTGAATATCGAATAACAAAAATCATAACTATGACTACATATCACTGAAATAATAAGATGTCTTAAAAATAGTCCGCTCCACTTTTTTCTAGTGTTTTTTTTTTTTCCATTATTAGATTATTAGTGGTGTGCCTTTTGTGACAGCAAACAAATGTTCGCAAACTTAAGATCGTGTACGGCCTTGAACGACGTTTCGGTGTTCCTGAGACTCTTTGTTTTGTTTCTAACATTTCGGGACATTGATCGCACAGATAGGTTACAACGCCCGGCAGTTGGTCCGATATTGTTTCTCGTTTGATACCCTGGTAAACGATTTGCGGCATTCAGTGCACGTGTGGCTAATCCGCTCATGGACGGCCTTGATACGTCGACTTCAATGTCTAGAAGAAATCTTTGAACATGTCGGGCATTCGTACGCGCTAGTCGAGTCTTTACCGACCTGCATCGTATGCGGAATATCTTTATTTATTTCAGCCCGGGAAATATGAACATTTATCAGTTTATAAATTATTATTTAATAAATTCATATAATATATTATTCAAAATATATCAACATGAATTAAGATATATAAAAATACTACGAAACAAAAAATTCAATCAACAAACAAATCAACTTACAAGGTAGGGCGTTGTTTCTCGGCCGATTTAAGCCGCCACAACTGCTGGTTTCTCCGGGGTCTTGAAATTTTTCAGAAGATCGTCGGCATCTTCCGGGGTCCAATTCGGATGAGTGCCAGGATTCGAGGCGGCGACTTCGTTAGCCACCATTTGCTGAAGGTTATCTTGAAAAACGAGCCATCTTGGATACCCTGGCCGGTGACGAACGATTGAAACTGGTCGGCGGAGACGCCCTGCTCCAGAAAAGCCCTGAATTCGTGCTCCATTTAGCGGTTGTCGAGTAGGTTAGCGATTAAAAATCAAACCAAATTAACCAATATATGGTATTGCTATTAGAATGGCTCCTGGTTGGGGTGAATGGTTTGGGGTCTGTTTTTGCAAGCACGGGAGGATGCGCGATAATTTTAATAATAAAAGCAACAATAATTAAGAATGATAAATAAACTTGCCATGATATAAAATTTATAATGTAAATTAATTTACCGTGATAAAATAATACCAATTACTTAACTACCGCGATAAAAAAAGAAAAAGAAATAACAAATATAAAATAAAATAACCGCGATGAAAATGAAACAAATTAATTATCTATCGCTTTACAAAATACAACCTGTCGTAATTAAAAATCAATAAACATAATAATAATTATTATATAAATGAGCTGGACATGTAAAATAAAAAATATAAAAAAAGAACAAAAAACAACAACAAAAAAAAAACAACAGTCAGAACAGATATTTTATAGTGACTATCACATCGAACATCATCATCAAATATTTGAAATGTATAATAAATAACTTAACATTATTTGATATTCTTAAATAACATTTTGATAACATTAGGCACTAAGCGTATTAACCATTTTACCTTTTATCGTTCTCTCTCTGTGCGAAATTATTCTTTTTGTAGAAATCACTGCTTCTTTGGAAAACACGGGAATCTGTCGTAGTCTCTAACGAATACTTTGAAATACAATAATAAGAAATATAACTCCGCGATGTACGCGTGTGAGTATTTTTTATTACCTCCCTTACACTGTGCCCTCGACAAGGTTTTCTAACCGATTCATAAAATATTTATCTTGCTTTGTACAACACCTTCAAACTGATTTGACTTGACTATTTGAGTTTACCGTCGCTTCGACAGTATTTCAGTCATATAGCTACGTCCAGCTAATCACAGGTGGAGGAAGACCCCGAATGCACGGAGGAATACGGGTAGAACCACCGACCTACCGCAAGCCAGCTGGAAGGCTTCCTCACCTGAAAATCCGAATGACCCTGCCGGGATTCGAACCCACGCGGTGAGGGGCTGAGTGAGTGTTAAGTCAGCGACTTTACCCTCTCTGCCACGAAGGTCTCCCTTTAAGCTGAATATTATTCTCCTGTTGTACCTAATCGACTAGAAATATACAGTTGGACATGAATTAGCGATCACCTGTATTAAGTGGTCAACATGCATTTAGCGATCAATTTTAATATTACTAAATTAGCATCTTGTCATATATTTAAACTTCATTGAGCGGCTACCTCTGTTAAGCGGTCACTTTCTCTTATTCCCTTGTCTGACCGCTTTAGACAGGTTTGACGGAATACATATATAATGTAAATATTTCATATTTATACACTCTTCGATGTTTCAAAGTCGACGCGCAAGAGAGTAATGTTGGACGGAACGTATTATAGGATGAAAAGAAGAATCAAACGGACAAAGAGAGATTGCCAGAGAGAGGGAGAAAACAAATGTCCTAACATGTACAGTTTGTATATTGTGAATGGATTGACATCAATATTCTCTGCTTGATCCTCTCGGGCAATATTTACCATGTGTAATTCCTTATAACAGCATCACCTTCGATTTCAATGATATCTTAATCTCCCTCCGATATCAACTTTGTGTCTCCTAAATTATAGGAAATAATTCTCCGAGTTTAAATGTGTGTAAATTTACTTATACTGCGAAATCATTAAATTTCGTGGGACACTAATTTTCGTCGATTTTTTGGAGGGCTTCATCCACGAATATAAATCCCCACGAAAACTTGTCTCTTATATATCCACGAATAAATGTGCCCACGAAATATCCTCAACGAAATTTAATGTCAACGAAAATAAATTATTTTACAGTAACAATACTGAACGATTTTACGAGTACCAGAATTATTCCAAGTACCCTTTCCTGACTGTCATTAAAAGTGATAATTTTCGGATATTTTTCGATGATATTGATGATTGCATAATTGGAAAAAATGTTTTCTTAACAAAAAATGTATATTCTGCTCATACATATTTCACCCCGTACTGCAGTACATGATTTCTGGCTTAATTATCCATGTTATATTTGATTATCATTAGATTATATGCTCAATTCAAATATCAGATTTGACAAGTATATCAGGTACAGTGTAAATGAAAGTCACTAAATATTATGCAACAATGTTTATTTCATGTCGTCTCATATTGTGCCTATATAAACTGTATTTTGATTTACGCTAAAAAATTAATTCGTTCAATTGTGGCTATATACACTGTGTTTTTAAACACCAATAGACTTAAGTGCCAATACCAATACAATGCCAATTGATATTCGATTAATGTGTGTCCAGGAGACAGATACATGGGATTTGCCGATCATCACGGTACACCAGAAGCAAGCATATATGACCAAGTACATGAGCAAAAATCTGATACTGATACAATACCAGTTGTAAATATCTTTTCAGTTCACGTCTATTTTCCACAGTCGTCAGTAAAATTACATTCAATTCATATTATATTCTTAAAATAATATCAATGTATCTGAATATGTTCTACAGTATTGTTATTGTTTAGACGTTATGTCAAATAAAATTACATCTTCTTTATAATTGCGATTTAATGACATCATACATTTACAATGTGTAAGTTTATTTAGTTGTATATGTTAAGATCTTATTAGGACCGATCTGCAGTTTGTAGGGATACTAAATTGATCTGATACTGATACAACAGTAAACAATTACATGCATAGTTATCTAGAAGTTTTATCAGCTCACGTGCATTTATCCGAATTTAATTTAAATTTTCATGCCACAGCTTTAGACCCACGTGAAACAGTAAAATGTGTACAGTTTCACTGTTTCAAGAATGCATTCAGTATTGCGCATTCATGCAAAACCTAGTTAAGTGTTGCTTTGCAATATGTTTCGCCACTCGTGAAAATATCACTTTTTATGTTCACTCAGAGAAATTATTAATCGATCTTACACTTAAACAGACTTTTTTTTTATTTATTGTTTTAAAGGCAAGAAATTAGCTGTGCTGTTCAAAAATTTGTCAAAACTGGCGGTATTACCTCGCGTGCGTGATTTTTTATGACGTCATTTCTTGCGTAAAACCCAGCACAATTGACGCTCCGATCATTTTATAACTTAGTGTCGAGTTCAAGTTCCAGAGTGAAAATTATGAAAATGGTAATATTTACTGTTCTTAGCAGTGAAATTGCCATTTTTAATTCACTGATATTTCCCTTTTATCCACCGAAAAGCATTAAATAAAATATATACGAGGGATGATTAGAAAATTCGTGGAATTCTCCTCTCAAGAATTGATTTCTTCATCAACTCACATGAAAACTCGTATACAAGTATAAAAACTCTTATATTCTCTTTCATTAGGTGAATAGATATTAAATACTTAAGAAGGATAAGTGGCTTCCATAGCAACAACTGTTTGGTGACTTGAATTCATTAATCAGGCTAGTGCTTAGTCAAATTTAAAGCAAATTTGGTGCGAATGCAACTGTCGTTAGCGTGACATTTCGACGTCATTTCTGAGAAATTGGAAGACGTTGTGTTGGACGTTTTTTTCGCAGCAGACTGTTATGGCCATGGCTTCAAAAACGGCGCATGACGTCAACAGATGACATTGAGATGCGTGCTGTTGTCAAATTTTGTGATTGACTCAAACATTCTCTTATAAAGGCACTTAAACAAATTAAAATGTTAGATATATTACCAACCTATGGAAAAATATTTGTCTACAATTGGCAGTTAAGGCATGGTAGAACCTCAGTGTTTGATGACGAAAGACCAGGTCGGCCGACATCGACAGTCACTAATGGAAACACAGCGTTAGTGAAGGAACTGTTAGATAATGACAGACTGTTTATGGTGCAAGGTATTGCAGAGCAACTATCTCTTTCGTATTACACAGTACAACGTATTCTTAAGACGAGAGGTGGTGATTACGTTGAGAAAGTTAATCGGACACTAGACTCTGACGTTAAAGTAACGTCAGCGTGACCCAACGTTGACGCCTGCGTGCTTCAAGTACTACATAGTACTGTTATTGAATGTTTCATGCAAGCTTTATTGTTCAATGTATCTAAATAATATCTGAGCTCTATGTCAGACCTGAGTATACGTATCTCGTGATGTTTTTTTTTCCTTTCCTTATCCAGGTTTCAGAAATAAAGCAATTCCGCGAACATAACAATCACCACTCATATATTCCAAATAAAATGGTTGTCATTAGTATCATTTTCAATTGATATCATATTCTTACAATGATATTAATGTATCTGATTTCATGATGTTTAGAAATTATGTCCAATATAATTGCTTGATATACTATATCTATCTACTTTAGTATTTCATTTTAATGACATCGTACATTTACAATGTCAACATTGTTACTAAATTTATTCAGTTGTATATGTAAGTGTTATGACATAGAATCCAAGACGATCACCAGTAAACCATGCACATGTCAAATTTTAATTATGAAATTAAACAAAACGTTAGACTCATAGAAGAAAATAAATATACACAAAATTTACCAGAATTATTTTTAAAGTTTAATTTAACTTTACATTTAGTGATATTCAATTAATCCTTAAATTGCCAAAATTTGCGTTTTGCAAATGTGGGGTGTATACATGTATATACATTTCCTAAGCATATATTTCACTCTGCACTTCGGTATATGCAGTGTGATTTCTGGCTTAATAACATGTCTCTTCTCTTTCATCGCAGAAACACAAAAATGTATTCTACCCAAGAACGTATGAGAGTAATTTGATATGGATTATCGGGACTACTCCGCAGTTTGTGGGGATAATAAGTAGATCTTTCTGTGAGAAGCATTATTATAGTTTCATGGTCAATAAACAATTGCATGGTTGGTGCTTGTAACTGTATAAGAAAAACTTGGATGATTTCGTAGAAAGCTGTCGTTATAAGTATGATTGTATTCTTTAATTCTCCATTTTACGACTCTGCATTTTTCTTAGCAATTTTCATAAAATACACATACAAATCAACTGCTGTAATTCAAACCTTGCAACATGCCAAACTTTCGTAGACCTTTTCTATTTCACATTCTTTGCAATCTATTATTTCGAAACATTCAAGACACATGCATGCAAGACACATACATGAAACTTTCAATCCACTGTGATTTTATCAGTCCGAGAAAAAAGAATATTCATATGTATGACATAACTAAATATTGTGGTTGTTATCTATGTCTTGGACGAATTAATACCGACATTACATATCAAAGTTTTAGTAATTTTTGTGATATTTAAGTGTGTTACTACACTGCAGTATCACGCCGTAGACATGTTGCATGATGTCACATCAAGTAACATTATCCTGACACCGAGCCGACCAGACCATGAAAGGCAATTATATGCTTAGCGCCAATCAAGGGAGCTACACTGGTATCATATTTTGCGATTTCAGTATGTCGGACCGGGGATCAAAACCACGACCTCCTGAGTGTAACAATGAATTT
>CM037779.1:11291104-11335427 GCA_021229015.1 Solen grandis
TTAATATGTATACCATAGAGAGGCCCGCATTTTGTTGACTCCAAAGTGCTCTTCCCAATCCCCAGGACATGAAACAGGCATAGTTAGGCAGTTATATGTGCAATTGATTAAAAAAAAAAAAAAAACAAGCATTTCTTTTTCAGAAAAAAAAATGGAATTCAAAATATGAAGCTTTCTTCTGTGAGATTGAAAGTAATCCAAATAAAAGGTATAAGATCTAGAATTGTTTTTTCTAGACATGTATGTATTATCCATTCTGACCGGATAATTAACAATACAAGAAATATCTTTTTAAAGTTGAATTGGTTATGTAGAGACTCAGATTAAAATTGTAATAAATTGTAAAGGTGGCTCGTGCCTGAATCTTGATGGCTATTTGGTTATAATGGTCCATATGAAAAGCTTGAATTCCGATACAAACCGTATAACTGACCATAAATCACATCAAGCTATCTCAGAAACATCAAAGATACCTTCGGGGGTTATTTGTCGACATAACGAATGGCTGATACACAGGTGTATATCTGCTGTCCAAAGTTACTACGGATACAGTAGAGAGCAACTGATTTTCATATATAAATAGAAACTATGCCGTCGCTCGGTAGAACAAATCAAAGCGCTGATAGTGCTAAGAGAACAGCATTGTCGCATTTCTTTTGTATATCACAGTAAATATAATAACTGGGGGTCACACTTTCGCGCAATACCAATAGCCCCGCTTTGGTCATTACAAAAAAAAAAAAAATTAAAAGATGAACGCACCATTTGTTTCAACAAACTGTAAACAACTTGCACTTCGCCATTCTTACTCTCCTTATTTATACAACCGACAATGAACAATCGTTAATTATTTAATATAATTTTGATATTTGGCAAAAACTAAGTTACCCTGTATATCTGCAGCTCGTCAAACCATCTTCCACTTGAGACTCACACAACTTCAGTGCCTTCAGCGCTTTATATAAATTTTAGAATTAGCTGAGCCGTGAATTCGTACGAAAATTTCTTGGCTGCCGCTGCTTCCGCACGAAGGTCGCACGGAAATGTGCGATACGCATCGCAGATCAAACGTAAACTTACACTAAGCACTGCTACAATACTTGCACGTCTATCAAAAGTCAAGCATCTTTAATAATATTTGCTCATATTCATTGTTATCACCTACGTAGACACCTACGGTATCCGAAAATTCCGAAAATGATGTTTTACTAGCACCCTACAAACTGTATTTGGTGGATATGCCCCCCCCCCCCCCCCCCAAACCGCACAAACTGTATGCACCTTCGCGATTTATATTAGATTCTAAACGGTTACTTTTGACAGTATACAGTGGGACAACGTTAATTTGTTTTGCTGAACATTAACAGTTTTGTCTAAAAACATGAAAAAGTTTTCTATGTTATTGTTGTTTTGCAAGTCGAGTGGTACATATATTGTGATTAATGCACAGTCTACCTTGCTTTACCACATAATCCAGTGAAATGATCCCTAAAACCCGTGCAAATAACGATTTTGAGAATATCTGTCTCGGGAATGCTTCTAAGATCATAATTACAAAGTCAACGAAGGTCACGATATGAGTTATTATGTTACAATACATTTGTTACGTTACGATTCGTATCGCGATGCAGTTGTTACGTTACGATACGTAATCGCGATATGTTATGTTACGATATGCATCACGATACATGTGTCACTTTACCATACGTATCGCGATACATGTGTCACATAACGATACATATCCAGGTGCATTTTTTAACACTAAATGTTCCATATGTATAATATATTATCCGATTTTTTAATATTTATATCATGAATTTCTCAAACAAGCATTAATCTGTATAACGTATAAAAATAATTATAAGCATTAAAGTGTATGTCTATTTGTATTATTATTATGATATTGCTCGGGTTAGTTGTCAGACGAAGAGTTATTTTTGTTTTCAAATCTTTATCTGGTCTCGCCGATGACCCCCATGTCCAGAACTATACATCTATCTATGCCTCTGTCTATACCTCTAAGTATACCAATATCTATACATCTATCTGTACCGCTATCTATAGCTCTAACTATACCTCTATCTATACCTCTGATTTATATTTTACTATACCTCTCACTATACCTCTATCGATACTTTTAACTATATCTTTCACATTACCTCTATCTATGCATCTAGTTATACCTCGAACTATACCTTTATCTATACCTCTGATTTATCTTTTACTATACCTCTATCTATACCTCTAGCTATACCTTTCACGATACCTCTATCGATACCTCTAACTATAAATCTATCTAACCTCTATATAAACATCTAACTATACCTCTTTCTATAGCTCTAGCCATACCTTTCACGATACCTCTATCAATTCCTCTAACTATACCTCTATATATGCCTCTAGCCATACCTTTCACGATACCTCTATCGATACCTCTAACTATAAATCTATCTTACCTCTATATAAACATCTTACTATACCTCTCACTATACCTCTATCGATACCTCTAACTATATATCTTACTATTTCTAACATTTTAGCACATTTCCAATGCCTTTAAGTTTTCAAAGCGCCGTGAGATGGCAAGAAAATGTGATATTTTTCATGAAGATGGGGCTGTCACGATGTTTTCACAGCGACTAGGGCGTTGCTAAGGAGCTTCCGTGGCTATCTATTGCGTTCCTATTGAGTTTTAATTGGAGTTTGTCTAAGCTCGCACGGCGCATTTATTGCGTGCATGCGCTTTCATGGCGCTCAAACACAAAATATAAGTGTTGTAGTAACACAGTTACGCCGTGCCTTCTCCGTGCATGCACCACGGATATCCACAGTGTTCGCACCGCGACCTCTGTGGGCATTTGTGTACTTTTTGTTAAACGATTAAGAAAAGCGGAATCTGCAGCGCAGCGCATACGAGATATTCATGTGTGGAATGTACACTGAAGTCGGTAATAGGCCTGCATGCCAATAGATATTTATATAAATATATTTTATTCTACTCGTAAGTGAAATTTCACAATAGAAAATTGTCCACCAATAATTTAAGAATATATGTTTTTTATATATTTTTTGATAATAAGTCTTGTGACTTTAAGATTTAATCTTATAGATAAGTACAGTCGACATTGTATTAAGAGACCGCTCAGGGACTGCCAAAAAGTGGTCGCTTAATGAAATGGTCTCTTAACAGATATATTTGAAAATCCAGGCAAAGAAAGTCATATATATACAAACTGTAAGCTAAATTGCATCATAACGTTATATTACAACATGAATACGATGTAAACTACACAATATTTTGTTGTTTTATACCAATAAACATTAACATGTTTATTTTTTGTCATATATTTCGATTTTTTAGCTGTTATGTTGGAATAATACCTTGGATCATTGGCTGAAGTTTGCATTTGGTGTACGGTGGAAAAACACAACAATTGACATCGAATTCATGGATGGATTCGGACAATTTCAAGAAAAAATATCATTTAGCAATGAGCTTTCTTTATGTCTCTGTCTAACATAAATCCAGAAACCCTCGATAAATTTATTTCAACCGTGCGCCCTGGTCGCGTATCATAAGACGCAATGTACATACTTATAGGTACGAATTATTAATTCGGTACGCATTGCATCCGGAAGTATTAATTTACCTTATTCCAAATATTCTTTTACCAAAATCCGAAGCATTCGGCATTTGGAGGGATGGCTTCACCTATGTTATGCTTAGTAACTGTTGAAACGGGAACCAGGAACTATATTTAGAATTTAGGTGCAGTCATGCGTGGTCAAAACAAATTGGTTTCAGGTGAGCACTTATGATCGGGATAATTGTTTGTGTGTTCGGATGTGTTAAAGATGAATATACACATGCTCCAGCGTACACGATAATTAGCAACGGAATCAAACACGATCTCTCAAAAAAGTTGATTTTGTGCATAATCTTACGTGCTGGGACTTGGTTATGTGGTCGCTGGTCGCATAATAAAAAAGTCGCTTAATGGGATAAATTTGTATAGTGCGGTTAAAGGTACCTATTAATTTTTAAGAATTAGTTCGGATACATCAAGTTTAATTTAAATTTCTTTTTTTTTGTGCATCAATTGGGAAAAAACTCATTCCAAATTGTACTTATTCCATAATTCCCCTCGACGGATCATGTGTTGGGCCGGTACTTGGCGCCGGAGAAGGTGGTCGCTTATACAGGTTCAACTGTATATATGTTACAACTGAACCACAGTGCCCGTGAGAGAGAGAGAGGGACAGAGAGAGGGAGAGAGAGAGAGAGGGAGAGAGAGAGTGAGGGTGAGAAAGAAATAGAGAGAGAGAGAGAGGGGGAGAGAGAGAGATGGGGGAGGCAATGAATGCTTACATAAATATGCTCAGACCTGTAGGCTATATCGTACAAAACACACATCGTGTTCTAAGGATTAAAACTTATGTATGTTATACATTATTATGTCCTGTCTACATGCTTATATTACTAATGAATGTCAACACAAATATCTTTTTATCATACAAAACAGTGAAAAATGTCCCGCAGTCAGTTAAAAACAATGCACGTGAGCGTATTCGGACTCACTTAGTACCTTGCCACGTGTCAGCGATCACCAGTTGACTCAAAAACGACACAAAAACAATACTTGTGACAGGTGCATGAGTTGTTCTTCTGCCAGTACAAGTGGTCAATTATGGGCACTTGTAGCATATTTATAGCTTAGTGGATTTTTTTTTTCGGAATAATAAACAGTCATGGATCGCATGTATGGAAGGGAATGTCCGCTAATATGCAAATCACTATTTCTTATTTTCAACCAATGTTTTTTTTACGATCAGATGATAAGTCGCATACTGTAATTAAGATTAATTAAATTGTTTGAAAAATAATTTCGTATTAACAATTATTTAATTTACATTTCAAATGTACAATTTGCAAGTGTAAGTTTAGAAGTTGATGTTGTAGTCGATACATTTTGACGCTAGGTGGCGATACTGGATAAAAATAGACGTCACTGATTTATAAATAGAACCGAATTCTAAATGAGATTCAAATACAACTAGCGGTAATATATTGACTAGCACCA
The DNA here is from genome assembly GCA_021229015.1 of Solen grandis. Lineage (NCBI taxonomy): Eukaryota > Metazoa > Mollusca > Bivalvia > Adapedonta > Solenidae > Solen > Solen grandis. The sequence goes on from CM037779.1 coordinate 11,296,186, forward strand.
AACTTATTAGTTCAAGATATATATTGCCTGTCTATCTTAAATCATTTAAGAATTACTCAATTGTGTTTAAACGAAGTAAGAACTTATTAATTCCACCCAAACTACTGAGCGCTAACTCATTTCTTAGATGAGGTAGAAATGTTTCCTGTTTTACTATATATCTAAGAATATGACCAACATGACATAAAGAAAGGAACTATTTGCGTATTTTATTAGAGAAACAATAATGTTGAAATACGCCCCCAAATATTTAACTACATGTATTACTTAATGCTTCTCCATTAAGGATTATTACTTGGTCTTAATATTCTCAATTAAGGATTTAAGTATTACTTAGTGTTAAATATTCTCAATTAAGGATTTAAGTATTACTTAGTGTAAAGTATTCTCAATTAAGGATTTAAGTATTACTTAGTGTTAAATATTCTCAATTAAGGATTTAATTATTACTTAGTGTTAAATATTCTCAATTAAGGATTTAAGTATTACTTAGTGTTAAATATTCTCAATTAAGGATTTAAGTATTACTTAGTGTTAAATATTCTCAATTAAGGATTTAAGTATTACTTAGTGTTAAATATTTCAATAAGGTTTAATTTTGGTGAAATTGGAATCTGGTCACATGTAGTGCTATTTCGTCGTGTCATGAGGATATTGGGGATTGAACTCGGAACCCTGACCTGTAGACAACTAAAATTGTTTGATATGCGCGAGGCCGCTGCGAGTCCCCGGAAAAACAGGTCGGGAAAATGATCCGTCGGGAGTAACTATTAATTGTTAATTGGAAGAGAAAAGGTTGGAGAGAGGGGAAAACTACTATTTTCGAGAAAGGGGGGCGGGGGGGGGAGAGAGAGAGAGAGAGAGAGAGGGGGGGGGGTGAGGAGTGAGAGGAGTTGGCGAGAAGTGATTTGCACTATTTGTGGGAAAAGTCCATTACTTGTAAATAAAGACACGGCTTAACTGATAGGTCAACATGGATCATTATAATAAACTTTATAGTTCTTTCATGAACCATAAACACCGAATCATCATAATCATAATCATATCATAATTACGAATTGGGTACAGGATGATATGCTTACAAATGTTATAGACACTTGTTTAATTATGCCTGTACGAAATAAGAAACTCGACCAAAGCCTGCACTTAGGTCTATCAATAGATGGGCATTCCCCGGTTAGATATGCTACCTCACACGTTCAACAGTATTTTAAATTGCATTCAAAATTTGCGTCTTGAAAACTAGAAATTGTTAAAATGTTATATTGAAATGTGGATGGTACAGTTTGATACAGATGTATGAAAGCTATGATGTAATAAGATAAACTTTGAACAAGAATAATAATGTTAACGACGGTAATGCTGATAATAAAAATAATCTTGATAATGATGAAAATATAAAAATATGAATGATATCATTGCTCTACTGCTTCCACTGATGATGATGATGCTGATGATGATGCTGATGATGATGATAATGATGATGAAAACAATGATAGCAGTACTCATTATCATAGAATTTGTGACAACAACAACAACAAAAACAACAACAACAATAATAGTTATATTGACACGGATTCTTTATTATTTCTACATACGTACAATACAGGGGTTGTCAAAAAAGATTTACGACCTAAATTATTTCTTTTTAAAATGTCGAACTTCATAACCGAACTATCATGTTACAAATTTAGAGTAGTACATATACCTTGGTAACTAACAGTATATAATCGATTGTTGCCGACGATAAAGATGAGGATCGCTGGCCAGGTATAATCAATAACCGCCGTCGATAAAGATGAGGATCGCCGGCCAGGTATAATCAATAACCGCCGTCGATAAAGATGAGGATCGCCGGCCAGGTATAATCAATAACCGCCGACGATAAAGATGAGGATCGCCGGCCAGGTATAATCAATAACCGCCGACTATAAAGAAGAGGATCGCCGGCCAGGTATAATCAATAACCGCCGACGATAAAGATGAGGATCGCCGGCCAGGTATAATCAATAACCGCCGACGATAAAGATGAGGATCGCCGGCAAGGTATAATCAATAACCGCCGACGATAAAGATGAGAATCGCCGGCAAGGTATAATCAATAACCGCCTACGATAAAGATGAGGATCGCCGGCCAGGTATAATCAATAACCGCCGACGATAAAGATGAGGATCGCCGGCCAGGTATAATCAATAACCGCCGACGATAAAGATGAGGATCGCCGGCCAGGTATAATCAATAACCGCCGACGATAAAGATGAGGATCGCCGGCAAGGTATAATCAATAACTGCCGACGAAAATGATGAAGTTCGCCGACCCGATATACTTGATTCTAGAATAGATATTTTTTTGTAAGAAATATTTATGTATATAAAAACAAAAACAACAACAACAAAAACAAAACTACGATTAATCAATTACCGCCGACTTTAAAGATGTTTATTTGTTTGTGTGTTCGGTTTAACGTTCTACCGACATTATATTAGTCATTTGGAGACTGTGTTTACTTGAGACAGGTATAGTACTGTCACACTGCAATATCACGCGGTAGACATGTGGCATGATACCACACCCAGTCACGTTATCCTGACACCGGGCCAACCAGTCCTGCAAACTACCTTTATATGTTGAGCGCCAAGCAAGGGAGCTATCCCAGTTAACATGACTACGTCGGCCCGATGCCGGTATAATAACGGTATATCGGCTAGTTTTTCGATCTAGGGCCGATATCTGGCCTACGCTGGGCCAATGTTGGAAAGATATAGAACAGATCATGTAAATATCTCGTTAAATGTTTCTTTTAGCAGCAAATGTCTAATTTATTTGTGATTTGATCACTCTAACATACAAAAAGGGCCAAAGAAACTTTAACTTTTATCGGATTTACCACATCGGTCCTACATCGGACCGATCTGGGGTGGGGGGGGGGGGGTATATTAAATTTCTCTATATTCATTTCAACAATATCGGGTTGACGTAGGGCCGATGTAATTTTTTTCTGGACATCTTTTAAGTTTAATATAATAAAATAAAATGAAATATTATTTTAACATGTTCATCATACATTGATAAAAGTTTATAAGGTTTCAACGTTATAAAACGTGTGTGTGTGTGTGTGTGTGTGTGTGTGTGTGTGTTTCGCTCTCGAAAACTCGGGGACAGAGTAAAGGCCCGAAATTCCGGCATAAATGGCGCTACTTGATTAAAATATTGCAGACGAGTTACCCTGTTCTTTAATTAATTGTAAACTTTTTTTTACAGTAAATTGATAGTAAGTTGTGTTTCATCTGTTTGTTATATTTTATACATTCATATTTAGTTATCACAATTAAATTATGTTTAAAAATATGTAAACTATCAAATTATTGTGCCCAATTAATGTAAGTTCATAAGTAAATCAAAAAGATTTTGACACATTTATTTGTTAAGTGAATCTATTGTTGTTTTTTTATGTTTGGTTTTTTTTTTATATATGTTTATTATTTATGCTGCGGTCTCTTCTTCTCTCTCTCTTCTCTCCTGTTCATATTCTCAAATTCACTCTTCATTTCCTTTTTTCTTCGTTCCTTCCATCTCAGTTTATTTTGTTTAATCTCTACTTTCTAGTTTTATTCATTTCCATTTATACTTTTTCAAAAAATAATCAAGCAACTTATATAAAAATGTCTTAATATTGTAATGTTGTATGCCATTACCTTTTATGTACAACCTTTGTTATTCATGTTATAAGGGGAGGGCATTATCTAAGTTGGTAGAACTTGTACCCCGACCCTTTTTCTGTATATATATGAAAAGAAATAAAATAATATTAAACTTAAACTTTAAAATTAATGTAACATAATTTCGCGAATTATCATTGAAATTTAAAACATTTTGTGAAACGGATACTTGAATTTTGCAGGATAGAAATGTAATCCACTCTTAATAAGAGTATTCGTAATACGTATTGCATTGTTAAGTTTATTTGTAACATATTGATCGCATTTTCAAAATTCTGTCAAGTAAATGATGCATTTGAAGTGAATTAGAAACGACATTCGGCCGATACACGTTGACGCCAGGCTGATGTCAGGATGATATCGGGCCGATATTTCAAACGACGTTGGACCGATGTAGCAAGCGACATCGGGCCAAGGTCGGGCCGATATAGAATGTTGGCTGGGATAATAGTATCATTTTCACGACTTTGGTATGGCGCAGCCGGGGATCGAACCCACAGCCTTCTTATTCTCGACAGACACTCAAACCAAACAGCTATCGGAACGGGCCCACCTTTAGTGTCGATGTAGGTCATAGGTCACTGAACTATATAACTGTACAATGCCCTGTCATAACAAAAATCATACAAAATAATGTGAGATCAAAAGTATGATAGCGAGAAAAATAAATAAATAAAAAAACTAGTGCTTGTCAGACTGAAGCGATACTTAAGAACAGCCAACATATGTTTAAAGTGTTCAAATACGCCACACAAAAATATGACTGGGTGTGGTATCATGCCGCATGTCTATGACGTGATACTACATTGTTGCAGCAGTATATCTGTCTTAAGTAAACATCGTCTCCAAATGACTGAAATATGGTCGGCGGGACGTTTAACCCAAACAAACAAATATACCGGTAATCTGCAATATATTGTGTCGTGCACAGCGCTATCTCTTTGTGTCTATCCTCGTAAATAATTATTAACACATAACTGCAAAATTTATCATTTATCTATTTTCACTCATAATTGAATTATATTTGTGATTTTTGGAGTAGGTGAATGGTATTGTTATTTGTCAAGTTTTCAACAAAAAAAAAAAGAAATAAAAAAAATAATAATGAAAATAATAAATAAAAAATCATCATCATCAACAACAACAACAACTGATTTTGAGTTAAATTCGTTTTCAGTCTATCACGATAACATGAAATAAAGCCGAAAAATTCTTGTTGCTGTACAACATTTCTTTTCGATTTATATATAAGCATGCTTTCACTTTTTTAAATTCGAAATTTAAGTTGACAACAGTAAACCATTTCACACTTTTCTTTTTTCTGTTTTTTTTTTTTTTTTTTCATTTCACACAGTACCTATAGTAGAAACGGTAAGACGTCAAACCCGCAGTATGATACGTGACATGTCAGACACAGATGTGACGTCATCAAACACTCGGAGACCTATCTTAAACTTAATTAAAATGGATTAAGGAAAGTTTCATGTTGGTATTCATAAAACTGTTTTGTGTTTACATTTTTGCTTTGAGGCCGCTATACTATCCACTATGTTTTCCTCTCCCTTCTCTGATGTTATATGTCTATCTGTCAATCTCTCTCTTTCTCTGAATTACAATTAGATTTATTAAATTATTGATTCATTACAATGCGACAACCCTCTCTCCACCCACCTCTCCCTCTCTATCTCCCTCTTAATATCGTATATCATTGAATTCCTCAGTTCTTTCATTACAATGCACATCTATCTCTTTCTCTTTTTCTCATTTCTCGTCTCTCTCTCTTTCTCTCTCTGTACCTGCCTCTCTCCTCCGTCATGACATCACTTCATTTCCATAACCTACCACTTTCCGTGATATATATGTCTGAGCGTACCGAATCACTATCTCATAGCGTTAACTAACGCGCTGCATTGTGACGTCATCAGATTACGTCATAAACCATAACATCCACGTCTGATTTCAGATCAAGATTTTCCCTTCACGCACATTTTCATCACACTTCCCGACCCCGTCACCATTTCGCCGGAAAGACCGATCTCGTTTCCGGCACAGCCCTCCGTCGATTCTGTTTCCATTTCTATTAATTCAGATTCGCTTGCTTCTTTTTCCCGCTCAGGTCAAGGTAAAAACAAAAAGCAGTTCAGCTAGAAATTTCAAACCCAGTGAAAGTAAGAACAGAAAGATCTCGGGTTTTGTTTTCTGGTCATCATATACTTCAAAAATAGACCTGGCAATTAATTGTTTTTTCGATAATTAGAGAACGAGCATATATAGTCATAAATTAAGAATGACCCGGTAAACAGGACTTTATTTTAATGCGGTACGAAAAAAACGTATGTCACTCGAAATTTCTTGCCAGAAAGCGTTTTTAGCTGCATGGTAGAGTGCTTTCAGGTTAATACATAATCCGACTATTTTATGTATTCATTCGAATCACCTCTGTCTTTTCATCGAAACATCTTTGGGGTTTGACCGGAGATTGCCGAGGAGAACCGACGGTGTTTGTTTTGTAACAAACAACCCCCTTCATATAAGAACTGCATTCAGGCGTTGCATTTAATATCGGAATTTCAAAATAAGTTAAAATAGATGAAATAAAATAAAATAATCGGAATTTAAAAATGAGATGAGATACCATTGAATTCACTGAAATAATAAACATTAGAAATAAAATGCACGGAAATTCAATCGGCTTTATGATCACGGTTTTTGATTTCCTTTGGAAGTGCATTTTTACTAGGTGTTCAATTTTTAAGTAAATGTAAATTGTAAATTTAAATAAAAAAATCATATCAATCTATTTCTTTAATTACACTTTTTTCTGTCTTGACAATATAGGAACAGAATCGACCAGAGGGCTTTCAAGTCAAAATGGTGGGCGGTCATCTATCTCCACTTCCGTTTCCGGTAGTCAGCCATTTTCGAGCGGAGCCAACAGGTCGGAATGAGATAGGCTCGCGCTGACTCTTGGACTGTTCAGATCTAGCAATTCGTCGGTAGCTCGTCGGGACCTGCCTGGGCAATCCACCGAGATGAACCGAATCACATCACAGTAGAGTTCATCGTTTCCATCAAACCGTACTGCCGACGCTGGACTTGCACAGACCGGAAGTTCTATTCAGAATTATCTTGAAAGAACTGTGAAAGGAACAGATCGACACATCTTAGGTTCTACGTTCGACGAATGCGTTTCCGGTGTGAAATCTTCATTAAAAACCCTCGGGAAGTTGCACGTGCGACGCCATGACTACGAGATGAAAGCAAATCATGTGAGGAATATAAAAGTGAAAAGTAAGTCAGACGAGTGGAAATATTGTATCCCAGGTATCCATGTTCTGGATCAGGACAAAGTTGTCGTCTCTGACTGCGGGGACAAATCTTGTCAAACTTATCGACACAAAACAGTCCAGGTCACTCAGGACCAAAACTCGCGGTGTGTTATGAGAACCCGGGGAAAGTTGAGATTCTGGACATGAACGGACATGTCCTGAGGAGACTCCGGACATATCCTGAGGGGGTCAACTGTTTTGTAAACCATTTACCTCGCGGTCAATCCTGGTTCCGGGATCTTATATATTTCAGACTGGGGGAGCCACACGCTGATCAGTATTTGTACACATGACGGGTCAGTGTTGACCAAGTTGGAGGGACCGGTCAAACCCCGCGGTGTTACAGTGGACAGGGCGGGGTCAGTGTTTTTCTCTCTTGTGAGGATGGAACCTTCTATCTTGGGCCGCTACAGGTGACCGGTCCACACAGAGCCGGGGAAGGAAGACGGTTTGTGTGGGTGTCCCTGGACCGAATGTACGTAGGCGTTGTTGGGAGTTATCGCGTGTTGGAATTCCAGCTGACGGAGAACTGAAGGTACTGAATGATATCTTGTTTAATAAGGGTCCGGCTGCCTGCCCGGCTCTGTGCGCGGACCCCGGAGTAAGACCCCTCACTCCTGAAAAATGTGTTTTAGAAGCCGAAAGAGAGTCATTTTTGGAGAAACATCTAATTTACAGGTTTGTTCTAGTTGTACCGAAAGTTTTCTATATTAGTGCCTAAAATGATTGGCAATTATTTAAGCTAATTTAAGCTGAGGATGTTAATTACCATTATAAATAAGCTTGGACGTGGAAGGGTTTGCATGTTGCTCATGTGGTCCGTAGATTTTAGTCGGCATATGGGTTGGGGATGAACTCTGCCTTTCTTCTTCTTCTGTCTCGCCGGGACATACCGCGCACCTGAGGTGCCGCGGATAATCCCCTTGAGACCGTAGAACCGTCTCATCAGTGCCGACTAAATTAGACGTTGATTCATGAGTAGATTTGGATTATTTGGCCGGAGGAGACCCATGTAAGGCCAGCAAACAAGTAGTCTCGTCACTCAATCAAGCCACTAACAACGGCCCCTGTTAGGGTAAAATTTAGAATTTTGATAGATAATTTCAGCTAGCAAGGTTACATTTCGCCTTGTAAGAAATTTTATGCAAAAAAAAACAAAAAAAAAACAACAACAACAGATTTTATAGGAATTTATTAAAAGTATAAGGAATTAATATTGGGTGTTTATATTAATTAGTTAAATATATTTTGGCAAAATGGAAAAAAAAGTTATGGGGGACCGATAGTTTTTTGTACTTAATTATGCTGGTTTGAGATTAAATTGTAGATTGAAAATTGGAAATATTTAATTTTTATTTTTGAGGTATGAAAGGAGAGCCCTATGTTGTCTCTTGGTGATCCGTGGGATCACCTAGAGCTCATATGTATTATTTTTGTATGAAGATTTAATGTGTGTTTTTGTGTTACTTGGGATAGGGCGGGTTGCGTCCTCTTGTTTGAGGCTCATAAGTGGGTGTCCCTATTGTAGGGCTCATATGGGGCTGTTTTCTTTGTGGCTTATTATTATATATGGGTGTCCCTTCTATAAGGGCTCATATGGGACTGTCCTCTCTGAGGCTTATAATTTGGTGTATATGTTAAATTCTGTATGTTGCTGATATTTGCCTCCCTCATACCTCTTTTATTATGTGAAACCCCCCATCCTATTATATTTTTTCGTTTTTGTTTTCTCGGTCCCTATTTCCTTCTTCTACTCTATATATGTATAATCTAAGGTATGTTCAAAACTAATTCTAACAGTTACTATCTATTTACTACAGCTATTACCTTTTTTCAATTTTTGTAGACTAATCCTATTATACATTTATATATCTAAGGACTTGTAGTTTGACTATTTTCTACTATCTATTCTACTGCGATATTATCTATATCTGTTTTATAATCTAGTTCTGTTTATATTCTAATTTCCTAGATATTGTACACTATATTTTATTCTTGCTACTTTTTGTTCCTGATTTGTTCGACATCCCTGATTTTAGATTTTACTGGTTCAATGTTTATGTGTTGTTTTTTTTTTCTTTTTTTTTTTAAAATTCTCCCTGCTTTTTGAAAGTCACTAAGCATGACTTTGGTGTTTGTGGTACATCTTGACTTGCGTTAAGATGGCTGGGTTCGACTCCCAGGGGACTGATGTTTTTTGCTTTGGTTATTTTCTTGGACTCAGGGATAGAGTATTACCTAAGATTGCTTTGCTTATCGGGGTTTAAGTTGGTTCAGGGATTAAGAGACATAGACTTTTTCATTTTGTACAAAGCTTATTTCTTCAACAAAAAATCTCCTCTCCCTTTGTCCTATAATTGTCCTTTGTGTGATTAGCTGAGTTTGTTAAGGAAATGTGTTTATTGTAGAAAGTGAGCCAAAATTCATCCTATATTGTGATCTAATATTTTACTAAAGTATGCATTAAAACATATTAAAAACTTTGTATTTCGTATTTGTTGTATTGAAGAAAAAAACAGGGGGGGGGGGGGGGATAAAAAAAGGGGAAAAATCATCATGTCTGAAAAGTCGATTCTGATTTTGATTTCCCCCAGTTTCCGACCAGATACCTGCCTTATGTGTTGTTTTTTTTGGAGATGCCTTATGGGCTTCATATGTTGAGACTTTAATATTTTTTATTTAATTGTAGATATGTTAAATGCATTTTGAGGTTACATTTCTGTTTATGACCAAAAAGAGGATCTTTCTCTCACTTTTTTATAGTTTGTGCTTATCGATTAGTGACTTTTGACTACATGTCTATATTGAAATTCCTCTTAATGTTGTATTTGAAATTGGTTGAGTTTATCCAACCTTACCGAAAGTTGGGACCTACTAAAAGCCGGTCTCCAAATTATCGACGGTCTCGGAGACCGGGGACTGGAGACCGTCGTTTAGTATGCAGTGTATGGGGTGGGGGATATATCGGAGACCTGCTGAGACTGTCTACATTTCTAAAGAAATGAATTTTCACTTTTTTTTTTTTGTAATTGAAGTCTTGATATTGATCAGTTAACGCATTTTTTTAAATTAAATTAATAAATTAATGTCTCTTTTGAAATTAATTGAATAATTGAATCATAAAATTGCCTGATTTATTTGATAATTAGTTGAATGACGAGTGCAAATATTAAACAAGGAATAACAGTTTAGAAACAGCAGATACTTGACTTGACTGACTATTTGAGTTTACCGTCGTTTCGACGGTATTTCCGTCATATAGCGACGTCCAGCTAATTACAGGTGGAGGAAGACCCCGAATGCACGGAGGCATCCGGGTAGAACAACCGACCTACCGCAAGCCAGCTGGAAGGCTTCCTCACATGAAAATCCGAATGACCCTGCCGGGTTTCGAACCCACGCGGTGAGGGGCTGAATGAGTGTTAAAGTCAGCGACTTTTCCCTCTAAGCCACGGAGGCCCACCAGAAACAGCAGATAAGACAGCGTCATTTGAAAAACGTAACGTAAATAACATTTACTGGTTGATCTACAAGATTAGAATGCGTATAATAGTAATAATAGTGTTGTCTATAAGCTAAAAACCTTTAGTACAAAAGAACTGCTAAAAGATATTTATAATGATTAGAAGTTATAAAAATTTAAACATACTTGGTGATAATAATTTGGAATATATCTTTCTCTTAAATCTTTCATATATTGGACAAACGCATACAAAATGGTGCTCGTCTTCTACGTCATTTAGATAACAATCAATGATCTAATTAGATTGCAGTCTATTACATAAATAAGCACCTGGTGCTACTGGACACGTGCCACTAAGCGTGTCAACTCAAGAAACACAATACACAGTACCATTAACCCGTAGCGCGACAGCGCGAGCTGTGATGTCACGTTAAGTTGTAAATACTGATGATTATAACTAGATTGAAAGAAAAAAGTATGATGATACATATTAATGATACTCGCACTCATGGTGTCTTGAATTATTCCATCTATTTTTAAACTGGATGTTAATATGAACTTATGAAAGAAAACAACATTATGTAGTATATAAAATTTAACAATTCCTGACCGTTTATTTAATTATTACGTCAAAAATGTGAGGAAGCATTCAACGAAAACTATAACGAATTAGAAGACTGTGGTGTGAGGCATTTTCAAATTATTTCGATAAACATATCAAACCTGACATATAACCAAAAAACGCCTTGAACAGAAAAATCCTAACCCATCGGATTATTAAAATGTTATAGCAGCGCCTGACTCAAGATTAGCAAAAATGGAATATGAATCGGGTAATACTGAGACAAGTGACATATCCAGCATAGACGATTCCGATCATGTAAAACAAAACTTAGCGTGTAGTAAAGACAGGCCTCTCCTCTTAGGAATACTTCTCCCCCCAAAAAAGTTCAAAATAGAACTGCCGCCTGTAAAATCTCCAAATAAGTGTGACGTTATCACTGATTTAAATACTGAAAGAATTTCCGATTTAACAGATACTGAATCTACATGGATTAAACAATGTGACCTAAACATGAGTGATAAGAATATTTTACAGAATCATCAATGGTTAAACGACAAACATTTAAATGCAGTCGTTCAAATACTAAGATCACCGTTTCCAAATATGAACGGTTTACAAGACACGAAATCAACCCAATACTTCATGGTAAGTAAAAATACATGGAATGTAAGTAGGAAATTTTCTCGTCAAATTCAGAAACCGTCAGTTCAAATACCTTTTGACGGGACTGTAAGCATGGTATCTGCCGAGGAACTAGACATGGTGTATTATTTTGACAGTTTAAGTGACAATTTAAAAAAATTGAAAAATAACGTTCAAATACAATTATCACAACTTTATCCTAGTGGCCATGTTTCAATCAAAGTTCTAAGAACACAACAACAACCAAGCAATAATGTCTGTGGTCTATTTGCTATCGCACATTCAGTCGATTTTTGTTTTAGCGGTGGGACATTGAATTTTTAAAATCAATATAATATTTAAGAATTGAGAGAACATCTTTTTCATTGTTTTGAAAACGGATAAATGTCACCATTCTCAAAAGAAAATATTAAAATACACAGATCTACATCCTTTCAAGGACTACATAAAACAATAAAGATTAAAACAACGTGTGTATGTGAAATGCCAGTCTCTCGGAGACCGGGCGGAGACCGGAGACCGGCGAAGACCGGAGACCGTCTTTTAGTAGACCTCCAATATACCATGCTTTTTCACGTGTACCTTATGCTATATGAATTCGTGACATCATGGTTTTCACGAACGTCCGACAACAGCGTCTTCGTTCGTATAAAAACACACAACATAAAATCGAAAGAAAAATTGGATAACAAATATATTAAGTCTCAAAAATAAATAATAGGACCTGTGTATTTACGCTATATGTAATCTTGAGGACGACCGGGAACCAGACTACAAAAAAAAATTGAAACTATTTGAGTTACTTGCCCCTGAAATATAATGTAAATACTATTTGACTTTTCGCGAGAACTATAATACCTCACTAGTTGATTAACTGCGCATGTCCTGTTAATGCCGAGGACACAATTGACGTCCTATTTCCAGATGTCTTTTCACCCACTGTCGGCCGGGCACCGGCCCGATGCCGGACTTTATTTTGACATCGGATTGATTTTAAGTCGGACTTAAAAGTGAACCACAAAGAAAATTTTACTTTTTCTAAAAATTTTCCGATTTTGTCAATTTACATAAGGAAACCACTTACAAAAAATTTGGGGAAAAAATCTCTGAAAGTATGTTAAATGCCGATTTTGTTAGCTGCTGAGCAGTATTTACATTTAAGGGTCACATGACCCTATGACGTCATCGATAGACCAAGTGTCATTTGCCTTCTTAATTTCATAAAAATGTATGTAATCATTAATCATATTTAAAACGATTTAATCAAACATGCTATATTTGTTTTCTGTCTAGTATAAAGTTAAATGTTTTATCGAGTTGTTTCTGTGAAATTTATCCGCGAATTGGACGAAAAAAAAAGATATATTTGTGATTACGCAAATCAGATAGACTGTGAAATAAAAAGTTAAATTCAGAGATAAACAGAAGTTTTCAAGTGAATAGAAGTTAAATTCTTCATAATTTGAATACGTTTTTACCACTATGACATGTCGTATTCCTATACTTTGGTATTAGTAGTGCAACCACGTTTTTTTTTTAATTCTCTCCTTCCCGAACATTTATGAACTGTAATGCACATTACGAAAAGGAAGCAATAGAGTTTAAACCATAATTTTTACCCGTTGAAACACAGGAAGAAATGAAAATATGGAATAAGTAGTACTTACCTTTCTTTCACGCATGTATTCCTGTCTTCCTTTATATCATAATTCAATTGAAAAAAAAACTTTTATCGTCAGCCCATAACTATTCATTCGTCAATAAATGAAGTTTTAAGTATAATATGACATTTTCAGATAATCAGAATCACATTTACATGTTTTTTCTATACCCAACAAAGACATAACTTATAAAATAGATTTGATTTGAATAATAATGAAAGGACAGAACCTACCTATATCAATTAACATATTGACCAACCTGCCAATGTCTGTGCTATATCTTATATATTTGCGATAATAATTCCCTTTACAGTATCTTGAATGAAACTTGCCGATCTTAAACGCGTTAATTATGACTTAATCTTGACTAATTGACAATGTTTCACCATCTAAGAACCCGACCGTCTGTAAGCGCGTCTGCTCAAATCTCAAAGTGATTGGCTTGACAATATGTCACACCCAGGGCCATAAATCATACCCATCAATTAGTCACCACCAATTCGGCATCTCTCCGACACACACACCCGGATCAGCTAACCCGTGTAACCCTTTTATTACCCCCGATTGACCACAAACAGGAAATTACATAATCATACCAAACCAGTTCCGGCGTCTCTCTTCGGGAAGGCATCGTAAACTAATCGGCCGGTGTTCGGGCGATGCACTTCCGGCGTTCGGCAAGGCGCCGGATCAAAACCATGTTAAAAAAAATGTCAATAAATCTAAAACCGGACGACAGCCGCTCGGAGACCGGCTGGTGTTATGCCGAGGCCCGTAAGGCTTGCCGCTTTGCAAGGGCCGTGATAAGGGTATAATTCCGGTTGGACTAGGGTTTCTGGAGAATTCCCGTGCGATGTTTTTTGGTTTTTTTTTAATTTAAAGCTGTAAAATAGTGCAGTTTTGGGGGGTTGTATGTCTACATTAATGCACGGTCGGGGATTTTAGAGGGGGCGCGCGCCGCTTGGCCCCGCCACCTTGAATCCGCCACTGGCATGCGAAATTTGGTAAATACATGTATGAGAACTTGCTTGCATATCCCGCTTCGATCATGATTAAGGTAATTATCATCCTCAGTCCTAGTTATATGTACTGGAGTTATCATAATCGTGGTGGAAAATAAGTTGATGTTCTACTACATTCTCTCTTTCCATCTCTGTAGAAAATTGAATTGATTGACGTTATAGTCGTTGCGTGTAAAATGTTCTACAGAAATATGGCTTTATGCTGAATTTGACATTTTTTTAAGTGTTGTTAATTTTTAAACCACATTGACATTGAATACAACGTATCCGTCAAATGATATCTAAAATGCATATCTTGGCAAACGTTTTGATACCAAGCTTAGACAATATACATATGAAGTCACCCTTTCCTTACCCTTTACTGTTGCTTTTGCTATTGAAGTTGATATTTGGTATTAAATTTGGTCACGGAGCCGCAAAATCGAAAAAGGGAGCAACCACCGTTATTATTGTAAAGAAAAAAAAAGTATGAATCAATTACTTGTGTCAACTGGTATAAAAGATGATAATAATTAAAATATGCAACTCTTCTATCGTTGTTGAAAAAGAATTCGACACGTTTAATGGGTGGGTATCTGATAACTTCTCCCTAAACTCTTAGGCCACGGGTTTTAAAACTTGATAAACGGACCCTGCAAGCAACCTTATTTAAACTTAATCTTTATTTACATCGATTATATGAAACAAAGTTCTTACAACCTAAATAAATCATTCTCGATTGCCCGGATGTTGGTGTGTGTGGTCATCATTGGTGGAGATAACCGGAGTACTCGGAGAAAACCCACGTGTTTGGACGGGCGACCCCGGGACGCACTGGTGAAAACCCACGTGTCTGGACGGGCGACCCCGGGACGCACTGGTGAAAACCCACGTGTCTGGACGGGCGACTTCGGGACGCACTGGTGAAAACCCACGTGTCTGGACGGGCGACCCCGGGACGCACTGGTGAAAACCCACGTGTCTGGACGGGCGACTTCGGGACGCACTGGTGAAAACCCACGTGTCTGGACGGGCGACCCCGGGACGCACTGGTGAAAACCCACGTGTCTGGACGGGCGACCGCGTGAAAACCCACGTGTCTGGACGGGCGACCTCGGGACGCACTGGTGAAAACCCACGTGTCTGGACGGGCGACTTCGGGACGCACTGGTGAAAACCCACGTGTCTGGACGGGCGACCCCAGGACGCACTGGTGAAAACCCACGTGTCTGGACGGGCGACCCCGGGACGCACTGGTGAAAACCCACGTGTCTGGACGGGCGACCCCGGGACGCACTGGTGAAAACCCACGTGTTTGGACGGGCGACCCCGGGACGCACTGGTGAAAACCCACGTGTTTGGACGGGCGACCCCGGGACGCACTGGTGAAAACCCACTTGTTTGGACGGGCGACCCCGGGACGCACTGATGAAAACCCACGTGTCTGGACGGGCGACCCCGGGACGCACTGGTGAAAACCCACGTGTTTGGACGGGCGACCCCGGGACGCACTGGTGAAAACCCACGTGTCTGGACGGGCGACCCCGGGACGCATTGGTGAAAACCCACGTGTCTGGACGGGCGACCCCGGGACGCACTGGTGAAAATCCACGTGTCTGGACGGGCGACCCCGGGACGCACTGGTGAAAATCCACGTGTCTGGACGGGCGACCCCGGGACGCATTGGTGAAAAATGAAGTGCGTTACCACTACGCTATCCAGGCATCCGGGTTTCAAAACTTGGTTAACGATCCTTGCTATAAAAAATCAGATTTTTAGATACATGCCGTCAACTTGAAAAATCAATGAAACCGCAGTTTAATAATACGTATTACTGCATAATGTAGAAAGTGTAAACGAACACACACTAAAAATATGGCTGTATCGGACATGTCTAATTGACGGCACCAGGCCCAGTCTGCGGTCCCAGTATTTTAGCTGATTACGATAGAATGCTTGAAATAGGTAAATTTAACTGAACATTGTAGCTTATGTTGTAAAGCCTTGTATTTAATTTTATAATTATATATCCTAGAACGTGCATCTGCCAAACATTCGGGAACAAAGTCATTAGATTTAGCCATTCTGTACATCACTAACTACGTCACCCATGGATAACGTAAGAATAAAATATAAAAAGGAATGCATATTCAATGGATAGTTCCCTGACCCTTACTCTATTTGAATAAAAATAGGTTTGGCCACAAACAATGACATGTGCTCCTTTGTTAACATCATGTTTGTGGAATAAAATCTAACTGTTATCTATTGTTAAGATATGCTAATAGTTGGGTCATGGAACTGTGCATTCATTTAATCAATTTATTATCATTAATACTACCTCAACACATACTGATTTCTCGTCTAATGTCGCATACCGTGTCAATGTCTGGGAGCCCCAGATGGCCGTACTTTATGGCCCCATCGTACGATACTATGTAACCCAGTGTTGCTTTTGATAGCCTAGCCGAAGAACATCTTTTCAGATAGATATATATTTTATATGCATCATTTTAACGTGTCCCATACCCCGCCCGTATATAATACAGCATTGTTGTAACGAACAACTGAGGGCTAGGGCGGATGGTATTTATCATTACAAAGTTCACCAAGTAAATGAAACATCTAACGGTCGAAATTTAAATCAACCAATCGCTTCGGTTAATTACAGTTAAATTCGCAATCCACCAGTTAGATCGATTAAATGAAATGAAAAAAAAAATGAAAAAAAAATGCGTCTATCAAGACCGGTTTCTTCTGCTGCTGTGCGTAACAAGGTAAAATATGCCCAAACTTTAATAATATTGTAGAACTCTACATTATTTGAAAGGAATATCTTTCTTTACCCAAGTGTATGACCTTTCCTTCGAGTCTATCTTATTTTTGTCCAGTACGTTTATTAAAAAAAACTACAGTTTAACCCGTATTAGCGGCCACCTTTATTAAGCGACCAACCTGCATTTGGCGGTCAATTTTAATATTACCAAACTAGCATTTTGGAATATGTTAAACCTTAATTTAGTAGTCTTCTCTGTTAAGAGGTCACTTCCTATTGTTCCCTTGACTGACCGCTTAAGACAGGTTTCACTGTAGTCTCGTGGAATAAATGATTGAATATAGCTATTTCTTTTTACAAAACTTTCTTTTTATTTATCCACTACTACAACATACATACCGAGATATGAAAGTTGAAACAGAGCAGTTAAATGAGGTAATAAACCTGTTTTAACGAAATTCAGATAATGAGTTGGCTTGGAACTTTAAAACTTGCCTAAAACAAAATTTGCATATTATAGTTTTAAGATTTTTCAAGAAAGATATTGTGTCATCGGATATGTAATAAAATACAAATATACTGATCTGAATTACCGTGGTTATACTCAATGTTGAACATTATTTCATAGACATTACACTCGTGCGACTAAGATACAGCGCATGAAACAAGATCTTCTACCTTAGTCTTGATATTATTGTTACACACAGCTCGTATTTCTCGTAGTAAATCAGCGTAAACAAACAAACAAACAAAACAAAAAAAACAAAAAAAGTTTCTCATTTAATAAGTAATTGTCGAAGTATATTCGAAAATTTTCGCTTTTTAATGACAATCAGAAAAAGGGGTACTTGGATATTTCTGGTACTATTAAAAGCGTTCAGTATTGTTACTATATAATGTTTTTTCGTTGACATTAGATTTCGTTGATTATGTACCTAAGGGTATTTCGTGGGTACATTTATACGTGGATCTGTGTCCTAGAAAACTGAGGTCTATATAAGAGACAAGTTTTCATGGGGATTAATATTCGTGGATTAAACCCGCCACAAAATCGACGAAAATTAGTGTCCCACAAAATTAATGATTTCACAGTAGAAGTAAATTTACACACATTTGAACTCGGAGAATGAATTATTTCCTCAGCTTAGGAGACACAAAGTTGATATCGGAGGGAGATTAAGATATCATTGAAATCGAAGGTGATGTTGTTATAAGGAATTACACATAGTAAATATTTAACCCGAGTGGATCAAGCAGAGAGTATTGATGTCAATCCATTTACAATATACAAAATGTACATGTTAGAACATTTGTTTCCTCCCTCTTTCCGGCAATCTCTCTTTGTCCGTTTGATTCTTCTTTTCATCTTATAATACGTTCCGTCCACCATCAACTGTCTAAAGCGGTCAGACAAGAATAAGAATAAGAGAAAGTGATCGCTTAACAGAGGTAGCTGCTCAATGAAGGTTAAATATATGACAAGATGTTAATTTAGTTATATTAAAATTGACCGCTAAATGCAGGTGGCCGCTAATTCAGGTTCAACTGTATATTTCTAGTCGAATAGGTACAACAGGAGAATAATATTCAGCTTGAAGGGGAGCCTTCGTGGCCGAGAGGAGTAGTATAGTATGACTTGAAATAGGTACGCCACATTTTTGTGGAGGACACACTTTTGTGGTGGACAATATCTAAAGCGTGCTGAACTCGGGACAACAAAGACCTACGATTGGTCGACGGAAACGCCCGACTATCACCGAATTGTCATCAGCTACAGGTAAGCTAGAGGGTTACAGGTAAAATGTGTTATCTTAGTGTACGAAATGGTTCTGTCTTAAGCGAAATCCCTATCTCTTTTTTTCCACGATATTCGGTAGATAGGATAGTCTCACCCTGGATATATTACAACGTAGACTCGGTATATTTAGCCATAGGCTATAGACACATAATTGTTTGTTTGAAGGCTTCACGTTACAATAGTTTGTGTATTTGGTTTTACGAAGTGGACACCTAACGAAGTGCACTATGATAAGTCTACGGTTTTGATTATACTATTGGTTTCGTGAGAAAAGTCGGTTTCTCCATGGCGTAGGTGATGAGAGATTGGTCTACACCCAGTTCAGTTGATCCATATATATACCACTCCATAAGAAATAAGAAATATGTTTATAACAGACTCGAATATGAAAATAATTATCGTCGATAAGAACTATCGAATTAATTCAACGTAAAGCTGACCCATAAAATGTCACCTTGCAATTACTAATTCAAGTCGGGGTCTTTTTTATATTATTTAATTTAAAGTAATGACTACATGCATCAAATAATTGCTATACACATAAAAGTTATTTTGCTTAGTCTAGAATATGAAAATGTTAATGATATTACTAATTGATAATGTGTTAGATATTAAATATTATCAGGACACAAATGAAACGGAATAGCTATGACCGCGATAAACATCGTGAAAGAAAACAATTTAACGAATAGCTGTGGGTTTCTTGAATTTAATACTATGAACGACAAAATGTTACTGGTACTTTTAAAAGAATCAAAGCGCTCAGTGCGCTGAGAGACGGCAGCCGGATTAACAGAAAAAAAAGCTGTGATTCTTAATTATTGATACAATAGAGGCAAAAGCCACATGACGCAAAAACTCCACACTCTCTTCCGCAATTATAGTCGGTAGTAAGACAATCGAATTCACACTCTATTTGTTACAAAACAATCAGAATTAGAGTCATGAACCTGACTGTATGAACTTCAGAAGTAGGTCATTCCCTAGGACTCGATTTATATACACTATCTACTGTTACTTAAGTTTAAAACTTGACAAGGTACTTAATTGTTTTAGATACTTGAATATTTGTTTCTATTTCAAAGTTACGAAATGCTTTGGGAGTAACCTAACTCGCTTTCATGCAAAATTACGCGTGAACTACTTTATATAACATTTCATTTTAATGTATAAACATACTTTACATTTCATTTTAATGTATAAATCAGAACACTTCAGTCTTCAAAGGTACACGTTCAAAGATATATCAATTTTAAAAGTAGTTTAAAACATATCTTAAGAGAAAAACAAAATAATTGTCAAGTTGAATGAAAACATAAATAAATCACTTTAAAATGTTGTTAACATATTATTGTCGCTGAAAATGATGTGCGGAAAGCGTGAAATCGTCAGTACCATTCTCTTCAATTTGTTTTTCCACTGCTCTGTTTTCATCACACAAAGAAAGTCTTTGCTTTCAATGATACGCTTATGTAATTGTATAATGGCTGGGGAAAGTTTTGAAATGTGCATAACCTCCGCTCAAGATTGAATAATGTCCTTTTCATTTACTGCTTTCAACATATCTTCAAAGTAAAAATCAATTTGATATTCTTCATCATTAGTGTTCATAATACAGTCGTGTTGGTGTTGAGAAGGATGGTTTGTATGACATCCATAACAGTTCTTTCTCACTGTCATTCCTTTTACTTCACACAATACTTTCGCATATAGAAAGTCAAAATATGAATTCATCAACATCACATTTGCAGATGGTGAAATGCAATGATCAGTTGGTGGAGTTGTAAAGTCTTCTTCATCGACATTGACCGTCATTGAATCACAGCTTTTATTATCATTCATTATATCCTCGGATAGTGTATTGAAACAAGAAATTCTACATGTACGATGTGCTCTTTTTGTGTGGTGAAGAGGTTCTGAGTGAACATTGAAAATTTTACAGTATTAATATTTCACACAACTTTCAAATTCAAACGGTCACTTTTTTATTTTTCTTTGTTTTTGTTTTTGAATTCTAACGGTCACTTTTATTTTTCCGCCTATCTGATCAACACCTCCATGATAGAGGTCGCCATGATTGAACAACGGTTGTGGATAAAAGTTTTCCAAGGGTTCCAAGATTGATCAATGCCATTTTGTGAAATATTGCTTTTTAACTATTCTATGATTTTTAAAAAATAAACAACTTGGTGAATGCAATCTGTGTTCTATTAATGGATCGTCTGATCGTCTATTTTTCCCCAACTTGTGTAGTCTTAAGGCACATGAAAAACACTCCACTGTGTCATTTTTTTTTACCCGTAAATTGAAATATCCAGCTGATGAAAGCTGAAACTTGTTAGGTTGCATTTGAGGCGGCCACAAATCAAAGCTGTTTAAACGATCTTCAAAACATATCAAGGGTGATGACTTAAAGTCCAACTCTATTAATTTTTTTTTGTTGACATGATGACAGTCCGTTTAAGATGGATGACAAAAATTGTATACTCTCTTTTAAATCACACTGGTTTTCAATTTTTTTTAACTGAATGTGAATTTCTTTCGTTCTTTTTTTCAAACACACTTTGATTTGATGTCGTTTTCTTTTTAACACCATCATAAAACCGGCTTCTAAAGTACATGTTATTATATTACTCCCCAGGTAACCATGTAATTTTTTCAAATCCCTCTTCATTCATCTCATTATTCTTTTGTAAAAGTTGTGCTTGTGCCATTTTCAATTCGCAGAAAAACAGCCACATGTATTGAATACTTTAAAGTCACTGAGTTGGTAATAAAAGAACAAAACAATATTCGTTTTGTATACACATCAAACACTTGGGAAAAAAAAATGCAACGTACACCTCATCTCATCTCTTTATCTTATTAAAAAAAAAAAACCAAACGATCAATGCTATTCTCACCCTTTCTTTATAAGCACTGAAAACAATAGCATGCCGTCAATAAAAGAACAATACAACGTTCACCTTATCTGATCAATAGGAGTTCCACCGCATCACATTCATAAACGTTTACGACACATTAAAGACGTCAAAATAGTCCGTAATTTTAATTTCTAATTGTTCAATTGCACTAACAAAGTCATTGCTATGTATGAAGTTGTCTTTGACAGTATGTGGTTGATTTACACCCCCCTCTCTTAACATTTATTACAAGCCGGTCTGCAATGCCTGTTTTTTCTTCTACAGCCACATGATTTTGATTCACAGAAACTTTTCTCACATTCAAATCCAACAGTCCAAAGCTTAACCGATTCATTTTTTTTTCTTCAGAAATTTCATGTGTGTCCCATACAATTTCTAATTCATTGTTTTTTTATTGCCCAGCCATGATTGATCTGGGTATATAACATTAGAAGAGAGACACTGATCCCATACTTTGACTACCCAGCAACACCTCTTCCAGTGAAGTAAGAGAGCCTCAAAGGACGGGATATATTTTTCTTCTGAATCTGCTCTGAAAAACAGACTGTCTAATTTTCCTAACAAATAATTCATGATTAGCATAAGTTGAAAGATCTTCACTTTTGAAATGAGCAAATACAGATTCTGAACTGTTCAAAAATGTAAATGTTTGAAAAAAGCATACTTGTATTTCCTAAAGTATTCTATGCAAACTAAACGAATGACAGAAATCCGTCCATGTAATTTTCTTTGAAATTACCTAACGTACCAATGCATATGTCATTTAGTGTACTACAACCATTTATAAAACTGAAATGACTTTTCAGAGTTTGAAGAAAAGAGGATGTGCCATGTCCAACAAAATATGCAACAAAATCACAACCAGTACATATGTATAACATTTGAATAATGTTCATACAATCTGCACTTGTTGACATAAAATCTGTATCCTGATTTATCAGTTGTTTGAGTTTATGCATGCCAATGTAATGTTTGTCACTGAAATCAGTTAGTATATATCTAAAATCTAAATTCATCCATTTTAGGAACACCTTTATGATAAACATCATTGTCTGGAAAATATATTATGACTTTGCTGAATTTACTAAGTTTCGCATAAAAATCAAACCAAGCTATCTGCTTCTTTTATATTTGTTTTGTGGGAAATGAGCTTAGTATTACTCCCATTTTAATCATATTAGCCTCCGCTTCATGTAATCCACCAATAACAAAACTTTTATTCGATGTCAATAGATGCAGACCTAGATGAATTAATTCTTTTTTCCAACAACTCCGTTTTATTACCCTATTTTGCACGAGCAGTTTCCAATTAGATGGTAAACATGTGTTAACATCAAGATTTTCAACTGGACTAATATTACTGTCTCCATCTCTTTCCTTCCTAATGAAACATTTTGGAGAATAAGGGTCACTTAAAACAGAATCAAAGGCCAAACATACTTCTTTTAAACCCTGATTCAAATGTGGAAGAACATGCTTTCTAAATAAAACTGACAACTATTCACAAAACGTTTTGTAGAATCTTACAGGTGTTTAATAAACAATAAACATAGCATCAATGATCAAAGAACCCATTTCAACAATGGGTAACCCCACTGAAAATTCATCTGCATAGTATCGGTTATAAGCATCTTTTTAATCTTTGACTTATTTGATACAATCATTTCACCATTTTCTGTAGCTATAGCTCTAGTTAGTGAAATAAATTGTTCAAGGTCTTGAACAGGAAGATTTTGCTGATTTGACCACTCCATGATTATTTTTGTTATTTTAACTTCTTGCTGTTTATCTTTAAGAGATTTCTTATAACTGGAAGCGCTAGCTTTTTTGTTTTCACCTAAAACCTGTAAGTCTTAACACTTTTTGTTTAGGAAATAAATATTTGGATTGACAAAGAGAATTTTTATATATTGCTTAAAGTGGGGGTCTGCTTTGGAATGAATGCTCAGCAAGTTTTCAACTTGTGCAATTGAACCTCTCTTCAAGTGTTTGATGTGTATGCAAAACGAATATTGTTTTGTTCTTTTATTACCAACTCAGTGACTTTAAAGTATCCAATACATGTGGCTGTTTTTCTGCGAATTGAAAATGGCTCAAGCACAACTTTTACAAAAATAAAATAATGAGATGAATGAAGAGGGATTTGAAAATATTACATGGCTACCGGGGAGTAATATAATAACATGTACTTTAGAAGCCGGTTTTATGATGGTGTTAAAAAGAAAACGACATCAAATCAAAGTGTGTTTGAAAGAACGAACGAAAGAAATTCACATTCAGTTAAAAAAAATTTTGAAAACCAGTGTGATTTAAAAGAGAGTACACATGTATACAATTTTTGTCATCATTCTTAAACGGACTGTCATCATGTCAACAAAACAATTAATAGAGTTGGACTTTAAGTCATCATCCTTGATATGTTTTGAAAATCGTTTAAACAGCTTTGATTTGTGGCCGCCTCAAAGGCAACCTAACAAGCTTCAGCTTTCATCAGCTGGATATTTTAATTTACGGGTAAAAATGACACAGTGGAGTGTTTTTCATGTGCCTTTAGACTACACAAGTGGGGAAAAATAGACGATCAGACGATCCATTAATAGAACACAGATTGCATTCACCAAGTTGTTTATTTTTAAAAATCATAGGACAGTTAAAATGCAATATTTCACAAAATGGCATTGATCAATCTTGGAACCCTTGGAAAACTTTTGATCGACAACCGTTGTTCAATGGAGGTCGCCATGATTGAACAACGGTTGAATGCAATCTGTGTTCTATTAATGGATCGTCTGATCGTCTATTTTTTCCCCACTTGTGTAGTCTAAAGGCACATGAAAAACACTCCACTGTGTCATTTTTACCCGTAAATTAAAATATCCAGCTGATGAAAGCTGAAGCTTGTTAGGTTGCCTTTGAGGCGGCCACAAATCAAAGCTGTTTAAACGATTTTCAAAACATATCAAGGATGATGACTTAAAGTCCAACTCTATTAATTGTTTTGTTGACATGATGACAGTCCGTTTAAGAATGATGACAAAAATTGTATACATGTGTACTCTCTTTTAAATCACACTGGTTTTCAAAAAAATGTTTAACTGAATGTGAATTTCTTTCGTTCGTTCTTTCAAACACACTTTGATTTGATGTCGTTTTCTTTTTAACACCATCATAAAACCGGCTTCTAAAGTACATGTTATTATATTACTCCCCGGTAGCCATTTAATATTTTCAAATCCCTCTTCATTCATCTCATTATTTTATTTTTGTAAAAGTTGTGCTTGAGCCATTTTCAATTCGCAGAAAAACAGCCACATGTATTGGATACTTTAAAGTCACTGAGTTGGTAATAAAAGAACAAAACAATATTCGTTTTGCATACACATCAAACACTTGAAGAGAGGTTCAATTGCACAAGTTGAAAACTTGCTGAGCATTCATTCCAAAGCAGACCCCCACTTTAAGCAATATATAAAAATTCTCTTTGTCAATCCAAATATTTATTTCCTAAACAAAAAGTGTTAAGACTTACAGGTTTTAGGTGAAAACAAAAAAGCTAGCGCTTCCAGTTATAAGAAATCTCTTAAAGATAAACAGCAAGAAGTTAAAATAACAAAAATAATCATGGAGTGGTCAAATCAGCAAAATCTTCCTGTTCAAGACCTTGAACAATTTATTTCACTAACTAGAGCTATAGCTACAGAAAATGGTGAAATGATTGTATCAAATAAGTCAAAGATTAAAAAGATGCTTATAACCGATACTATGCAGATGAATTTTCAGTGGGGTTACCCATTGTTGAAATGGGTTCTTTGATCATTGATGCTATGTTTATTGTTTATTAAACACCTGTAAGATTCTACAAACGTTTTGTGAATAGTTGTCAGTTTTATTTAGAAAGCATGTTCTTCCACATTTGAATCAGGGTTTAAAAGAAGTATGTTTGGCCTTTGATTCTGTTTTAAGTGACCCTTATTCTCCAAAATGTTTCATTAGGAAGGAAAGAGATGGAGACAGTAATATTAGTCCAGTTGAAAATCTTGATGTTAACACATGTTTACCATCTAATTGGAAACTGCTCGTGCAAAATAGGGGTAATAAAACGGAGTTGTTGGAAAAAAGAATTAATTCATCTAGGTCTGCATCTATTGACATCGAATAAAAGTTTTGTTATTGGTGGATTACATGAAGCGGAGGCTAATATGATTAAAATGGGAGTAATACTAAGCTCATTTCCCACAAAACAAATATAAAAGAAGCAGATAGCTTGGTTTGATTTTTATGCGAAACTTAGTAAATTCAGCAAAGTCATAATATATTTTCCAGACAATGATGTTTATCATAAAGGTGTTCCTAAAATGGATGAATTTAGATTTTAGATATATACTAACTGATTTCAGTGACAAACATTACATTGGCATGCATAAACTCAAACAACTGATAAATCAGGATACAGATTTTATGTCAACAAGTGCAGATTGTATGAACATTATTCAAATGTTATACATATGTACTGGTTGTGATTTTGTTGCATATTTTGTTGGACATGGCACATCCTCTTTTCTTCAAACTCTGAAAAGTCATTTCAGTTTTATAAATGGTTGTAGTACACTAAATGACATATGCATTGGTACGTTAGGTAATTTCAAAGAAAATTACATGGACGGATTTCTGTCATTCGTTTAGTTTGCATAGAATACTTTAGGAAACAATATGTTTTTTCAAATTTTTTTTGAACAGTTCAGAATCTGTATTTGCTTTTCAAAATTTAAAATTTTTGGATTATTAGAAGTCTGTTTTTCAGAGCAGATTCAGAAGAAAAATATATCCCGTCCTTTGAGGCTCTCTTACTTCACTGGAAGAGGTGTTGCTGGGTAGTCAAAGTATGGGATCAGTGTCTCTCTTCTAATGTTATATACCCAGATCAATCATGGCTGGGCAATAAAAAAACAATGAATTAGAAATTGTATGGGACACACATGAAATTTCTGAAAAAAAAAATGAATCGGTTAAGCTTTGGACTGTTGGATTTGAATGTGAGAAAAGTTTCTGTGAATCAAAATCATGTGGCTGTAGAAGAAAAAACAGGCATTGCAGACCGGCTTGTAATAAATGTTAAGAGAGGGGGGTGTAAATCAACCACATACTGTCAAAGACAACTTCATACATAGCAATGACTTTGTTAGTGCAATTGAACAATTAGAAATTAAAATTACGGACTATTTTGACGTCTTTAATGTGTCGTAAACGTTTATGAATGTGATGCGGTGGAACTCCTATTGATCAGATAAGGTGAACGTTGTATTGTTCTTTTATTGACGGCATGCTATTGTTTTCAGTGCTTATAAAGAAAGGGTGAGAATAGCATTGATCGTTTGGTTTTTTTTTTTTAATAAGATAAAGAGATGAGATGAGGTGTACGTTGCATTTTTTTTTCCCAAGTGTTTGATGTGTATACAAAACGAATATTGTTTTGTTCTTTTATTACCAACTCAGTGACTTTAAAGTATTCAATACATGTGGCTGTTTTTCTGCGAATTGAAAATGGCCAAGCACAACTTTTACAAAAGAATAATGAGATGAATGAAGAGGGATTTGAAAAAATTACATGGTTACCTGGGGAGTAATATAATAACATGTACTTTAGAAGCCGGTTTTATGATGGTGTTAAAAAGAAAACGACATCAAATCAAAGTGTGTTTGAAAAAAAGAACGAAAGAAATTCACATTCAGTTAAAAAAAAATTGAAAACCAGTGTGATTTAAAAGAGAGTATACAATTTTTGTCATCCATCTTAAACGGACTGTCATCATGTCAACAAAAAAAAATTAATAGAGTTGGACTTTAAGTCATCACCCTTGATATGTTTTGAAGATCGTTTAAACAGCTTTGATTTGTGGCCGCCTCAAATGCAACCTAACAAGTTTCAGCTTTCATCAGCTGGATATTTCAATTTACGGGTAAAACAAAATGACACAGTGGAGTGTTTTTCATGTGCCTTAAGACTACACAAGTTGGGGAAAAATAGACGATCAGACGATCCATTAATAGAACACAGATTGCATTCACCAAGTTGTTTATTTTTAAAAATCATAGAATAGTTAAAAAGCAATATTTCACAAAATGGCATTGATCAATCTTGGAACCCTTGGAAAACTTTTTATCCACAACCGTTGTTCAATCATGGCGACCTCTATCATGGAGGTGTTGATCAGATAGGCGGAAAAATAAAAGTGACCGTTAGAATTCAAAAACAAAAACAAAGAAAAATAAAAAAGTGACCGTTTGAATTTGAAAGTTGTGTGAAATATTAATACTGTAAAATTTTCAATGTTCACTCAGAACCTCTTCACCACACAAAAAGAGCACATCGTACATGTAGAATTTCTTGTTTCAATACACTATCCGAGGATATAATGAATGATAATAAAAGCTGTGATTCAATGACGGTCAATGTCGATGAAGAAGACTTTACAACTCCACCAACTGATCATTGCATTTCACCATCTGCAAATGTGATGTTGATGAATTCATATTTTGACTTTCTATATGCGAAAGTATTGTGTGAAGTAAAAGGAATGACAGTGAGAAAGAACTGTTATGGATGTCATACAAACCATCCTTCTCAACACCAACACGACTGTATTATGAACACTAATGATGAAGAATATCAAATTGATTTTTACTTTGAAGATATGTTGAAAGCAGTAAATGAAAAGGACATTATTCAATCTTGAGCGGAGGTTATGCACATTTCAAAACTTTCCCCAGCCATTATACAATTACATAAGCGTATCATTGAAAGCAAAGACTTTCTTTGTGTGATGAAAACAGAGCAGTGGAAAAACAAATTGAAGAGAATGGTACTGACGATTTCACGCTTTCCGCACATCATTTTCAGCGACAATAATATGTTAACAACATTTTAAAGTGATTTATTTATGTTTTCATTCAACTTGACAATTATTTTGTTTTTCTCTTAAGATATGTTTTAAACTACTTTTAAAATTGATATATCTTTGAACGTGTACCTTTGAAGACTGAAGTGTTCTGATTTATACATTAAAATGAAATGTAAAGTATGTTTATACATTAAAATGAAATGTTATATAAAGTAGTTCACGCGTAATTTTGCATGAAAGCGAGTTAGGTTACTCCCAAAGCATTTCGTAACTTTGAAATAGAAACAAATATTCAAGTATCTAAAACAATTAAGTACCTTGTCAAGTTTTAAACTTAAGTAACAGTAGATAGTGTATATAAATCGAGTCCTAGGGAATGACCTACTTCTGAAGTTCATACAGTCAGGTTCATGACTCTAATTCTGATTGTTTTGTAACAAATAGAGTGTGAATTCGATTGTCTTACTACCGACTATAATTGCGGAAGAGAGTGTGGAGTTTTTGCGTCATGTGGCTTTTGCCTCTATTGTATCAATAATTAAGAATCACAGCTTTTTTTTCTGTTAATCCGGCTGCCGTCTCTCAGCGCACTGAGCGCTTTGATTCTTTTAAAAGTACCAGTAACATTTTGTCGTTCATAGTATTAAATTCAAGAAACCCACAGCTATTCGTTAAATTGTTTTCTTTCACGATGTTTATCGCGGTCATAGCTATTCCGTTTCATTTGTGTCCTGATAATATTTAATATCTAACACATTATCAATTAGTAATATCATTAACATTTTCATATTCTAGGCTAAGCAAAATAACTTTTATGTGTATAGCAATTATTTGATGCATGTAGTCATTACTTTAAATTAAATAATATAAAAAAGACCCCGACTTGAATTAGTAATTGCAAGGTGACATTTTATGGGTCAGCTTTACGTTGAATTAATTCGATAGTTCTTATCGACGATAATTATTTTCATATTCGAGTCTGTTATAAACATATTTCTTATTTCTTATGGAGTGGTATATATATGGATCAACTGAACTGGGTGTAGACCAATCTCTCATCACCTACGCCATGGAGAAACCGACTTTTCTCACAAAACCAATAATATAATCAAAACCGTAGACTTATCATAGTGCACTTCGTTAGGTGTCCACTTCGTAAAACCAAATACACAAACTATTGTAACGTGAAGCCTTCAAACAAACAATTATGTGTCTATAGCATATGGCTAATTATACCGAGTCTACGTTGTAATATATCCAGGGTGAGACTATCCTATCTACCGAATATCGTGGATTTCGCTTACGACAGAACCATTTCGTACACTAAGATAACACATTTTACCTGTAACCCTCTAGCTTACCTGTAGCTGATGACAATTCGGTGATAGTCGGGCGTTTCCGTCGACCAATCGTAGGTCTTTGTTGTCCCGAGTTCAGCACGCTTTAGATATTGTCCACCACAAAAGTGTGTCCTCCACAAAAATGTGGCGTACCTATTTCAAGTCATACTATACTACTGAGAGGGTTAAGTCGCTGAATTTAACACTAACTCAGCCACTCACCGCGTGGGTTCGAATCCCGGCAGGGTCATTCGGATTTCATGTGAGGAAGACTTCCAGCTGGTAGGTCGGTGGTTCTACCCGGATGACTCCGTGCATTCGGGGTCTTCCTCCACCTGTAATTAGCTGGACGTCGCTATATGACTGAAATACTGTCAAAGCGACGGTAAACTGAAATAGTCAAGTCAAGTCAAGTCAAGTCAAGGGGTTGTACAAAGCAAGGTAAATATTATATGAATCGGTTAGAAAACCTTGTCGAGGGCACAGTTCAAGGGAGGTAATCAAAAATACTCACACGCGTACATCGCGGAGTTATATTTCTTATTATTGTATTTCGAAGTATTCGTTAGAGACCGCGACAGATTCCCGTGATTTCTACAAAAAGAATAATTTCGCGGAAAGAGAACGATAAAAGGTAAAATGGTTAATACGCTTAGTGCCTAATGTTATCAAAATGTTATTTAAGAATATCAAATAATGTTAAGTTATTTATTACGCATTTCAAATATTTGATGATGATGTTCGATGTGTTTGTCACTATAAAATATCTGTTCTGACTGTTTTGCTTTTTTTGTGTTTTTTTTTTGTTTTTTTTGTTCTTTTTTTATATTTTTTATTTTACATGTCCAGCTCATTTATATAATAATTATTATTACGTTTATTGATTTTTAATTACGACAGGTTGTATTTCTAACGCGATAGATAATTAATTTGTTTCATTTTCATCGCGGTTATTTTATTTTATTTTTTTATCGCGGTAGTTAAGTAATTGGTATTATTTTATCACGGTAAATTAATTTACATTATAAATTTTATATCATGGCAAGTTTATTTATCATTCTTAATAATTGTTGCTTTTATTATTACAATTATTGCGCATCCTCCCGTGCTTACAAAAACAGACCCCAAACCATTCATCCCAACCAGGAGCCCTTAATTGCAATACCATATATTGGTTAACTTGGCTTGATTTTTGATAACCAACTTACTCGACAACCTCTAAATGGAGCACGTATTCAGAGCTTTCCTGGAGCAGGGCGTCTCCGCCGACCAGTTTCAATCGTTCGTCACCGGCCAGGGTATCCAAGATGGCTCGTTTTTCAAGATAACCTTCAGCAAATGGTGGCTAACGAAGTCGCCGCCTCGAATCCTGGCACTCATCCGAATTGGACCCCGGAAGATGCCGACGATCTTCTGAAAAATTTCAAGACCCCGGAGAAACCTGCAGTCATGGCGGCTTAAATCGGCCGAGAAAACAACGCCCCACCTTGTAAGTTGATTTGTTTGTTGATTGATTTTTTGTTTCGTAGTATTTTTATATATCTTAATTCATGTTGATTGATTTTAAATAATATATTAATTTGAATTTATTAAATAAAAAATTATAAACTGATAAATGTTCATATTTCCCGGGCTGAAATAAATAAAGATATTCCGCATACGATGCAGGTCGGTAAAGACGCGACTAGCGCGTACGAATGCCCGACATGTTCAAAGATTTTTATGACATTGAAGTCGACTTATCAAGGCCGTCCACGAGCGAAATAGCCACACGTTCACTGAATGCCGCAAATCGTTTACCAGGGTACCAAACTAGAAACAATATCGGACCAACTGCCGGGCGTTGTAACCTATCTGTGCGATCAATGTCCCGAAATGTTAGAAACTAAACAAAGAGTCTCAGGAACACCGAAACGTCGTTCAAGACCGTACACGATCTTAAGTTTGCGAGCATTTGTTTGCTGTAACAAAAGGCACACCACTAATAATCTAATAATGGAAAAAAAAAACACTAGAAAAAAGTGAAGCGGACTATTTTTAGGACATCTAATTATTTCAGTGATATGTAGTCACAGTTATGATTTTTGTTATTCGATATTCAATACAGTATACATACTCAGGATGCAACTTTGTAGAAGGAGGAGGCAGTCAAATACTGTAAGGTATCAACTCTTACAACTAATAGGATTGATGGTAATCAAACCTAAATTACTAATCAAACTAATATACATTAAGCTATTTATAACTTATTCTGATCATGTTGATTGGGAAACAAGTTCTTTCAACTGAAACTAATGCCTTTCGACAGTTTCTGGGTTGGACCAGTGCTTTGTTCTTGCCCTCAACGATGGTCCAAGAGACAATCTTCAAATCAGCAACTTTATGTTACCACTAGACCGCAGTGCTTTTAATTAGTTCAAGCATTACACTCTCATTTCCTCTTTCAAAATGGCAAAAAGACCGGCCAAATATCGCAGAATCAAACCAAAGTCATATTCAACAGAGATTTGGAATTTTATAAAAATATCTTGCTGTGATGCATAACATCCTGCAGACATTTTACCATATCACTCATAACATATCTGCGATGGCCGCCAGTCTAATGAGCAATATTCATATTTGGTTTAATTAATTTGGTTTAATTTGAAGAGAAAACTCAGTCTTTTTATAACTGATATGAGCAAGTTTACACATCTCGCTTTATCTCAAGGTCACAATATGGTAAATGTAACTCACGGAGAGCTTCTCTTGAATTGCTCTTTACCTATATCAGAGTCGTGGATCTCTGTTAGGATATTTTATCAAGCTTAGATATTACATTATTTTGTATTCAAATATCCTTTAAAGGCTATCAATTACCTGTACTGGGAAAATAGGTCAGGGTTTTCATACATAGAAACCGAATTTCGATTGAAAGCAACGGTGAAAATCGCATAAAAATAGTTTTTAAGGCAACATTTGAAATTTTGAATGTCAGAATTACCCTTTAACCTATGTTCAAGTCTGTGTTTTTATTTTATTTTTTTTTCAAAGAAGATCTGTTAGTAAAAATCCTTTAGGTAGTCAATGGTTGATCAGATTTACCCAAAAGAATGCAATTATAGTGCTTAGTGTGTGATACTGCTTCAAAACAGCTGACTTAGCCAAGCATGGGAATGTGCACTGATAAAAACAGGATAGATGCATCGTTGTACATTGTACTTCACGGCTGTTGGTTCAAGTCACGGCAGGGTCACTCAGATGTTTCCATTGAGGAGGTCTTCCGGCTGATTGATGGTTCTACGGTGTGTTCGGATAGCGTAGTGGTAAACTCACTGGCGCTCCACCAAATGGCGATGCAACATTGGTTCGATCCATGGTCAGTACGATGTTATACGTGAAAAGGTATGGGTTGCTAGACTGGTTTTCTTTGGATACTCGGGTTTCCTTCCACACTAACAACCATCGAAGGCAAACAGCAGTGTCAACAAGCAAATTATCATAACCCATTTTGCTCTCTGTCCAATTAGTGTAAAAGTAATAAAGTATAATCGTTTTTTCCCAAGTGCACTTCTGGTTTTCCACTATCTACAATCATAGTTTGACGTGGCAAATAGTTAACTATGAGCGTGAGGTCCTAGGTTCGATCCCAGGCCGCAATTTACCAAAGTGTAAGTAAAAGAACTGGTAGAGATCCTTAGCTTGGCTCTCAGCACCCAAGGATAGTCCAAGGCTTGTTTTCTCCTGTGTTAGTTAGGATATTGTTCATGGGTGTGGTATCATGTCACATGTCTATTTCATAATATTGCAGTGTAGCAGCACAATATCTGTCACAAGTAGACATAGTCTCGAAATGACTGAAATACTGTTGGCGGGAAGTTAACCCAAACAAGTATACATTCATATGAGATGGCTGTAGACAGACACAATTTGTATCAAATGCATTATTGGGAAACATCCATTGATTTCTTGTCCATCTGGTAGACTAATCTAAATGACAGATTGGAACTCACAACATATAATAACATTCCGTCTTAAGTGCAGAATGCCGCCTTAAATGCAGAATGTCAACTTGAGTGCAAAGTGTCACCCTATATAGCAAAGAGTCATACTATAGTTCAGAATGCCACCGTCAGTGTAAAATGTCTCCTTATAGTGCAGAATATCATGGTTTAGAATACATACACCGTTAGTGTAAAATGTCTCCTTATAGAGCAGAATGCCACACTCAGTGTGAAATGTCACCTTAAAATGTAGAATGTCACTTTATAGTGCAGAATGTCACCTTAAGTGCAAAGTGTCACCTTTAAATGCAGTATGCTACCTTATGTGTAGTTTTAATTCTGATTTATACTTAATAATTTTACAATTTATTTTCAATTCATTTTCAATGACTGTACGGGCACATGCATAATGCAGTGGTCGGTGAGGCTTATAAGTAAAATAAGTAAAACATACTTCTGGTACATGCTTTATTAATGCAATATATATGGGTTATAATACATCATAAAATATCAAATGCATACCAAATACGTGTAATATGCTGATATGTTTGTTGGTGGTTGATCAAAATATGTTATTATTAGAGCTATCATCGATACATTTGATATCGTTATATCATCGATATTTGCTATCAAGATAAAGATGAAGACAAAAACTCGTTTCATGTTGTTAGAGTTGATAGTTTCCTTTAAAAACAGTTGACGAAATTTGCTCTGTGACTTAAAAAATGCAAAATTTGATAAGCATTTGCTTATGGTTTAAAAATGTATGTAAGACATTCAACATGAATGATCACTTGATACACAAAGTCACTGCAATATAAATAAACAATTATCAATATATCAATTATTTTTGCAATATTTCAGTATACAAAATTTCCAATCAATGACAGCCCTAGTTAATATGATCCATATTATAAACATGACAATGAAAAAAAAAGTACTGGAAGAGATAGCTGCTTGACGCTTAGCATGTAAGGTAATTCAAGGACTTGGACAGGTGTGAAGTAGGACGTTTCTACTTCATTGAGAAAAAAGTCTAGCTGCAAAATTTCCAAATCTGGAAGAAGAATACCTGGAATAGTTTGTCGAAATTGGGAATTCTGAATGACATTAAGAAATTGAATAGGTCAGAATAGTTTACACACTGGGCACCTAGTAAAATACTAAAAATCCAGATGGCGAATTTACTACTAAAATGTTTTGGCCAATATCAATTATGACTTATTGTTTTTAATGCATTAATATTAAATTTAAAAAAAAAAGAAATATTTCAATGGGCGGCGTACCTCTCTCTCTAACTCTCTATCTACCTATCTCGCTCTTACATGCATGCACTTTCTTTCTCATTTTATTTTCAGAGTTACTCTCCCTATTTTGTGAAAGGGAAGCTAGCTCCAATATTTAGGAAATTAACATATCTCACCGAATTGATATTTTTCAAAGAAGCAAGAAAGCAATATAGTGAAATGAGTATTTAAACTTTTCTTTCATAAACACAATTAGATAAAAACTCATTTGAAAAAAAATCTTATTTTTCAGTTGGAAATGATGATGTGTTAAAACCTACAAATTGGCAGAACAATCGGATTTAATGTGACTTACATGCTCCGATATATTTTGTATATATGTATTACATACAAGCACATGTGTTTTAGATCGAGGTTAAAACTTAAATCAATTAGAGCTTTTGAACTTTCATTAATTTCTGTTTTGTAGGACAATTGTGTGAGAGATCAAATTAATCTTATATATATTTCAGAATTGTCTACAAAAAGATAGTAACAAACAGATAATATACAAGATAATGGAACCAAATACCTGACGGATAATTTGGCCAAATATCTGGCATTTAAATCAAAAGTAAGGGACTATAATGCAGAAATACGCCCTATCAGAAATAACTTACTTTTGACATTCAGAGCAACAACAATGACGAGTTGTTCTATGAATACGACACAATGTTATTTGTAACAAAATATATATCGATAATAAATAGGCTCTATATGCCATACACTAAATTGTTCAGGTCAGCATGCAACAAGCTTTCAAGTTGATACTGCTTCCAAAACAAGCAAGCTTTCAATTTGAGACTGCTTCTAAAACAAGCTTTTAATTTGACGCTGCTTCCAAAACAAGCTTTCAAGTTGAGGCTGCTTCTAAAACAAGCTTTCAATTTGAGGCTGCTTCCAAAACAAGCTTTCAAGTTGAGGCTGCTTCCAAAGCAAGCTCTCAAGTTGAGACTGCTTCTAAAACAAGCTTTCAATTTGAGGCTGCTTCCAAAACAAGCTTTCAAATTGAGGCTGCTTCTAAAACAAGTTTCCATGCTGAGGTTAATCAGACTTCCTCAAATTCTCCAGGCTTTTGACGCCGTCTGCTTGTAACTTCCGGAACAGACTAACTAAGTCAAGTTTCGGTTGACCATCATCGGTGTCGTCACGTTTTAATGTACCACCGGCAAGGAGACTGATAATCTCATCTTCAGTAGCTAGAGGGATCTTGAAGCACCCTATCTTAAGATTAAAACGGAATTTCTTAAACTGAAAAATATAAATAATTGATCAATTGAAAATATTTATACATGTTTATATAAAAAAAAACATATGGTCGAGAAAATAAGCACACCTCTATTGTTTTAAATGGTATTAGCAGATGTTATGTTGAAGAAATAGCTACCTTGCCTTGCCCAGTTTCCTATATTGGGATACTGGTGGAGAAGACAAACCATTTTTCGGCGTAGCTGTATAATTTCGATTTCAACTCGCATCTTAAACCAATCAAATGTACGCTAACAGCGGTAAATAATTCTAAGCTGAATAAAAGGACTCCTGTTATTGGTTAACGCATCGTTATGGACTATAAAATTACTGTAAATAAGGGGTGCAGCTTGTATATATCATTCAGCTTGGTGTTATTACTTTTCTTTTTGATGTAAACATGAAAGTGATCTCAGTAAGTTAAATACAATCCTTTTCCATCAATTGAGGAATGCTACTTTGTGAAAATGATTTAAAACAACAAAAAAAAATCCACCGTGTTATGACATGAAACCCCTTAATTACTATGTATATTGAATTCTTCCAGCCTGCCGAGATGCTCTCATTGAAAATTAATTCGCCAAAACCAAAACAACTAATAACGCTTTTATATCATAATTGTCATAGCAATAATGATATGAACAAAAAAAAAAAAATAACTATTTCTAGAGCGTACTAAATTTGTTGTGCGTCGGTCTTTCGCGCGCTTTTCCTCGGAATGTTCTAGTTAAAAACATGTAATAAATGCATTACAGTGGCTTAAAGAGCACAATCATTTGTATAAAAATTTTCCAGACTTACCGTCTTGCAACATCGAAATAAGCAACATCGTCTGCAATTCTAAGATACCAAGACAAATCATTAATGAAGAGTTAAATAAGGCAACTCAGTGTTATGTTACCCCAAATGACTTCGTCTTACCTGGACTAGATATTGAGTACATTATTCGAACTGGTAAAAAGATTTTCCTTCCCACTAAGTTTGATCAGCCTTTATGGCTAACAGATGTTCCACATGGTGAAGAATTAGCTTATCCATATCTTTTTCCATTAGGTATACTTGCATTATAGTCTAAATGAATAGCCTATGGGTAAAACTTAAAACACTCTTCTCAAAAATTACACATACGCTGGCAATTTTAAAAAAAATGAGTCACTTATTTTTCCAGATTAAAATGGATCACTTAAAAAATCTTCTGTAACACCAGAAAAGCTACAGCTTAAATATTTGGCATGTAGCATTGTCTAATGGAACATATCGAATGATAAACGGCCACAACCCAGGGACAGTTATTTTTAGTGGTGGACTGATTAATAAAAAAGTCAACGAATCAGTGACGAGCTACTGGTTGACGTGACGATGACGACGAAAATAATTCGTTGACGAAATATTGACGAAAAAAAAAAAAAAAAAAAAAAAAAAAGAGGGGGTGTCGTTGATATTTCAACGCGCATCTGATTGGGTAATTAAATAAATTTAATAAGGATACTTTTAAAGTTGCACTTTGCACGTCTTTGGTCTCTGATTGTAACCTCTTATACTTTATTTCCGTTCTATATAATCTTTATGGTACAGAGTACTTTCCGCTGTGGGTTCGAATCCCGGAGGGGACTTTGGATTTTTCATGTGAGGAAGCCTTCTAGCTGGCTTGCGGTAGGTCGTTGGTTCTACCCGGGTACCTCTGTGTACTCGGGGTCTTCCTCCACCTCTAATCAGTTGGACGTCACTATATGATTGAAATACTATCGCAGCGACAGTAAACCCCAATACAACAACAACAACAACAGAGTACTTTGTTTTCATGTTGTACAATAAAAACATTAAAAAAAATGCAGGTTTTAATCGGCATTTGCTCCAAAATAGTTTATTGTGTATTTAATCATAATTAATCAATTAATCAGTGACTTTTGCCTCTGATTAATCGACGAATATTTTTTCGACTGATTCCAATTACTAGTTATTTTACATAGACATATAATAAACATTCACATTCTTCTTTTTTGAAACTATGTCGTCTAGATCTTAGGTATTTAGTTTATTGATGAAACCATGTACTTCAGGTGATAATATTTCGCACCACTGCATCAGGGTTAAATATTTTAAGTTATACTAGAATTATTGTCTATTTTTTATATTAAAAAAAGAATTGAAAATAAAATTGTAGCCGTGATACCCAGGCGAGTCATTCAGGGCCATCATGGCTTTCTTGTTTATCGTAACTTCCTTTATCAATGAATCTATGCTTTAAGGTGCTGATCATTAATGTATATGCCTGTATAAACTATTTTGACACAGTTTACAACTGATAAAATCAGACCTGAACAAGATTTTGTCAGTAAGAAATAAAATAAAGGTGAAGAAAAAAATGTATGTCCTAACTACAACGAGCAGATAACTGCTCATTACATGATCAGCCTGGAACTAAATTAGGTTTTATGCAGCTGATTATCATAGATTTTTTTATAGTTCATAGGATAATTTATAACATTACACTGCTTTTAAATAAGAACATTTGGAGGTACTCTGAAATATTTGTTATATCAAATCATTTCATATTCTGTTTTAATCATTTTACATTTTATATTTGAGGTAAGTAGTTTTTGTAT
>CM037779.1:11335527-11385527 GCA_021229015.1 Solen grandis
ACACCCAGTCACATTATCCTGACACCGGATCAATCAGTCCTGGAACTATCCTTATATGCTGAGCGCCAAGCAAGAGAGCTATACCAGTACCATTTTTTACGACTTTGGTATGTCGCGGCTGGGGATTGAACCCAAAACCTTCCGCTCCCGAGGCGGACGCTCTAACCACTCGGCCACCGGGGACGGAAACAATGGTTGCCGCAAAAACAGTTTATATTGTTATGCTGGCTTTGAATGATGTCCTGTTTATCAGCCACATAATGAGACGAGGCCATGTCCCTCATATCATGAATTATATAGAGCCCGTGTATAGTTTTTCTGACTTAAATAGTCATTTAAAAAAATGAACATATTTTTCTAATTGCTGGACAATTTAATACACTACATTGTAGTTCATGTTTGTTCTTAACTATAAGTGTAACATGCGAGTAACTGCAGGCTGATCAGGTTTTATGCTGTTCGCTGCTCCTCGGTGGTCTGGAAATGAGGATTTTATAATTAAATTTGGTAAGGTTTAACTGTGGTTTTCTGCAGATCAGGTTTGCGTCAAAATGAGTCTATATGAGGGAAAGGGTTAATGAACTTTTTTTATTCATCGAGTTATGTAATTCACATATTTTAAGCATTTAATTTAGATTCAAAAGAGAATTTGTCTAGATGTTAAATAAAAGATTTATGAATAAAGAGCATTTTACATTTTAGTTTATAATCAATATTAATAATACTAGTACGTTAGAAAGGATCGAAATAGAGATAATAATGAGACTTGTAAATCTAATAACTTATGAGTTCTTACTGGTGATATTCATAAGTACGCTTATATTTCGTATCGTATCTTCGTATAGTAACTTTTGTATTTGTAAAAGCCATTTACTATTCAACACATAATGGAGTAAGCGTTTGAATGTTAGAGCCCGAGACGTTGCGGTAATGATGGAGGTTTCACGAACTTATAAACCCTATTCTTATTAACCAATATACAATCCAATTACAAAATCGACAGGCAAAATCTTTCCGCACTGATGGCATAACATACAAAAACCTGAACCATTTGGTTATGGTAGGGTGACAATCAGGGTATAATAATGTTGAACCGGGACAGGTATTGTAACAAGCAAAAGTATATACCAAAACGTTCGCAAGAGTTTGTAGTTAATGAAACTGCCGGCATAAAATGGCATAAATGGTGGCGTTCCGAGAAATACAAGATGGCCGCCAAACAAAATTAAAGCTAAAATATGTATACATTTGTCTCAATAGACATTCTTAATGCTAGAAAAATACAAGTAACGTTACGTAAAAGTTCTTTGCAGAAATATATTTTAATAAAAGTGGTTCTTTCATTAAGGTCAAGGTAATATTCAAGGTCAAATTCAAGGTCAAAGGTCAAATTTGAGAAACATACCATTCTGAGCAAAAATTGTACATTTATTACAACTATTTACAGAAATTTAATTCTAGGGAAACATTTTTTTTTTATCGAAAATTAACTTTTTCAAATTTTCAATGTGTTTTTATATAAACCTGAAACTCTTTATTGAATACCGTGACATTTGTATAAAGTATATACATAACTGTAGGGTTATAAGGAGCGTTGAAAGTTATCAGAAATAGGGGTGTGTGAGACAGTTATTGAAATAAGCAGTGTTATATATCAAAATGTTTAACAGGATATATAGTTTTGAAACCACTTTCATAAATTGGCATACTTGTTGATATCTCATAAATCCAAGATGGTCGCTAAAATTAATATATGTCGATATTTGTCTTATTACACAATTTTTATTCAAGAAAAATATAAATCTGCAAAAGTTCTTTGCAGAAAGCTTTTTTTCATGATTATTACGAACGTTTTTTTGTTTTGTTTTTTTCTTCTTTTTTTTTTTTTTTTTTTAGCGGTCAAGGTCATATTTAATGTCAAGTTAAAAGTCAAAGGTCAAAGACACTAAACGTGCGTGTGTGTGTTTGTGTGTGTGTGTGTAAAATTTCAAGAAGTTGATTTCATGAACCAATTTGGTGACATATAATGTTATATTATTTATAAAACTAAATATACTTAATGGATGCTACAAATGCTGCGTAATTTGATAGTAAGGCAAAATAAACGTATATACGCAGAAATATCTCCAATAGTTAAGACATTACGAATTATATTTCGCAAATAGAACAATTACGTTTTTTAAACATTTACTTCAAACATTGCATATCAAGAGTAAACAAAAGTCCAGGTCAAATGGTATACCTTTAGTTAAATATTTAGGTAATAAGCTTGCTAACAAGATATTTCATATTTGTTACCCACTAAAGGATTAATGTTGTTGTGAACAAGTTTGTACAGGTGCTTCCTTAAAGAATCCCTTTACACTATCAAGTTGATCTTTTTTTCACATGTATAATCACATGCCATAACAAAAGCAAATCAGAACGTTCAAATATTCAATTTTTTCGGTGCTAAGAAATACAGTACAAATGTTTTGGTTATAGTTTATTTTTAGAAAGTATCAGAGGAATTTGGAAGAAAGTGTCCTTTCTTTTGCCTGAGACACTAATCTTTCATGATAATATACAAGACAAGTATTACATATTATCACTGATTTTTAACAATTATCAAAATCACAATCGCTTAAATGCATTACTTAATGTGTTATTAGCTCCACTTTTCGAAGAAAAAAAAAGCGGAGCTAAGGTCTCCCTCCGGTTGGCGTCGGTATTAGATAACGTTTTCATTCATGTCCATTTCTCTAAAACTGTCAAACATTTTCTCTTCAAACGTAGAATACTTGCTTACTTTAAAAAGAAACCCATATCAAAAGAGCAAGTAATCCTGTAATTAATTTTGGCATAGTTATCTTGGAATTTTCTAGGTTGGTTAAGTTTTTGATAAGGTAAATTTCTCAAAAAAACATCAAATATTCACTTTTAACTTGCAACACTTATTCACTTTCATATATGGAACCCACTTCAAATGGGCCAATAACCATTAAAGTCATTTTGGCACAGTTAAACCCTTTTCAACTTTGAATTTTCTGTGTGAATATTTTTTTAAGGTCAGTTTTTCAAATACTTTATCATTTTCAAAAAGATACATGTAAATGATTTCAAAGGGCAAGTAACATTTATATTCAATTGTTCACAGGTATGCCCCTTTTCAACTTGATATTTCTTTGTTGTCCACTTAAAAAGATTTCAGATTCTCCGAAGTGTAGAATATTTTTTTTTATGAAAGTTCCTATCTCAGCAAGAACTAAAGCGGGGGGGATTGAAACTTCCACATGTGATTGGGCTAATTACCATATATTTGTGTAAACACTAGAGATAGTAAGAATTAAAAATGCAACATTAAACTACCCAGCTTTGAGAAAAAAGAAGCACGCTCTTGTTATTCAATTATTGCGTACTTCATTACAAAATGCGCCATCAAATAACCCATATGATAATAGGCGAACCGAACAGTGTGACTATTCGGTTATATCAGAAAACACATCAGACAGTCCAGAAAGCGAACCCAATAATTATGAGGTTATTTGCACGTGAATTAACAACACTGTTGTGAATAGTCATTCAGTAATGGTTCCATGTTGATGTCGGTGACAACATGACTGTAAGTATGTGAATACAAAAGAATACCTGAACATATATATGTCCCTGTGTGTATTTTTTCTACCTGTTTTGGAATAAATGAAGTTCATCTGAGAGAAAGGAGGCAATAGAAAGAAACAGATACAGAATTATAGGGACTGACAGTATCAACTTTCTGCTTCGTGTAACACAGCATGTGCAACTTTATGATTAGACACTTAATTTAAAACGCATTTTACATAGATTCTAATTATATACTCATAGAAAGTATCAGAAACATTCTCAAACCATCAGCTACATCGACAATAAGATTATCGCAGCTCTAAGTCATGTGTCTGGTGTCAGTATACTCTTCACCTAAACTTTCTATTGTAGACACCAACTGGACACAAACTATCATGTTGGGTCGAATAGCAATAGTCGCAGCAATGC
The DNA here is from genome assembly GCA_021229015.1 of Solen grandis. Classification (NCBI taxonomy): domain Eukaryota; kingdom Metazoa; phylum Mollusca; class Bivalvia; order Adapedonta; family Solenidae; genus Solen; species Solen grandis. Next base: position 11,339,539 of record CM037779.1, read on the forward strand.
CTATTTGCTGGATCCTTAGGCTCCCACAAACACCTGTCAAATGTGATTTATGCCTTATTATTTTGCCAAATCATCTGTTGTGTTGACTCTATGTAGATCATATCATCTACAGCCACATCTTTGAAAAGAAAATAATAAAGTGTTAAATACCAGCATTCTTAGTCTTGTTTATGCGTCCTTTCATTATTGTAACGATAGGGTAGGAGCTGGCGTGAAGGAGGTCTCGTGAACTCACATTCATCATAACTACATCTGCCATGTTGAACAAAGTAACCATTCTTTTGATAATAGTGTCACATGACAGGAATATTTGATTCTAACACGAAGTAACACGTGAATTATGTGGGTCATGTCCTTGATTCCATTCATAAGTTGCATATTGGAGGTTATGACGTTATTTCAGTACTCAGTGCTTTAATGCTGATGTAGATTCTAACTGTCGTTGATACTGTAGAAGTTCTACAATGTCTTCAATGAATCAAAGTATTAGTAAGCTTACATTTAGATATGTTCTAGAAAGAACTTTTGGAAGGATAAACGTATTGGAATTGTATGTACATACTTTGCAGTCACATGTCTAGCAGTGATTGCATTGCCTTTATATGATGAGGATTTTGATGCTAAGGATTCTGTGATTGTCTAAGCCATTTCTTTGACAAGCAGCTTCTCTTAATTGTTAAACGGAATCTGAATGACTACTGGATATCTGATTACATGCCATTAAAAAGAATTAAGATGTTCAAACTTTTCTTATGATTTTCCTTTTAGTTACTTTGAAGTATGTTCGGCTTAATACAGGAATTGGTTTTAAAGAAAAAAAATATCGACCTACCATGATGAAAAAATTTAAAGGCTCTACATATATACATATAAAGCATTTGCTAGAAGAAATACTAAGTAGACGAACTATTTTGAAAACATCTGCCTCAACTTAGTACTCACTTATGGATTTGACGATAATCAAAGGACAGAGAGTCCTACTGTTGCGTTCAGCATTAACTGGAACAGTAATGAAGAAAGTGTGGCTTATAATTTGGAAACTCTCATCAAATGGATGTTATAAATGTGAGGGCCGAACGACATAATTTTAATTGCCATATTCGTATTAGATTAACCAAGGACACTACATGCCAGTGGTGTGTGAACAGCTGCACTTCACTGGTTTACGTCACACAATGTCATCCATAGTGTTTTCATTGATATTTTTCCCGCCTACACAAACAGATGCACGTACGAGTATATCTTGCCCGCTAGAGGGCATTGGATTTGGATTTCCGGTATTGTCATTTTCGCAATCGGTTACAATATGTTGCGTTTTAAACAATGTAACATAATAAATTACAATATATGTACAGTAAAACTCGTTTATAGCGAACTTGTCGGAACAATGACTTTTTGTTGATTCTTTGTAACCATTGTAAGAAATTATTATCTTATAATTATAAACGACCTTAGTAAGCAAACAGGTTTCCATAGCGAACAGTTTAAATGCTCGACGAGTGGATAGACAGAATTGTGATTTATTCTTAGTATTATATATTTATTATTAAATACTGACAAATTCTGAATTATGTATGTAGGTTCTGGCGATTTATTTTTCATTTATCATAATTTTCATACATATTTTTAATAGCCCTTCATGTAATGACCATTTGTGAAGAAACGCACTACTTTCACAACGTTTTGACCCAGCTGTCGCAATATTAAGCTAGCGATCAAATACTGTCAGAAACAAAAATGCCGATTAAATTTATGACTTCATACAATGACAATGTGGATAGAAATTGGATTGTCACAATAGATTTATAAGTTGCATTGAACAGTTATTATTTATGAAATAAGTACAATCAGCGGCTATGTATAACAACACAGCGTACATGTCTATACACACTCAGATGCACTGCATGTAAAATACAAATCGGACACTTGTGCTGTAATGACGTATATTATATTTCAATCAAGCTTGTCAAATAGGCAGGTGGGGTGTGAAAACAAACCTCTCTCGGCGAGTTTCACAGTTCGATATGAACATCTAAATTACATTTGAAAATGCTGGTTTGGAACCAGAAAAGATGTTCCTACTAAAGAGATTACGTTATAAGCGGGTACGCTATAAAAAAGATTTTAATATAAGATAAAGAAGCGGGGAAATCGGAACCTAGCAAAAGTGTTTCGCTTTAACCGAGTTCGCTGTAAGTGAGGACCACTGTATAGCCAATCTCATGGAAGACAGCGAATGTTAATTTAAGTATCCACTATCTAATGTAGTAGCTCTATGAAAGATATGAAAAATTCTATCATATACTAATATTATTTTGCATTTACTTTACCTTGAAAGTACTAATATACTATATACATTCTTACCAGTAGGTTATATGAATTAACTAGTTCTAAACCCACATGCTATTTTACATTATTATAAAATCTTTTAAAAATTTTTTAAAAAAAATTTTTTTTTTTTTTTGACCTTTGACCTTTTTACTTTATTATATATATCATATTAAATGTTTAAAACTAAAAAGAAAACTATCCTACTTGTAAAATATTATGATCCATAATTTTTCAAAATAGATGACTAATATATGTATCATACTATCATGTATTTTATTAAGACAAATGTCATAGTATTCACTAAATATGTTAAGTGTTATCTTATATGCTTTGAAAATGTTGATTTTCAACCAAACCTTTTCCCATGGGGGAAAATGTATTGAAAAACTTGCAATAAAATTTAACAATTCGGAGTCAAAATTGTTTGTTTGTTTTTTGTTCACTTTTGACCTTTGACCTTGAATTTGACGTGGCATATGACATTGGCTGCATTTGAATTATTAATATCACCAAAAGACCTTACTTAAAAGATGTTTTGATTATTTCTATTTCCCTATTATTAAAATGAAAAAGACAACTTTTAACATATTTTAGCTTCAATTTTTCAAATGGCTTCTATCTTTACCGCCATCTTGGATTTCTAGGAACGCCACCACTTAGGCCAATTCATGCCGGCAGTTTCATAAACTACAATTTCTGGCGAACATTTTGATATATAACGCTGTTGCAATATCTATCCCACCTACCCCTATTTTTAAGCAACTTTTTCATTCATTGTCACCCTACATTAATTGCTAAGCAACCAAGATGTCCGTCACTGTGGTATTATAAAATGCATCGCATCTTGCTTGATTAGAATTATTTCTATCTTGGACATTCACGAAACATATCATCAGCAAATATGTTGGTTTTCCGGAGGAAAATAATACAGTAAACAATTAAATTCACTCTTTTTCATTTTTTTTTGAAAAAAATACTTTTTTCATGAAAAGTCGTCCATCATGTAGTTGCTAAAAATCCATGATTTTTCTTGAGAAAGGCGAATTTTTGTTAAAATATTGAAAATAAGATAAATTTAATTGTTTACATATCATCAGCATATCTTACAGCTATTACAAGAAGGAATATAGCATATAAACGACCTTATGTCTCCTTACAATGCAAACTATTAATTTGATTCAAGGGGAAGCAATGTGTGATAAATAATCCCACGTTTGAGGATTTGATGTAGGTCACCCATTTCATTGATGAAAATATTGTGCACGTTGCTCTTGTTCTGTGTCAGAATTGCCGTTTCATAGAATAGTAATGTTGACATGTGAATCTACATAGTTTAAGAATTGAAGTATTACTAAGCGCTAAGTATTGTGGGATAATTTAAAAAAAAATTTTAATATTGGAAGATAGTGAATGTCTATGTGCTGTCAATAAAATATATGTATGACAAATGTTGGTAGGTTGTGAGTGTCTATGTGTTGTCAATAATATATATGCATTGCCCATATTGGTAGATAGTGACTGTCTATGTGTTGTCAGTAATATATATACTGTCAATGTGGTAAAAAGTGAGTGTCAATGTGTTGTCAATAATATATATGTATGACAAATGTTGGTAGGTTGTGAGTGTCTATGTGTTGTCAATAATATATATGTGATTTCAATGTTGGTAAATAGTGAGTGTCAATGTGTTGTCAATAATATATATGTAATTTCAATGTTGGTAAATAGTGAGTGTCAATGTGTTGTCAATAATATATATGTATTGCCTATATTGGCAGATAGTGACTGTCAATGTGTTGTCAATAATATATATGTATTGTCAATGTTGGTAAATAGTGAGTGTCAATGTGTTGTCAATAATACATATGTATTGCCTATATTGGCAGATAGTGACTGTCAATGTGTTGTCAATAATATATATGTAATTTCAATGTTGGTAAATAGTGAGTGTCAATGTGTTGTCAATAATATATATGTAATTTCAATGTTGGTAAATAGTGAGTGTCAATGTGTTGTCAATAATACATATGTATTGCCTATATTGGCAGATAGTGACTGTCAATGTGTTGTCAATAATATATTTGTAATTTCAATGGTGTCAATGTGTTGTCAATAATATATATGTATTGTCAATATTGGTAGATAGTGAGTGTCAATGTGTTGTCAATATTATATAGGTATTACCAACGTTGGTAGATAGTGAATGTCTATGTGGTGTCAATAAAATATATGTATTGTCAATATTGGTAGATAGTGAGTGTATGTGTGTTGTAAATAATATATATGTATTAACAACATTGGTAAATAGTGAGTGTCTATGTGTAGTCAGTAATATGTATCGAGGGTGAGAGCGAAACAAGCCTATCTGCTTATATGTATATTTGCACTTAGCCTTGTTTAGCTCTCACCTCTTGATATGTAATTTCAATGTGGGTGTCAATGTGTTGCCAATAATAACAAGTACCTGGTGTTGCTAGCAAAACATGAGTCCCCTACCGGTGAGGTGCAAATTTTTTCAGTTACCATAGCAACCAGAATTTTAGTCAGAAAAAAACAACAACATAGAAACGTGCAGAATCTCGATACTGCCATCTATTCATATACCGATTTTCAAAATATTATCTTAAACGGTTTTTAAGTTATCGTGGGGACGAGATTTCCGGACATCCGGACGGACAGACGGAGGGCAAACCTATAGTCCTCTCTAGTGGAAACACCGGTAGGGGACTGAAAATATGTATTTTCAATATTGGAAGATATTGAGTCTCTATGTGTTGTCGATGTTGCTAGATTGTGAGAGTCTTTGGGATATGGTGAATGTCTATGTGTTGTCGATGTTGCTAGACTGTGAGTTTCTTTGGGAGATAGTGAATGTCTATGTGTTGTCGATGTTGCTGGATTGTGAGTTTCTTTGGGAGATAGTGAATGTCTATGTGTTGTCGATGTTGCTGGATTGTGAGTTTCTTTGGGAGATAGTGAATGTCTATGTGTTGTCGATGTTGCTGGATTGTGAGTGTCTTTGGGAGGTAGTGAATGTCTATGTGTTGTTGATGTTGCTGGATTGTGAGAGTCTTTGGGAGGTAGTGAATGTCTATGTGTTGTTGATGTTGCTGGATTGTGAGTTTCTTTGGGAGATAGTGAATGTCTATGTGTTGTCGATGTTGCTGGATTGTGAGTGTCTTTGGGAGATAGTTAATGTCTAGGTGTTGTTGATGTTGCTGGATTGTGAGTGTCTTTGGGAGATAGTGAATGTCTATGTGTTGTTGATGTTGCTGGATTGGATTGTCTTTGGGAGTATGAATGTCTATGTTTGTCGATGTTGCTGGATTGTGATTCTTTGGGAGATATGAATGTCATTGTTGTTGCTGTTGCTGGATTGGTTGTTTTTGGGAGGTTGAATGCTATGTGTTGTTGATGTTGCTGGATTGTGAGTGCTTTGGAGGTAGTTAATGTCTATGTTTGTCGATGTTGCTGGATTGTGAGTGTCTTTGGAGAAAGTTAATATCTATGTGTTGTTGATGTTGCTGGATTGTGAGTGTCTTTGGGAGGTAGTGAATGTCTATGGTTGTCGATGTTGCTGATGTAGGTCTTTGGGAGTAGTGAATGTCTAGTGTTGTTGATGTTGTGGATTGTGAGGTCTTTGGGGATATGATGTCTAGTGTTGTCGATGTTGCTGATTGTGAGTTTCTTTGGGAGGTAGTGAATGGTTATGGTGTCGATGTTGCTGATGTGAAGTCTTTGGGAGATATGAATGTCTATGTGTTGTCAGTTGCTGGATTGTGAGAGTCTTTGGGAATAGTGAATGTCTATGTGTTGTCGATGTTGCTGGATTGTGAATCTTTGGGAGTGTGATGTTATGTTTGCGATGTTGCTGGATTGTGAGTTTCGTGGGATGTGATGTCTTGGTTGTCGATGTCTGATGTGTTCTGGAGATGTGAATGTTATGTTTGTCGAGTTGCTGACTGTGAGTTTCTTTGGGAGAAGTGAATGTCTAGTTGTCGATTTGCTGGATGTGATGTCTGGAGATAGTGAATGTCTATGTGTTGTCGATTTGCTGATTGTGAGTTCTTTGGGAGATAGTGAATGTCTATGTGTTGTCGATGTTGCTGATTGTGAGTTTCTTTGGGAGTAGTGAATGTCTATGTGTTGTGATGTTGCTGGATTGTGAGTGTCTTTGGGAGATAGTGAATGTCTATGTGTTGTCGATGTTGCTGATTGTGAGTTTCTTTGGGAGGTAGTGAATGTCTATGTGTTGTGATGTTGCTGGATTGTGATGTCTTTGGGAGATAGTGAAAGTCTATGTGTTGTCGATGTTGCTAGACTGTGAGTGTCTTTGGGAGATAGTGAATGTCTATGTGTTGTGATGTTGCTGGATTGTGAGTGTCTTTGGGAGATAGTGAAGTCTATTGCGAGTGCTGATTGTGATTTCTTGGAGTAGTGAATTCTATTGTGTTTCTGTTGGGATGTGATTTTTTGGAGTAGTGAGGAGTTTGTGAGTTGTGGATGTAGTGTCTTTGGGAGTATGAATTCTGTGGGGATTTGCGATTGTGAGTTTCTTTGGGAGATGTGAATGTCTATGTGTTGTGATGTTGCATGTGAGTCTTGGGATGTGATGCATTTTGTCATGTTGCGATTGTGAGTTTCTTTGGGAGATAGTGAATGTCTATGTGTTTGTGAGTTGCGGATGTAGGCTTTGGGAGTAGTGAATGTCTATGTGTTTCGATGTTTGTGATGTGAGTGTCTTTGGGAGATAGTGAATGTCTATGTGTTGTGATGTTGCTGGATTGTGAAGTTTTGGAGATAGTGAAGTCTATGTGTTGTCGATGTTGCTGGATTGTGAGTTCTTTGGGAGAAGTGAATGTCTATGTGTTGTTGATGTTTGCTGGATTGTGAGTTTCTTTGGGAGTAGTGAATGTCTATGTGTTTTGATGTTGCTGGATTGTGAGTTCTGGGAGATAGTGAATGTCTATGTGTTGTCGATGTTGCTGACTGAGTTCTTTGGGAGATATGAATGTCATGTGTTGTGATGTTGCGGATTGTAGTTTGGGATAGTGAAGTTAGTGTTGTCGATGTGCTGAGTGAGTTCTTTGGTAGTGAATGTTTGGTTGTGATGTTGTGATGTGGTTCTTTGGGAGGTAGTGAATGTCTATGTGTTTCGATGTTGCTGGATTGTGAGTGTCTTTGGGAGATAGTGAATGTCTATGTCTTGTCGATGTTGCTGGATTGTGAGTTTTTTGGGAGATAGTGAATGTCTATGTGTTGTGATGTTGCTGGATTGTGAGAGTCTTTGGGAGTAGTGAATGTCTATGTGTTGTTGATGTTGCTGGATTGTGAGAGTCTTTGGGAGATAGTTAATGTCTATGTGTTGTCGATGTTGCTGGATTGTGAGTGTCTTTGGGAGAAAGTTAATATCTATGTGTTGTCGATGTTGCTGGATTGTGAGTGTCTTTGGGAGATAGTGAATGTCTATGTGTTGTCGATGTTGCTAGACTGTGAGTGTCTTTGGGAGATAGTGAATGTCTATGTGTTGTCGATGTTGCTGGATTGTGAGTTTCTTTGGGAGATAGTGAATGTCTATGTGTTGTCGATGTTGCTGGATTGTGAGTGTCTTTGGGAGATAGTGAATGTCTATGTGTTGTCGATGTTGCTGGATTGTGAGAGTCTTTGGGAGATAGTGAATGTCTATGTGTTGTCGATGTTGCTGGATTGTGAGTGTCTGGGGGAGATAGTGAATGTCTATGTGTTGTCGATGTTGCTGGATTGTGAGTGTCTTTGGGAGATAGTGAATGTCTATGTGTTGTCGATGTTGCTGGATTGTGAGTGTCTTGGGAGATAGTGAATGTCTATGTGTTGTCGATGTTGCTGGATTGTGAGTGTCTTTGGGAGATAGTGAATGTCTATGTGTTGTCGATGTTGCTGGATTGTGAGTTTCTTTGGGAGATAGTGAAAGTCTATGTGTTGTCGATGTTGCTGGACTGTGAGTTTCTTTGGGAGATAGTGAATGTCTATGTGTTGTCGATGTTGCTGGATTGTGAGTGTCTTTGGGAGATAGTGAATGTCTATGTGTTGTCGATGTTGCTGGATTGTGAGTGTCTTTGGGAGATAGTGAATGTCTATGTGTTGTCGATGTTGCTGGATTGTGAGTGTCTTTGGGAGGTAGTGAATGTCTATGTGTTGTCGATGTTGCTGGATTGTGAGTGTCTTTGGGAGATAGTGAATGTCTATGTGTTGTCGATGTTGCTGGATTGTGAGTGTCTTTGGGAGATAGTGAATGTCTAAGTGTTGTTGATGTTGCTGGATTGTGAGTTTCTTTGGGAGATAGTGATTGTCTATTTGTTGTCAATTTTGGGAGATGGTCGAGGTCTTAATGTGTTGATGTTTGCTGGTAATATTTCTAGACCATATATTTATTAACTGATGTCAAGCGCTTAGCTTAACGTGAAGTTTAATTATGAGAGAGGCCTATCATTATTTCGGTCAAAGTATTTGGACAACTAAAGATTTACGATTTTTTACTGTGAAATGCAATATTTATTGCCTGAGGACACGATCCGATGTGGAGGCAAATCACATAAATGAACAATATAAAACACTAGTGCGCGCTGTGACCAGTTTCTTAGAAATGTATTGTTTAGTGCAAGCATTCACGTTATCTGGTAATGCAAATAAACGTAACATAGTAAGTGATATTACACGAGGCATATTGATAACAATGGCTCATAGAATATCTGACAGGAATATATAATAATGTATAAAAAAATATTCATACATAACTTTTACAGCAATTAAGAGAGCAATGATGTTAAATTATGAAATAAGTAGATCTACGTTGTAATCAAAACTTGCAAATGACAAATGTACTTCAGATAAAACAGAACTTGGATAACGGGTTATCACAATATTCATAGAATCATAAATAGAAAAGTACCCCACTTGATGGCTACATGTATGTACATTAGTTAAGAAAAGTATTTTGCAGAAATTTGTTTTGGAGTCGATATGAAGATACTCAAAACTGTATGTTTGGAGTCTTTGAACGTTTTCTTCTGTAATAGCGAGCGCATCTCGAGACGGGCCGAAGGCCCGGATCGCGAGGTGACCTCTACGGTAACGCGTAGTTGTAATTTCTGTGTTCAAATACTAACGCTTTGAAAACTTTCGTCAGTCGCCATCTTGAAAGTTTACCACTAGCCAAAAGTTATCTCTCTCGATAAATTAAACTATGTGGTATGTAAAAGAACGATAACTCTTGAACACGCAAATTTTTTCGGGTGGAGGCGGTCACTAGTTTTGTCTAGCCACCCATATAACTTATCAGGGTCTCTTTACTATTGAAATATAAGAGACCATGAATTAATAACTGGTATCTGTAAGCAACTGAGCATTATGTGTAAACAGGGGATATTTTATAAATATAAAGGTCCTGGTGTATAGTATCCTATATTCTTAATCAGTCTCCATATTTGTATTATTAATTAGATACTTCTTTAGATGAATGTTTTTATTTTTCCCTAATATTTAAGAAAGAAAAGAAAAGAACAGTTCGAAAACAAGGACCAATAAATTTTGCGAATTATTTGTGTTTTTTCCTGTCAAATTATATCACGTTCGATGTGAAATATCGCGTTAATATACGTAGTCTCATCTTCTTATGATATTCCGCAGAATGGAGGGGAGATAACTGCGTAGAGTTTGAGTTTGATGGTGTAAACCAATCTCCACGCAGTTATCTCCCCTTCATTCTTCGGCATAGATAAGGGGAAGTAACCGCTGCGTGGAGTTTGCTTATGGTGGTGAGAACAGGATATTCTAGGATTGTCCAGTAGCACTATTAAAAGATATGGGAAGGGGCTAACAACAAGAAGCAGTATCATATATTTATTGTTCACCGTACATCTAGCCCGTCCTATTTACCCGGATCTAATGTATATATGCACGTTCTGTTTTATTTTTATACTATTTTTCGTTGGAAACGATCTTAAATCAGAATGGTTTAAAAGAGTTGTTCTAGAGAAAAAAAATGATGCATGAACGTCAAGCCATTTTCAAAGTAATATAAATAGCATATCAAGGGATGTAACACATATCACGCTAATCCGATAAAGTCCATAATAACATTTGGTAGTTTATAAGCATTTATATTTTTTTTATTTTAAGGTATAATTGAGGACAGAATGTTTCAATTTCAATTTGATCGACGCAAGCATTCCTCAACCAGCTTTGACAATGTCTCCTGTAATTTAACCCACCAGGAAGGGTTGCAAAAATTAAGGAGTTTGATATTCAACGTGTCTGTCAAACAGCTGGAGCGTCTCGGACTGAACAAAGCGCCACCTACAAATATACCGGATGTTCCGGTCGTGCTGACAGCGGCAGATAACTCTCATTACATGGAGTCCCAGGCTTTAATTCAAAACCTAGATGAAGTGGTCCGACCAGCATTCCCTGACCTGAAACTGATTTACTTCGACCTTGGCCTTAAGACTTTCCAACGTCAACAGGTAGGTAAACATTTTCTTGTTAGCTATCAATTTCGTTGTTAGCATCCAAAGTAAACCAAATGTATCGTATTGATCCAAATATACCTAAAGACGTTTCAGCGGATACCAGGTTTCATTTTTTTCTCAATTATTTTTGCATAATGTTAGAGAAAAGCCAAATTTTAAGACTCTAGAATTAAATGTTTATCTGCCTTATCTTGAGGGTCCAAAAAACTAAATTTTAGTGTTTTTTATGTAAATTTGGCAACATTTGCAATATTAAAAAAAATCTTTTTTAGTTAAAAATAAAACGTGGCGAGCTTTACATTTTGTTTCTTTACATTTTTAGAAAGCCTTTATATTACAAGGTTAAATCTGAAAGAATAAAAGAAATATGTCCTTTGATTTTTTTTAAATCAAAGTTAAAAATTATGACAAAGACACAAATTGAATTAACACAATCTAATAAAATACATTTATATTAAAGAAACAAATGGATCATAAAATGATTGAAATAGTGTCGAATCAATGACTGACTTGTTAAAAACGATTGATTCTGACACAGGGGTTTGGCACGAAAGGGGGGGGGGGGGCATAAAATCACTATATATAATACAAGGGATACAACTTCCGATTGATCTAAACCCATACCTTCATCAGGAAAAAGCCAACAACTCAGCCATTTATGAAGGTATCTTTGAATACTTTGCACCTATCGCAAGCGTATACATTTATGTAACCAAAAATCACCACTTTTTCACCCATGCGAACTCAAGTATTCAACAACGAAACCCGCAATGCGAAACTAACCCCTGTTTTCCAAAATCTCGACACGCGTTCGTACAGGGTCGCTCACTCGGTCTACCAGTGTAAACAAGCGTTTCTGCGACAAGACAATATAAACCGATGCAATGATTCCATAAAACATATTGATTACTCACATCGGCATGCAGAAACTTCCCTCGGTACAAAGGAAATTCAGCAGAAATCGCAAATTTCAACCGCTGGCCTACTGTCACTTCCATTTTAGCCTTTATGCAAATTACGTGACCAGTAATGCTAAGCTGAATGCGATTGGTTGTAGAGGTAAACAAACAACTTCCTGGTTCCCGATCTGCCCGTTAACTCATAGGCATAAAACGGAATAAAGCTATATTTCCGGTATTTACCGCACGTAATTTGCATAATGGCTAAATGGAAATGAAAGTAGGTCAACGGTTGAAATTGACGATTTCTACTGAATTTCTTTTGTGCCAAGGAAAGTTTCTGCATGCTGATGTGAGTAATCAATATGTTTTATGGAATCATTGCATCGGTTTATATTGTCTTGTCGCAGAAACGCTTGTTTACACTGGTAGACCGAGTGAGCGACCCTGTACGAACGCGTGTCGAGATTTTGGAAAACAGGGGTTAGTTTCGCATTGCGGGTTTCGTTGTTGAATACTTGAGTTCGCATGGGTGAAAAAGTGGTGATTTTTGGTTACATAAATGTATACGCTTGCGATAGGTGCAAAGTATTCAAAGATACCTTCATAAATGGCTGAGTTGTTGGCTTTTTCCTGATGAAGGTATGGGTTTAGATCAATCGGAAGTTGTATCCCTTGTATTATATATAGTGATTTTATGCCCCCCCCCCCCCCCTTTCGTGCCAAACCCCTGTGGATTCTGATAGAAATATAACTCTAAATAAGTATTATACTCATGTCTTATTAATGTTTACAGCTCGAAAAATATTGCCGCTGCACAGTGATTGATTTTCCCTTTAAAGAGGTGCCGCCGCACGTGAGACATCTTCGCAATTATGCGTTTAAACCTATTGCTGTAAATGTAAGTCGTTGTGGCCATGGTTGGTGTTAAGTTAACACTTTAACACGATTCGCGCTAACGTGGTAGGATTTCTTATCTATTCTAATGAAAATATATTGATGACGTAAACAACAAACTCAAATACTGTAGAATCATTAATTTTCGTGGGGAACTAATTTTTGTTGGTTTCGTGGATGACTTTATCCACGAATATTTATCCCCACGAAAACTGTGTGAAAAAATTAATGTCAACGAATATAAGTGATTTTACAGTAGTTTATTTGCAAAGGCGACAGCACAGCTGTCTTTGGCAAACATAATATTAACGATACTAATGGACGAGAAATACATTCGTAAAAATATATGTTTGTACATGTATACGAACTAATCATTCCTATTAATTCATGGCGCATGTGTACATTAGTTACATAATATCAGAGTAATGGTAAAACAGTTATCATAATATGGGCAAAACATTTATACAATGTATATTCCATTTTTATACATACTTTAAATAATATCAGCATAAGCTCATATATATAGTTTCATCATAATAACATTTTTACAATGTAATCATCTTAAATTATATCTTGTACAATAAACATCGTAGCATTCAAAAACAATAGTCCGAATGATAAATCATGAATATTGGTTATGAATCGATACTAGCAATGTCTAATTAATTCATTACGATATTTGTAATATATATGTTTCACTATATATATATATACATATATATGGATATTTTAAACACTTTCACAAGGCATATTGTATTTTCGTTTTTTTTTTCTTGATAAACAATGATCAAATTTTCAAGCGATGTCAGTAAATCCAATGTTATAAACCCCTATGACCTTAAATCAAAAGGAAGCAAATATAATACTTTATTATTTTATTTATATATGTATATGGTATCTTTTTTTCCCCATTTCATTTTATATGCTTGATATAGGTAAACTGATAATATGCACTTTTAAAAAATATTTAAAAAAACAAAAATAACAAAAAAAAACATATACAGCTGTTTTTACATAAATATTGAAAAATATTTTTAAAAAATGAAGAAGAAAAAAAAAGGAAATAGTCCGCGAGCTGGATTCGAACCTTTGACCTTTAAATACAGTGCGCTGGCTAGCTAAATGAATAAATTCCAGTGATGGTTCATATCTACGGATGAATTACGATATTCCCGCTTGCGCGTTTACTTTTTTAATTACATGTAGTATATTAAACACGTTATCTCAAACATCGATTATTAACACATTTTAATTCAATTTCGACTTTCATAATGCATTAGTATTTAAACAAACTAAGTATTAACACCATTCAGTGATAAGACAACAACAACAAAAAAATGAAACTATCTCGCGCAGTAAAAAAGGAAATGTATTTTAAGTGTAGTCCCGAGCAAAGGTACCCGGTACGTTGCTGCCCATTAAAAAAAAGGTACCCGGTACGTTGCTGCCCATTAAAAAAAAAGGTACCCGGTACGTTGCTGCCCAATAAGAAAAAAAAATCAATGACTTTATATATAATAAAATATAATATTAGATATAAGGTCATTGAATTTTTTTTTAATGGGCAGCAACGTACCGGGTACCTTTGGGGTTTTTCTTTCACGGGCAGCAACGTACCGGGTACCTTTGGGATTTTTTTAAGGGAAGGGTCCTTTGGTCCCGAAATGCTGTCTGATGCAGAAATGTGTTCTACCATAGAACAGAGTTACAAGCAATTTACCGTGTTTAAAAGCATAGATAATCGCACTGTGAACGAATACTTGTAATCTTAAACCAAAAAAAAAAAAAAAAAAAAAAAAAAAAATAGTTCTAAACAATAGTTGGAAACAACGATTTGTGTATTTCTCATAGATTATCAACACAGCATTTTCAATCAAAGTTGCATCAAATACCCCATCAAGCTGAGTTCAGTACAATATGTATGTAGATAACACGTGCGTGGCGCTTAAAGGAAGTTATATGTACCTGTTTAGTATAAGAAAGTACAGGATAATTATACTAACCAGGGACAGCTGTTTAAACATATTGTCATATGGTAAAACCACATATGACACAGAATGTTCCTTAATATTCATAAGATATATTTCGCTATTTTGTTGCTGTTGTTGGGTGCTTTATTGTATGTGGTGTATATTGTATTTGTTTGTTTTTTCAGATAGTGTTTGCGATGTATGGCCACATCATGTGGGTAGATGCTTCCAGAAGGTTTGGCTCCTCGAATTTCTCTACGAAGGCCAATGCTGCACTGAAATGGATGAAAGACAAGAACATTAGCATGATGACCTTCCCTAATCGGGGGAAAGGGTCTCTAATGCAGCACACTGTCAAGAAAACGTTCAATTACTTCTCAGAATCGCCATCCTGTTACCTGGAAAGAGAGCATCGCATGGCAAGTTTCTTCGTCGCTCGAAACAGTGATGAAAGTCGAACGCTTATAAAACAGTGGTTGTCTTGTGCCCTGATTGAACACTGTATTAATCCACCGGGTGCTGTTTTGCGCTGTCCACCCATGAAAAAAGATCTGAGTTTGAAATACACGGGATTGTGTCACAGATACGACCAGTCTGCTCTCAGTATAATGTGGTATAGACTGTACCCCGACATGCAGATACAGATACCCCCATGGCTTATGATTAAAAGAGGCCATACCGCCAACTATTTTCCAAGAATTTAAGGAATCTAATCAGCTGAATAAAACAATGTTAAATACAGTTAATCACATTTTGTAAGCGACAAATTGAGTCAAGATATCTTTGATATTGAGTCAAATATTTTAAAATTATGAATTATATTTGACCTCCCAAAACCTTAAGGAATGTATATGCAATTAGGCAGCAATGCAGTAGTCCTATTTGTCATGACAACTAGATGGAATATTATACATCGGTCATATATTCTAAACCCTATTATCATGAAGACGTTATTGTTTCTTGTTAGTGGTATGGTGTATTTTTAAATAGCTATTTGAAAACACATACATTGTAGATTATCATCACACATATTGTATGATAATGATGTCATAGATGACTATCAAGTCAATATTTTGTATGATTATCAATTTAATCTGCAACGTTACGTTGCTAATTTAACTAACAGCTATGCAAGCCCGTCTTTAGATAAAAGATAAAACAAAATTAAAAAAAAAAACAACTCGGGGCGCATTTTGTGTTTGTTTTATCATTTATACCATCGTTACTTAACGATCTGAACATTGGAAGTGTCATTTATTCTTGTCTATTCTCAAATTATTATCATTCCAACAATTCGGATATGGAATTGGTAATATGTTTAAAGATATTAATCTTAACTGTACGTAACTCAACTTCACATTTTTTATGCATGGTATATGCATACAAGAACATGCGTTACACATACAGCTGAATCTGAAGGACATTTTGCACATGGGTTTCAGTTCAAATCCTGATTTCATCTGGGTTGCTGATTTATATATCATACATATATACAAGGCATTGACGAAGAATCGCATCTTATCGGATATATAAAGATGCACATATATTTATAATGATGTGGCCTATTGATACAAGTACGATATTTATAATATGGATGTAAATGACTCGCTAGAGTCTTATAAAATTTAGACTATTAAAATGCCGTTTTCATTGACTGTCGCATTAGACAGTTAAGAGAAAGGGACATAATGCAACATACGCAGACAC
Source organism: Solen grandis (assembly GCA_021229015.1). Taxonomy (NCBI): domain Eukaryota; kingdom Metazoa; phylum Mollusca; class Bivalvia; order Adapedonta; family Solenidae; genus Solen; species Solen grandis. The sequence continues at coordinate 11,355,850 of CM037779.1, forward strand.
TATTAGGACATATAACATAATAATAATTATCTTTGTCATTTTTGACGATATGATAATGAAACTTGGTAAGATAATAGAGATCTGTGTATAATACATTTGTCATTATTAGGATTTCGAGAATAAGAGAAAGATTCTGTATTTAATTAAATCATTTAGCCTATTTTTAGGTACTGTTTATACATGCAAAACATCCAATTCTCATGATTTTAGTGTCACCTGTTGTAAGCAGATGTGATACATAGGGTTCACTTTACCGTCGTCCGTCCGTCCGTCTGGCTGTCTGTCTGTCCGGCACACCTTTACCGCCACGCTTCAGCAGGTAACACAAGTGTTCCAAAGAAAGAAAATTCTCATTAAGCTACATCTGCGCCATTTTAACAAATACAAATGAGGCGATTTGTATTTGTAAACAATTAATAAAAAGAATACAATTAAAATAAGGCGTATGTTCTTTACATTTTCTAAGAACGGGACGATTTGTATATTTAAAAAGTAAGTTTACATAAGAACGAAAACCTGCCTACCTCTAACAAATTATAACGATGCTCAATAAACCGCCCCTCGGATCATCGATTGTCACTGTATCGCGTTTCTAAATTTACCTAGGTTTATGACGCATCAGCAATTCGCTTTTTGACGCATTTCGAATACAGATGTGGTTATAATGTTCATAAAGCGCGACAATTATTTGACACATTTACATTTTCTTTATAAATGAGTATTAAGAAAATATAAATGTGTCAAATAATTATCAACATTGCAGTATACCACACCCAGTCACATTATCCTGATACCGGGCCAACCAGTCCTGGAACTAACATTACATGCTGAGCGCCAAGCAAGGGAGCTATATCAGTACCATACTTTGGTATGTCGCGGCCGAAGATCAAACCTAGGACCTCCCGCTCCAGGGGCGGGCGCTCTAACCACTCGGCCATATGCGTATGTTATTTTGTTTATGTTGTGTTCAGGTGTGAAAATGGAAAATACGAAATTAGCGGCTATGCCGGGATCCGGCTTTTAGGCTTTCTCCTTATTGTTGATGATCGTCGCTGTGACAGTATCTCAGAGCATAATTTCGATGTGTGAACCACAGTCATCCGGGTAGAACCACCGGTCTACACACCGCAAGCCAGCTGAATGGAACATTCCGGGATTGCTTTCTTCTTGTAACATCAAATGATTTTTTTTAAACTTTACATATGTATTTATTTAACTAACAATCGTGTTTGTTTGTTTGTTTGTGAATAGCAGTATTTAACACATAAAGTGTATCTTAACAAAAAATCTTTGCTTTTAACATCAAATCATTACTAGATCTTATATGTAGTATTTTTAGGTATTAGGAGTTAGGACCCTGAAAGCCATATTCCATAACATGCCACTGGATGGTGATATTTCTATGAAACTTAGCCACTTTGAAGACATTCAAAATTTAAAATGTTTCACCGAGAGTTTCTTTTTTTCCAAGTTAATATTGAAACCTATGGGAATAATACAATTTCTGTCAATAAGAAAATTGAATTTCCAAGAAAAACTCACGGTAGAAAGATGCATTATATGATTGTGTTCCAGAATTCATTGAATAAATGCAAACTTCACCGCAGGAAAATGGAGACAGTCACATAGTTTTATTTTTCAGGGGAGATAACTCATGAAATAAAAGTATCAAGGGTGGTAATAAAAAAAACTTCAGTCACTATATACCCTGTCACTTTTTCATTAAGATTTCCATTCTTTGACATTTTAAAAACCTCTGTTGTAAGCATACATGCACGATGGAATTGAGGGCTTTTAGTGTGCTTATACCTTGAGTATATAATTATTCTTGTGGATAAGTCCTCCAAAAATCTTAATCAAATCTGACAGCCCATCGTTTCGTGAAACCACAAAACCTCCAGGGTCACATATGTTGTTCAAGATTGCCTTACCACATTGACATCAATTGGAGACATCACAGAAGTTGTGACCGAACTCAGTACGGTTACACATAAATCGTTTATACAGACACGGATAATTGTGGTGATGATCGTAAATCAAGCAGCATCTTGCTGCTTTATGGTCACAATGCTTCGGCGTATAACATCCCTTCTTCATTGTGATTAAGAATATTTGGCTTAGCGTGCTTTTGCGTTGTGTCCATCGTGCTGTAGCTTTTTTTGTCAATGTGTTTTATTGGTGTTCATACGACCATCGTGTCGTGATCAGCGACATGAGTACAACCATTTCCCTCATAGAGGATACCATGAAAAGACCTATGCGAACAGCATAAAACAGATCAGCCGCGAGTAACTCGCAGGCTGATCAGGTTTTATGCTGTTCGCTGCTCCTCAGTGGTCTGGAAATGAGGATTTTGCAATTAAATTTGATAAGGTTTGAGTTTGGCTTTCTGCAGGTCAGGCCTTATGTGGTACCTATTGAGTGCGTCAAAATGAGTCTATATGAGGGAAAGGGTTAACGTATGTTTTGGTTGTCGGGCTGTAAACTGATAGGAATGGAATGGCGGCGTCATTGCAATTAGATCGAAACGGAGTACATAGCATGCGTCAGCGTGATTTCGCGTTATCGATATGTACATGTACACGACTTTTTGTATCGTTTTCATTTATCACGATTTATTATCATTGTAATGTACTTTGTCTCTGTAGGACGCATTGTCCGGACTCTGGCTAGAAATATTACATTTAATTATACCATGTCAAACTCTAAAATTAAATTGTATCATTTTCTTGCTGTATACAATATTTGTGATACTCATTATAATATTATATCTATTTTTATGCTTAGAAGTCAATAAACAGGTTCGTTATCTCGATGCTAATTCGGGAGTTATATATTCCCACACACAACCATGTGAGTTTACTTACTTTTAATCTACATGCCAAACATGCTCGATCGCATAGATTAATGGAAATACTGCCCACCCACCTCGATCAATTTCGCTTTAAAGTAAATGCCAACTTAAAACAATGACATTTGAATAACTGAAACAAAATCATACCCACCCAAGATATTCACCACAAAGTCCCCACCTGCCGATTTATTGTATAGTTTTCTCTCCATGTTACAGAAAACGAGGAGGTCGCAGGCTTGATCCTCGTCAGCGACATACCAAGGTAATTTTAAATGATACTGGTGCATGGCCTTCAGCATAGGAGTATAAGGGTAGAATCAGGACTGGTCTGTACGTAACGTGATAATCAGGATAATGGGACTGGGTGTGGTCTGTACGTAACATGATAATCAGAATAATGGAAAAGGGTATGGTCGGTACGACGTGATGGACAGGATAATGGGACTGGGTGTGGTCTGTACGACGTGATGGTCAGGATAATGGGACTGGGTGTGGTCTGTACGACGTAATGGACAGGATAATGTGACTGGGTGTGGTCTGTATGTAACGTGATGGACAGGATAATTGACTGGGTGTGGTCTGTACGACGTGATGGACAGGATAATATGACTGGGTGTGGTCTGTACGACGTGATGGACAGGATAATGTGACTGGGTGTGGTCTGTACGACGTGATGGACAGGATAATATGACTGGGTGTGGTCTGTACGACGTGATGGACAGGATAATGTGACTGGGCGTGGTCTGTACGACGTAATGGACAGGGTAATATGACTGGGTGTGGTCTGTACGACGTAATGGACAGGATAATGTGACTGGGTGTGGTCTATACGACGTGATGGACAGGATAGTGTGACTGGGTGTGGTCTGTACGACGTAATGGGCAGGATAATGTGACTGGGTGTGGTCTGTACGACGTGATGGACAGGATAATGTGACTGGGTGTGGTCTGTACGACGTGATGGACAGGATAATGTGACTTGGTGTGGTCTGTACGACGTAATGGACAGGATAATGTGACAGGGTGTGGTCTGTGCGACGTGATGGACAGGATAATGTGACTGGGTGTGGTCTGTACGATGTGATGGACAGGATAATGTGACAGGGTGTGGTCTGTACGACGTGATGGACAGGATAATGTGACAGGGTGTGGTCTATACGACGTGATGGACAGGATAATGTGACAGGGTGTGGTCTATACGACATTAATGGACAGGATAATGTGACAGGGTGTGGTGTGTACGTAGTGATGGACAGGATAATGTGACTTGGTGTGGTCTGTACGACTTGATGGACAGGATAATGTGACAGGGTGTGGTCTGTACGACGTGATGGACAGGATAATGTGACAGGGTGTGGTCTGTACGACGTGATGGACAGGATAATGTGACAGGGTGTGGTCTATACGACATAATGGACAGGATAATGTGACAGGGTGTGGTGTGTACGTAGTGATGGACAGGATAATGTGACTGGGTGTGGTCTGGACGTAACGTGATAATCAGAATAATGGAAAAGGGTATGGTCTGTACGACGTGATGGTCAGGATAATGTGACAGGGTGTGGTCTGTACGACGTGATGGTCAGGATAATGGGACTGGGTGTGGTCTGAACGATGTGATGGACAGGATAATGGGACTGGGTGTGGTCTGTACGACGTGATGGACAGGATAGTGTGACTGGGTGTGGTCTGTACGACGTGATGGACAGGATAATGTGACTGGGTGTGGTCTGTACGAAGTGATGGACAGGATAGTGTGACTGGGTGTGGTCTGTACGACGTGATGGACAGGATAGTGTGACTGGGTGTGGTCTGTACGACGTGATGGACAGGATAATGTGACTGGGTGTGGTCTGTACGAAGTGATGGACAGGATAATGTGACTGGGTGTGGTCTGTATGACGTGATGGACAGGATAATGTGACTGGGTGTGGTCTGTACGACGTGATGGACAGGATAGTGTGACTAGGTGTGGTCTGTACGACGTGATGGACATGAAAATATGACTGGGTGTGGTCTAAAAGACGTGATGGACAGGATAATGTGACTGGGTGTGGTCTGTACGACGTGATGGACAGGATAATGTGACAGGGTGTGGTTTGTACGACTTGATGGACAGGATAATGTGACTGGGTGTAGTCTATACGACGTGATGGACAGGATAATGTGACTGGGTGTGGTCTGTACGACGTAATGGACAGGATAATTTGACTGGGTGTGGTTTGTACGTGACATGAGAGTCATGATTTTGTGACTGGTGGTCTGTACGACGTAATGGACAGGGTAATTTGACTTGGTGCGGTTTGTACGTGACATGAGAGTCATGATTTTGTGACTGAATGTCGTCTGTACACGATATCACTGTGAGGCATTATTTATTCAATTATTTATTTTGGAAGGGTGTAAATTAAATCCATGTACTTGTTTTTATTATTATTATTACTATTTCGTTTTTACTCCTGCAGGTCCAGGTTCTCTCCCTCTCTCCCTCTCCTTCATCATTTGTGAAACATTGTGCACTTATTAATGAATAATGATGATGATGATGACCACGCTTCATATTTCCTCTATTTTTTCCCTTTCCATTAGCTTAGAAGATTATTTAAATTCTAGAATCATTAGGGATAACATTTTCGGATTTTCTCCCGCTGTCTGTGCAATTTATTATATATATTAACATTCCTTCTTCCCTGGTGTCTGCTAGGGAGACTTGCCTTAGCAAAACTTAATCCAATATCAGGAGCTGAATGAAAGAATTGAAAATAAATGGAGACATGTATTTATGAAAGAAATCAATTTTCTTTTCCTTTTTTTTTTTAAATTAATTTCCGGTGAAAAGAGCTCATTAAAAGCATTAAAGGTATAAACACGGTATATATCTCCTACGATTCCTTGATATGGGAGTAAAATAAAATAGTCTTGACATGCAGACGAGCAAAATTGTTGGTAGCTCCCAATCAGCAAAATATTTTGGACCTGCAAATACAGAGGCACCCTAAGATGAAATATGAAAACGATATTACCACTGTATATAGCGTCTAAGTAAGGCACGGCCAGGCTACTCGAGATAGCTTTTAACCTTGATCGAGTGTCTTATCTAACAGGCTAGAAAATGTATTGCTATAAAGAAATAGATCGTCTTAAAATAATAGCTATTCAATCGATTAATAAAAGTAAAGTCATGTCATATAATGGGTTTGCTGTGGCTTTTAAGTGAAAAAATATATGTGTGTAAGGGAGAGAACTACAATAGGAGTCATAAAGAAGTTTGAATACGAGTTGTTCCCCATGTCCGTAGACCTGCCATGTTAAAAAAAGAAAAGAAATAAATTACAAAAAAAATAAATAAATAAAAAAAAATATTTTTTTTATTTTTTTTAAAAGACAGAAATTGTTTTGATTGAATCCGTGTACATCCAACTTAATAATACCATTGATATATTAATATCGAGATTGAAGATATATATTTTGACCACATATTTACAGTACTCGTAATTGGCACGAGTTGCTTTTTACAATGGGACGAAAGAGTTTTTATTTATTAACCATTTTGTTCTGATTCCTGTCAAACTATTTATTCGGCGTTTAGTTTAGTTTAAACATATTTCATTTCGTGTAATACATGAAATGGGGTTGGACTACAAGTTCTACCAACCAGAGATTTGAATATACCTAGAAAAACAAATATGTAGCTTCGTGTACGAATTTAATTAGGGGTCAGCCCTCCCCCTATATCACATTGTTAAACAATGTCATAGAAATGATCATAGAAAAAAATCTTTCTTGAGTGTTCTCTGGAACACATGTGTCACCTGCTGAAGTGTGAAGGAAAAAGTTTGACGGACATACGGCCGGACGGACAGACGACGGAAAAATGATCATTATATGTTCCACCTCTGCTTACAAAGGAACATGTACTGTAGAGAGAGAGAGAGAGAGAGAGAGAGAGAGTTTGAATTTTACCTTAGGTGACCCTGAGCGGATCCTTGTGATTACCAGCATTAACATATAACAGATACATTCAGAGCAATAACTAATATCAGTAACTAATGTAAAGGATGACAACACTGTCCATTTTAATGTACTTTTTCTAGAAAAAACGACAACAATAAAACAATACAATCTAAAATATAAGCATACGGCTTTTATTCTTTTCTTTTTCTGTGTGAAAAATTATGCAACCAATTATAACGCGGGATAATACGCATGTCAGTATACATTTAACGGTACAGTACGTAACTTAGGGTAAGCTTGACAACACTCGTACGTATACTTAATAAATATTTTGAAGTTATACAAGATTACTTCATCGTTAGCGACTTGTTTTCTTCAGCGAATATCAAAATTGTCAATGCATTTATTTTTCTGAAATACCTTGCCACTACTTTTTCTCTCTCATAGATTGCTAACGTTAATTGGTGTCCCAGGCAGTCCACTTTTGCTAATTGGTAGTTTTTCCATTCAACACGAAAGGAGACAAAACCATTCATTTCCGAAAATATATTGCGTTACGTTTTGTTTTCTTTTGGATTGTGGATGGTATTCTGCTAAAGAATAACAAAAAAATATTCATTATATTTTTAAAAGAAAAATGTCCTAGAGGATCATAAAGTTTTCCCCTACAGAATGTATGGAAATTTAATCCTTTACTTCTAATCGGATATGAGATTTTAAATAACACCACGTAGTCCCCTTCGGTTTTTCCAATACACACGGTATATATAACTTGGTTTGTGTATCCGACTGCTCAAGCAAACGTCAGTGACATCGTTTCTATTCTATGGATAATTTCTGTGATAGACAGTGATCTATGTGCTTATGAAGTTTGGTTTCTGATTTAAACTGGCGAAAAGCCATGGCAACTAAAGTGATATATTTTACAGTCGGGGGTAGTTGTGAGCAAGCAGAGTTTAGAAGTGACGACCCCTCGGATGACGTGAAAGGTAGGGAAGTTAAAACTTTTTTGAATTTGCTAATTCATCCAACGCAACTTCATACAGCATCACAATACATTTCATTCTTATTTCTACCGTTAAAAGTTCAAACCAGAAGTTTGCTTTTCTGTTCACAAGTTTGTTTGTGAACTCGTTGAACCTGAAACTTTTTTTTTTAATTGAATAAGTACTTCCATTAAATGCCTTCAACCTTATTTCATAGTAAGCTTTGCAAGTCAATATGCAAATACCTTGAAATAATGATTGAGAAGGTTATCATACAGGAGTACTTTCTTCTTAATTATCAAGGCCTAATTGAATTAATTAACCTACTCTAGAAACATTAATTATGCAGATAGTATTATTTATTGTCCATAGTTGGGTGAACTTTTATTAACATCTTATGTCACATTTAACTTCTATGATAGAAAATATGAATGGGTTAACAAAGCATGTAATTATGTCTTGTGAAAAAAAAAGAAGATAAATAATTATTTTAAAGTTTTAAGTTTTTATTACTGAAAATTTTCAGATAAATTCTAATTCAATATTATACAATATATTCAAAATGTTATATTAGTGTAAATAAATTCAATATGTATATAAAGATGTATGTTAGTGTATCTTTATTCACAATAAGAAGATGGTTTTCATTAAACTTGCGTTAGTGATTGACGCACATTTTAAGTTAATTACAATGTATCAACAGTTATTTAAAGTTTTCATGCACTATGGTTTTTCTCCACAGAAGATAAATTATATAATTTTGAATGAAAAGGTAATTGGAAGAAGTTGCAGTATTACATTCAAGTTTCAAACCAATGATCCTTCTCTCTGATGTAATGAATGGAATACGTGTTAGTCCTAGGTTTGAACCTTGGCAGCTGGAAAAAGTGTGTTTATTTGTTGAGCATTATGAGAGTGGCTATCAGGATTTACAGCATACCATGGTATCATGCCACTTAAATACCACATGCATTGTGATGGTTGTGTAATGTCATTATGATCCCGGAAAAAATTATTTATCCTGCTACTGTCTATATTATAAGCTGGATAAAGCCATGCAGGGTAAACTTAACTCTCTCCAGTCATTATGTCATACATTACGTCCAGTCATTACATCATACAGCCAGTATAAAAATGATTGTATTAGGAAAAAAGTAAGAATGAAACCACATTTTAATAATCTAAAAACATGATAAAACTAGACAAAAGCAGGATAAATCAAATACATGGTGGATGTTGGGATGGGAGAAGGTTTATCCGGTTTGTTGCGAAAGTGAATCTAATGGCTAGCTAGAGCTTGCCAAGAGACACTTTCTCACTCACCGGATAAACCTTCTCCATCCTGACATCAGCCATATATTCTCTATAACCATTGTATGAAGATGCAGATATATTTTCCAGTGTAACTTTAGGTAAACATATCATACTTACCTATTTTGTACCCTGGGAGGTCTCACATTGCAGGGATGTAAAATTCTTAAAATTAATATCACTCACCCTTCCCAAATATGGGATGGTGAAAAAGAAAAATTTTGTTTTTTCATTTGCCCTGTACTAATTTTTCACTCGTAATAGTGAGCAGGTGGGTGGTATCTGCACCCCTGCATAAATGTCTTCATATAGACTCGTTTTGACGCACTCAATAGGTACCACATAAAGCCTGATCTGCAGAAAGCCAAACTCAAACCTTACCAAATTTAATTACAAAGTCCTTATTTCCAGACCACTGAGGAGCAGTGAACAGCATAAAACCTGATCAGCCTGCGAGTTACTCGCAGGCTGATCTGGTTTTATGCTGTTCGCATAGGTCTTTTCATGGTGTCCTCTATGAGGGAAAAGGGTTAACCCTTTACTTCATATAGACTCATTTTGATGCACAGGTAGACCAAGCAGACCCAGATCAGACAGCTCATTATGGCATAGCTGTCTGATAAGGATCTGCTATGTTTGTTCATACAGTATTGTAGCTCAGTTTCTTCACATTCATCTGTGGCAAAGAAAAATCCATTATTTCAAAAATCATTTAAAGATCAATCAATTAATATTCATCAAATCATAAATTTGTACATGAATATTCATGAGGTAAAGGGTTAAAATAGTACATAAAACAGTATGGATGCATAATGGGTCCATTACAGCATGTTCCAATCAAATGTGAATACCAGTATACACACACTGCCCAACATTGTGTCCCAAACCTTTATCATGTGACTGATCATGCTTTAACTGACAAAAGATGTTGCATCTTCATCATGATAGTCGTAATGCAGTCGATAATAAGGCAGTATCTTAAAACTTGGCCTCAAATGTGTCATAATTCTAATTAGATGTCTGGATCTTCTCTTCTTAATTCTCTAGAGACCATTTATGATTGTATTACATGAATTAAATACTGGTATATTCTACTCAAAGATAAAAGCATAAAAGCACCAAGTTAACTTGTGTTTGTGATTTAAATATTTAAGATGTTTTGGTGGATATGTGAGATTGTGTCCAGTATTTACATTAGCTCATTTTTTTTTCAATATTGAATTTGTTAAAAATAATATATATATTTATATATATGATCTATGTATCTGATGTATATGACATATATTATATGATGTCATATGACTCCTAAAGAAAAGCGTATTAAGATAAACTGACACATTTTTTTGTATGTGCTATATCGCATATAATGCTATATTAATGCATTGCACTGTGTGATTAGATTACTACATATTTTATAATTTTAACACTGCATTATTTTTTGATATATTAACACTCAAAAATAAAACTCTCTTTCCTAAATAAAGCTTCAAACTTTTAATGGAGGAATTGAAATAATTTTGTGCTTAAGAGTTAAAAAAAAATATCATCTCTGTATAGTAGTTTAAGGTAAAGTCTCAGTAATGGTTCCGCTACATCTAATGGACCACTTAACCTCTATCAAAAGAGCATTAGAAAACCTTGGTTATCTCTGTGAAAGGCCATGAGGTCCAAAATGTAGCGGAACCATTACAGGGACTTTACCTTGAATAATACTTTGAATTATAAAATTAAGCAATTTTTTTTTATATCTTGTTACCTGAATTAGGATTATGTGTACAGTAAAATCAAGGTTATCCGAAATTCAGCTCTAAATTGTATAATGGAGTAGCTTTGATTTGACAGATAGCTTTCTATAACTTAATGTTTAAGCTGATATCAGGCCTGTCTGTTTCATATTAATATTGAATTGTCTAGAGTTACAGCCTTATCTATAGTCCTATCAATATTCCCTTGATTGGTGATATTTTTTTAGTTGGGGCAAAGCGACGCTTTGCTCCAGAAAGAAAATATCACAGACCAAGTATATTATAGGACTTTAGACATAAAAATTATATAGGGAATTTGTTTTTTTGACCCTTTCCCTCATATAGACTCATTTTGACGCACTCAATAGGTACCACATAAAGCCTGATCTGCAAAGACCTTACCAAATTTAATTATAAAATCCTCATTTCCAGACCACTGAGGAGCAGCGAACAGCATAAAACCAGATCAGCCTGCGAGTTACTCGCAGGCTGATCTGGTTTTATGCTGTTTGCATAGGTCTTTTCATGGTGTCCTCTATGAGGGAAAGGGTTAAACATCAAACTTGTGGCAATACAGAATTTGAGATTTTCGAATTGAGGAAAAGTTCGGTTTGAGGTATTTCATGAAACACTGTGTGACTTGGTTTGATGATGTTTCTAGTAATATATGCCTAACAAATGTAGTGTCCATGGTGTTTTGTGTGATTTGAGACCTTTTGGTCATAATAATGACAGTCCTGCTGACTCCAAACATCCCCAACAGGCACCCTAGTGAATTACATGTGAGAAGCCTTGGGGGAAAAATAATTTATCATACATGACTGCTTTATGGCTTTACGCAATAACACAATATGACTTCTCTGAAATACAGCTTCTTTTTATCTCTGTTGTATACTGTCATCTATCTATATCTATCCCTCCACACATAATTGCACAGACTACTGTGCATTTCTAATAATAACAGAATAAAGTAAAATACGGTTTTATTTCACTGCTTGGGACATGAATTTACTAATGTCCAATCAACATACTGGGGAATGTCTGGTACTGTTCTTTCCCAGACAAAATATTTATTGTAGCAGAATTGCAGCAAATGAAATTTGCCATACTATTAGAAATGCACACTTCTGATAGACCGAATAATGGTTTGCTTCCATTAGTTGAAGCAATATATTTGTTCATAATTTTGTCATACGTCATTTCAGCGTGTTGTATAAATGAATTATTGTTACATGGCAAACCAGATAGCGTTGAGAACAATGAAAGCCTGGTTATATCAAGATAGTTAATCGTTAACTGTAATAAATTTTTTGTGTCAGTATAATTTTCCTAATATTCCCATAGTATTTTTCAGGCATGCATGATTGTCAGATATCCTTGAACAGTGAAGTGAAAATTAAAGTGAAATCTAAAAAAGTTGACGTTTCCGAGAAAATTATATTTGAGTATTATATTGATTAATACCATTAATAAACAATTTATTAATGGATCTGAAATTTAAGTTTTTGAGGACTTTTAATTCTTTTGTTTGATAGATGACTGACATTCTCTGGCCGATACTTATCTTCCATATTATGGGTGCAGTACATGTCGAGGGTGAGAGCGAAACTATGCTAAGTGAATATAAATATATAAGCACTTAGCATAGTTTTGCTCTCACCCCTCGATGTGCAGGTATATGTGGAGGCTAGGGGTCGTGCATGTTGTCCTTTCAAGTTGCATCCCATCGCACCACATTTAAAATACACAAAAAAGTTAAATATCTTGAGTCAAGGTAGTGTAGTGAGAGATTCATCATACTCAGTGATAGCTGTAGTGGGCAGTCATGATTGTTTATTGGGTTTAACATCCCACCAACAGTATTTAAGTCATTTGGAGATGATGTCTACTTGAGACAGATAAGTGCTGCACACTGCAGTATCACACCATAGACATTTAGTAATTATGATACAACATGCACTCACATTATACTGACAACGGGTCAACCAGTTCTGGAATTACTCTTATATGCTGAGTGCCAAGCAAGGGAGCTATACCAGTCTCGTATATTATGACATAGGTATGTAGCAGCAGCAGATGATTCCAGGACCTCCCTCTCCTGAGGTGGGTGCTCTAATCACTCCGCCACTGGGGACGGTGGTCAATCATGATCCAAAGGAAAAGTTATTAGCCAATTAAATATAACTCTTTATATTCAAAAGTTATTTTAAACTTTTGTTTTTCGTTGATCAGGAAATATGTCCTACAACTTATATTTATAATCACTTTGACAGTTTCTGGGTTGGACCAGTACTTTGTGCCTGGGAAGGCATTTGAAAATCATTGCCTGAAATGGGGTTTGAATGCACAACCTTTGTTTCATTTTCACTGGACCAAAGGCACTTTTAATATTAATTACAAATTGAATATATCCATCTGTGAAGTCCGATCATGGTCTGCACTGTTTGCTGTCCAGTCAATAAATTTAACCCTTTCCCTCATATAGACTCATTTTGACGCACTCAATAGGTACCACATAAAGCCTGATCTGCAGAAAACCACAGTTAAACCTTACCAAATTTAATTATAAAGTCCTCATTTCCAGACCACTGAGGAGCAGCAAACAGCATAAAAACAGATCAGCCTGTGAGTTACTCACAGGCTGATCTGGTTTTATGTTGTTCGCATAGGTCTTTTCATGGTGTCCTCTATGAGGGAAAGGGTTAAGATACTGTTGGTTGGACGTTAATCCCAACAAATAAACAACAAATTTCAGCAAGCAAGCATCCCCATTAACAACTGGTGGTTAACTGGCCCAAAATGAAGAAAAGACAAGTCTAATTAAAGGTGAAGGTTTAGGTAATATCTGCAGGTTTTTATTTGTTTTGTTAATTTGGAATATAATTTCAGCATCTTGATCTTCTTCAATGATTCAATACTACTTACATTTATCCTGATATTTTGTAACTCATAGATTGTAACAAATCATGGACTTTTAATAAGTCTGTGCCTCTGTGATGGACCCTCAGTAAAGAATATGTCCATAAAACTCTTCTGATCCCTTATAATACCTGAGGATAATCTATGTTGTTAATCAACCGAATCAATTTCCGAGTCAAAATCTATCAACATCAATCAGGCTAATCCTTTGAGCTAAAGAGGCAAAATATAGCATTTGAACATGAAAAAGATTGAATTATTACTTTTTCACCATAATTTCTGTATTTATTGCATTGATTTTGGGTTGTACACTGCAATTTTTCTTTAAGACATGAGATTTGCTTGGAGAGAAATTTTCCATGTTGCTAAGTTCTTTTTATTTGTTTAATATCCTCTTTTATATCTAGTGAATATCGCATTTCTGTGGTATGCGAGACATGGTTTGACAATCATTTTCTGACATCTGTCTTCATTTGTAAAGACACCATAATGATCTGTCATATAAATATTGAAGATTTCATTTCAATTTGGGATGTGAATTGTCTGTTTTGCCGTGGATTAGAATGAGTTATATCTGTCAGTGCAAGAAATGAGATGTTTTGTAGAAATGTTTGTGAATACGGAGAAATAGCCATAGATATCTAGTTATGAAGGTGAAACAATCTATATAGACATTAATTTGAATGTGTAATTGATCAATAGATCTGTCTTGTATGACAGTGTAAGATAAAAATTTATTTCATTTCACAGAAAACTCATTATATATCCGTGTAATATTGAATTTTATTTCATTGAACAGAAAACTTAGATTTGGTAAATTTCAAGTAGCGAACCCCATTGACCTGAGCTAAACTGTAAAGTGGTTTGTGGGTATGTAATTAAGGATTTCAGAAATAGTGAAAAAAAAAGATGTAAATGTGTAAGGACATCTCAGAAACAATATTTATCTAACCAGTTAAACAAATTAATCACTTCATGCACATTAGCACAGTTAGGATTTACACGGCAAACTCTCAAACAGGTAGCCATTATTGAAATGGTAGCATTATGTTTCAAAGACTGCGGCCGCTGTGTCTGTCTAATTGACTTCACTTGGTGTCACAACAGGATAGCGCCCTCAGAAATCTGCACGAAAATCCCCATGGCCCATTATCCATTCACATATTGATACATTTATGACACTTTCCAATCAGCACACGGTTAATGCTAAACCTTTCCTATTGATCTTCAATATCGGCCTATTTACCTCCACCTAGATCAGTCTTCTCGTGAGAGAATCTTGCACCTGCAATACCTCAATGCTTTTATTTATAACTCCTTGCTTTCTGTTTCATCTAGATGTAATCTGTTTCCTCCTGATAATTACGTACTGTCCTCTACAGTACTCACTAACATAACTTGTATGTATACAGCTTTCAGCATTTTTTTTAATAGAAGACTAGAGATTCTAGGAAATGTTTTTCAATTGTGAAATAATCCCATTCATGTCTTCCCCTGAGATAGATTTTTGATTACATTCCATTTTATCTGCCTTTTTTGTTAGCGATGTCTAGTTTTTTTTTTCTAGAAATTAAGTCTTAAGAATTTTCATTGGGAAAAAAACATTTTTTTAGTCCCCTACCGGTGTTCACACTGGAGGGGACTATAGGTTTGCCCTCCGTCTGTCCGTCCGGCCGTCTGTCTGTCCGCTCAAATCTGGATCCTGCGATAACTTAATAACTAAGCAAGCTAACTTGATGAAACTTCGTTTATGACTAGATGCCAATGTGTAGATTATGCACATCATTTTATTTTTGTTCTTCGACTAAAATTGTGGTTGCTATGGTAACAGAAAGTGAAAATATGGCAAAAATGGGATCCCGCGATAACTTTATAACCAAGCTAGCTAACTTGATGAAACTTGGTATATGACTAGATGGCAATGTGTAGATTATGCACATTGTTTTATTTTTTTATTCGACTAAAATTGTGGTTGCTATGGTAACAGAAATAGTGAAAATATGGCAAAAAAATGGGATCCCGCGATAACTTTATAACTAAGCAAGCTAACTTGATGAAACTTAGTATATGACTAGATGGCAATGTGTCGATTATGCACGTTGTTTTATTTTTGTTCTTCAACTAAAATTGTGGTTGCTATGTTAATGGAAATAGTGAAAATATGGCAAAAATGGGATCCCACGATAACTTTATAACTAAGCAAGCTAACTTGATGAAACTTGGTATATGACTAGATGGCAATATGTAGATTATGCACATCATTTTATTTTTGTTCTTCGACTAAAATTGTGGTTGCTATGGTAACGGAAATAGTGAAAATATGGCAAAAAATCGGATCCCGCGACCGCGATAACTTAATAATAAATTTTATAAGGCAAGTCAGGGTGGTGATGCAGAGTGAAAGTTCTCATTTCTCATCAACAAGACTAAAGACTAAAGAAAAACATTTTGGATCAGTTAAGGTAACTATTATTAATTCTATTTCTTGCATCTGTCTTGCTTGCATGAATTGTATAGTGGGCACAGCAGAGACAACAACTCTACATGTAAGTCTTGCTTAAATGGTCAATTCATAAATGTATTATTGATTACCATATTGAGTCAAGGTGAAGCGGGTAGGGGACTTCATGTGTTGCATACAACACCAGTTACTTGTTTTCACATATTTTCTTCACATAGGAACTTAATTTTATCCCAAAATATGATGTATATTGGGGATACTTTTTGGCTAACTTTGGTCAGATTTTGATTAAACTTTACTTCAAGACTGGTAAGTACCAAGCCTAGTTGTGCATATAGTTTGCACATCTTGAATGGTTTGATTTTCAATGAGTAATGGCCCTTTATTATAGTTTTGTGTGGACAAAATATATTTCTCAGCTACATTTGTAAATTTTTCACTTAATTTCACAGCAATATAAGTACCAAGCCTACTTGTGCATGTTGTAGGCATGTCATGCTGATGTTTCAGTTTTCACTAAGTTATGTCCCCTTTGTCATATTCTTGAAATGCTTTTAATATCTGTTCTATTTCTTAGTTACTGTTGGTCAGATCTTTATTTAACTTCACAGCAATTGTCGGAATTGAGGAGAAATTTCGCATCAATTAATCAGGCTTTTTCAATAATTAACCATGATTATCTTAGCGGGGTCTTTGCTGCTCTAATATTTTATCATAGTAAACTATGTATCCTTGATAACTGGCATAACACTGACAGTTCTTTTACAATCATTTGCTTTTTATAAAAAAAAAAAGAAAAAAAATTATTTTGGTACAGATGTTCCTTGGGTAACTGGCTACCAAGATTTTTAAAATTATTTTGATCGGGAAAAAACATGGCCACCAGGTGCGGGGCTTAATTTGCCTTATATGTGTACAGTGAAATCTCTAAATGACATCTCCTCTTTGATTTAATTTGGCAGGGATGATCTTTGGGTGATGCTTCACAAAAGTTGCTAAATTTATTCTGATCCATAAAAAAACATGGCTGCAAAGGGCAGGACTTATTTGCCTAATATGTATATATTGAAAACTTAAAATGACCTCTCCTCTGAAACTACTAGACAGAATTTGATAAAAATTAGCAGGGTCAGGTGAGCGATCCAGGGCCATCATGGCCCTCTTGTTTTAATTGAGTTATTGCACATTGTGACATTCTTTGAAAATATTTTGTCTGCAATACATGTACAAATGTATCAGATCAAGCTGGATCCTTTTGTGTGTATTTTGTTTTCATCCTTCAAAAATGTCATGACTTTCAGTAACTGTGACAAAACAGTATCTAGGGGGTATTAATCATCTGGTATTTCTTTCTTTTTGAGCAAAGACATACAACTGCTATAGTTAATTTTTGGAGAACAACAATAATAACAACAACAACAACAACAAAGGAATGGTTTCTGAACTTGTGATGCCCAAAAAAATTCATTAACAGTTTTTTAATGTGTTTAAATTAGCATGTTTGAGTAGGGATAGTATTGCCTGCAACAACAAGTTGTTTATATGTAGACATGTATCTAGAACGTCAGGCAGGGGACATCACATGAGACGTTGTTCAATTAACAGTTGAGGACAATCAGCACCAAACTGTCTCTTATACCATCTTGTTTTATCTAGTTGTTCTTTGTAGGTAGTTATAATTGTCTCCTGCAGTTGTTATTGATGATAGAAAATATTTTGAATTCTTCAAGAGAAAAACAACACAAAATCTGTCAAGCTATAAATACAGTCTTTGATGATATGATAATGATGATGGTTAATGTTTTATTTAAGGAAAGTCAGAAAAAAAACATGGCTTTGACTGTGTCTCAAAGTTCAGAGAAAACTAGAGAGTCTCAGGATGGCATGAGGAGGTTTGACAGTCTGTGACTGACAGTATAAGGGAACCAGTCTGTAAGAGATAATATTTCCTACAAGCTTGTCAGGCATGATCAGGGAACCGTGAATACCTTTGGTTGCTTTATTGTATGAATGTGTAATAAATGAAATCAATCTTTTAATGCTGGAACAATAAACTGACGGTCTGTGATCAAGGGATGTATTGATCCATCAATATCATATCATTGATGCACCTTTCTTCCCAGAATTCTTTTTAGCTCACCTGAGCACAAAGTGCTCAAGGTGAGCTATTGTGACCGATGAATGTCTGGCGTCTGGCATTCGTCAATATTTAACTCAAACGACATCTCCTCCTAAACTACTGGGCCAATTTTCATAAAACTTTACAGGAATATTCTGTGGGTGGTCCTCCTCCAAAATTGTTCAAAGAATTGAATTCCATGCCAAAATCTGAATGCCATGGCAACTAAAAGGGGAAAAATGGTGAAAAATTAAGATATTGGCACCGATGTTCCTAAGGTCACTCTTAACCAAGATTGTTCAAATGAATTGGAATTGTCAAAAACATGGCCGCCAGTGGACGGAACCGTTTTCCTTACATGTATAAAGTACAAATTAGAAAATTATTTTTGTCCTAAAGTACTCATTGAATTTATGACTGGCAGGGTGCAGAGCCCATTTTCCACAATTTCATAAGATATTTCTATTTCTTTTCCTCACACTAATATCTGTTTTTCAGGTGAGCGATTCCAGGGCCATCATGGACCTCATGTTTATAATTCTGTTTGTTTATTTGTTTGCTTGAGTTTTATGTCCAACTGACAGTTTTTGTGTCACCTGGTGTAAGCAGAGTGACACAAAGGGATCACTTTTCAGTTGTATGTCTGTCCATCATTATAATACTTTTACTGTCACGCTTCAGCAGAGCACTCTGCAGTGATTTTTTTCCTTCTATAACTGGTACCCATAAAAGGACCCATTCACAATTTAGAAGGGACCCAAATTAATTCACCATTCAAAAGTGTATTTTTGACAGAGGCATGATTTAAACCCTTCCTACTCAGCTGAATTAGTCACAAAGGTGCTTTTCCACAATATCTCAGTTTCTTGAAAACATAAACCATTCCCTACCATTTTGCAGAAAAATTGCAAGGTATTTTCTTATAACCCACATTTTTTCTTCACAATATTAGCAGAAAAGCCACTACATTTTTTCACCATTTTGAGAAAATCAACACTATTTTTTTACAAACAAAGCAGTATTGGACCCATTCACAATTCAAGGGACAAATCACAGACTCTTGTTCAGTAATTGTAGACTTCATTCTACATAATCAGATACAATGTGGCCTTATTTGGAGACAAGTGACATGATGCCACACTAGAGTTCCAAAATTGGCTGAAATTCATAATCGATGATTGGAATTAATCGGACAAGACATTTCGGTCAATCATCGTTTACATAATTGATTTGTTAATCATCATTTATATGTAGAATATGACTTTGAAAGCAAAAATTATCTTACTTTAATAGATAGACAAAAGATACAACTATCAAAGAAAGCAAATTTCTTTGTACAAAATACGCACTAGTGTACTGTATACTGTGTCAGATGTATGCTGAGTTTCAACTACAAATGCTCTGCCAGTACTCACCCATATTCATCTTCAAGAACACGAGTCAACTATTTCTGGTTTTAAATTCTGGTTCTTTACTTATTCACAATAAATTCAAGCCACATTAACACATGGTGACACATTATATATTAGGAACAGAAGGCGGCTGAGTCTTAAAAGATAGGTTTTTGCCATTTGCAAGTTTTACTATGTGACATTTATTATTACAATCATAATATACATTGACATAACGGTCTTCTGTAAGAATATACTTATATAGTTTTTTTTTTTTTTTTAAATGGTAAGTTTTTCAGTTAAAGCAACACACTGGGTACCTTCAAAAATGTCTTTTAAGTTTAGTGAAACCAACTCTGATTAGTTGGAAACATTTAACCCTTGATCAGTCTCCCAGTATTCTATGCGACACCAAACGGCCTCAAAATGGATATGCATATCAGTTTAATAACAAATGAAGAGCTGTTCAAAGCTCTGTCATACAAGACTTTGTGCATATAAATCTTGCTTTCAACAGTTCCTTTTCTTCAACAGTCTTGGCGGGGGGGGGGGTATAATGCCAGTCCTTTGGCCATGTTAGCTGGTCAGATGGCCAGGTTTACACACGCGGGACATTGGTCATTTCATTGATAGCTCCTTTACGAAAGTAGAGATGAGGCCATGAGGTGATTACCAGAGGGAGCGACACTTGTGAAGTGACTTCCTTCTTGCCAGTCCATCAACCTGTCATCAGTCATACTTGTTATAACTACCTTGTGGCCAGACGTGCATGTGATGATACTCTCCATCAATAAACTGTCAAAACCTGCCACGTATACTGCTGGAAAAAAGAAGGGTTCATGGAAAGTGGTAAGAAATATGATACAAGGAACACTGATGATTAATCTTCAAAGAAAATCAATTATACTGTTGTCAGCCTCCATGATTCAGATGTTTTAATTGCTCTGCAAATGGCAGAGTAGATGTGTTCATCAGACATTTTTATATCAAAATGTCGTCACCATCCATTGTGAATGAGGATGGTACTTTTCCGGAATACTTATACACATCATGAGGGTACCATAAACATTAAACGACTTGGCAGAGACCATGCCTTTAAAGTTTACATTGAGATGTAAATGTTGACTTTCATGTCTGAATATGTTATCTGGCCGTTGATTGACTATACTTTATCATTTAGATAGGTGGACAAACTTGAGAGTGGCTGAATCCATAAACCAGAGAAATCAAAGTGAGAGGGACTTCAAAATTCACTTTTATATCCCTGTTCATATAGATAAATGGCAAATAAATGTAAATGACTACATGTAGGATTATAATTCCGAGGGCTCTCATTACGTACATGTGGTGTATGTATTTACCTATGTACATACAGGTGTAGTCTAAGTTAGTTACATTATGACACATTCACTTGATAATTAACCCTTTCCCTCATATAGACTCATTTTGACGCCCTCAGTAGGTATCACATAAAGCCTGATCTGCAGAAAACCACAGTTAAACCTTATCAAATTTAATTACAAAATCCTCATTTCCAGACCACTGAGGAGCAGCGAACATTCTAAATAGGTTTTATGTGTTGGTTTTCATGGGTTAGTGTGTTCTATCAATGAAATCCACATTATTCACTATAGTATCCATACTGTGAGTGATGTAGGTCTGCGGGTACTACTATATAGCTTGTCTGTTTGTCAAAGAAAAAAGTCAAGGTATTGTCATCACTCTGGTGTCATTGCTGTTGGTGTGGTCTCATTGTGAAAAACTTTTAATCTTGACCATGATTTCTCAACTATTAAACCATCTGTCTTCAAACTTCACATACTTGTTCACTATCACAAGGACTACATCCTCATAAAGGACAGTTTTTAACCTAATTTATCAATCCTTTAAAAAAAACAAAAAAAAAAACAAAACAGACAAGCATTTGCATTTGCACAGGTGTCTTGTTTACTTTATACTTATTTTAACTCTGATGAAAATTCTATCACTTTTCACTGAGATATATAACATATCCAGTTTTAACAAAATACCAATATTTTCTAAATTTCAAATAATTATTTCCTTCATTAAGGATTTTAAAGGTCACCTCTTTCCTAACATTCGAAGTCACATGTCAAAGGGTTTAGAGCATTACATTTAACCACAACTGTGCATGTCATCATGACCTGATTTACATAAAGACATTAGTAAAACATGAGATTTTATGGCGTTCTTCATTGACAAGTGCAAAAATCAACAACAAAAATTTCCTCATCCTTCAGATGTATAAATCCATTTTAGGAAATGTTCCATTTTATAGTCAGTATAATACTGTTTCAACATCGGTCTCCAAATTTGACAAACCTCTTACAATGCTTTCTTTATTATGGACTGTACCATTAGTTATTTATGGGGGTGCTTGCTGAAAATAAATTGACTGAGAGACAATTATCAGACTACATGGATCTTGGTCTGCACTGGTTGCAAAGGTACATGTAGACACAAGTGCCTACAATTTTGTGAGTTTTTAGGTCCATATGTTTATATAGGATGTGAATCCTATCAACATGGTCATACCAAGTGGTAGGTGACATCATTTTAAGCTAACGCGTAAAGCATGTTTTGCGTCGATTCAGAAGGAAAAACTGTTGTAAGTATTTTATTCCTTTATAAGTTTTAATAGTATATAGCTCATGTGAAGCAGAAAATTGTGCCCTACACATAGGCTCCAGTGATTTAGTCCCCTACAGGTGTTCACACCGGAGGGGACTATAGGTTTGCCCTCCGTCTGTCGGTCCGTCCGTCCGTCTATCTGTCCGTCTGTCTGTCCGCTCAAATCTGGATCCCACGATAACTTAATAACTAAGCAAGCTAACTTGATGAAACTTGGTTTATGACTAGATGCCAATGTGTAGATTATGCACTTGTTTTATTTTTTTTTCGACTAAAATTGTGGTTGCTATGGTAACGGAAATAGTGAAAATATGGCAAAAATGGGATCCCGCGATAACTTTATAACTAAGCTAGCTAACTTGATTAAACTTGGTATATGACTAGATAGCAATGTGTAGATTATGCACATTGTTTTATTTTTTTTATTCGACTAAAATTGTGGTTGCTATGGTAACGGAAATAGTGAAAATATGGCAAAAAATGGGATCCCGGGACCGCGATAACTTAATAATAAATTTTATAAGGCATGTATATAGTCAGGGTGGTGATGCAGAGTGAAAGTTCTCATTTCTCATCAACAAGACTAAAGACTAAAGAAAAACATTTTGGATCAGGCAAGGTAACTATTATTAATTCTATTTCTTGCATCTGTCTTGCTTGCATGAATTGTATAGTGGGCACAGCAGAGACAACAAGTCTACATGTAAGTCTTGCTTAAATGGTCATAACTTAAATATTCCTTTACATTTACTTTAACCAAAGTCTTGTTTAAATGGAAAAATTATGTTAATTATATGACTTATTAATTATTAAGATTGCTGAAAACTTGCTTTCAATAAATATCACTGAACATTTAGATTACTGTTGTCCTTTATTTATGAAATTACGGTTGCTATGGTAGCAGATACAAATCATTGATCTTTCAATAACTTTATTCAAGTCATTTGAGTCAAATTTAAGAAATTTTGTTGCATTACATTTCGTATGTCTGAAGATTATTTTGAAGACTTGTTCATCAATTCATAAATGTATTATTGATTACCATATTGAGTCAAGGTGGAGCCGGTAGGGGACTTCATGCGTTGCATACAACACCAGTTACTTGTTCTTTTTGTCAGATGTAGTTTTTCCAAATATTCAGGAAAACCCTTTGAGTTCGTGAAATTTTGTTTTCAAGCACATTGCTAGTAATGTTTTCCTGAATGTTTGGTAATACTAAACATCTGACAAAAGAATCATTAGGACTTTTATGTAGTGCACAATTTTCCTCTTCACATGCACTATATTCTATTTAAATTGGTGAAGAAATAAAATACTTACAGCTGTTTTCTTTTTTGAATTGAGGTAAAAATTTGCTGCTTGTGATAGCTTAACCCTTTCCCTCATAGAGGAAACCATGAAAAGACCTATGCAAACAGCATAAAACCAGATCAGCCTGCGAGTAACTCGCAGGCTGATCAGGTTTTATGCTGTTCGCTGCTCCTCAGTGGTCTGGAAATGAGGATTTTGTAATTAAATTTGGTAAGGTTTAACTGTGGTTTTCTGCAGATCAGGCTTTATGTGTACCTATTGAGTGCGTCAAAATGAGTCTGTATGAGGGAAAGGGTTATAATGACGTCATATATACCACATGGTATGCCCACACTGGATACTGCAGTATGGCAATACTATATCTGTTTCAAGTAGATATTATTTAAGTCTTCAAATGACAGAAATACTGTTGGTAAGGCATTAAACCCAACAAAACTACAAACATTGTGTGTCATACTTGGGGTGGAAATGTATCACTTAATTGTAATAACAATAATAGTTGTGTTTTATCAGAATGTATATCGTCATGGTTCCCATTCGGCCAGAAACTATTCTAATGGCTGATTTCTCCTGTAAATCACAAGTCTCGATGTCTTCCAGCGCCTTGAAAAATCATGAACATTTCCAGCCAGATCAAAACACTATGAGGAATCTTAATTGAATGTTATGACACTATGGCAATTTATGACCTGAAAGGTTGTTTGATTTGCATTGAATTACCCTCGATAAGTATCAATAATCTCTCCATTTTTTTTTGCGGAGAAGGATAAATGTTCATAATGAGTGCTTTTTCCTAGTCACTATGCAATGCCAGATTTGTTATGAAAAGAGCAAAGATCCAATAACAGATGTAAAGTTTTGAATCAAAGGCTAGGTAGATATACTACAAATAGCATGTACAGACTTTTCCTATTAATGATTTGAAGCACTTATGTTTAGATTGTGTTTAAATCGAATGGATGAATTGAATTGGTTTTGGAAATAAGAGCTGGTGAAAAGGACGCAAAGTGCTTTTGAATGGAAAGACTTTTAGTTTAATTTCTATAATGTCCTGGTTTGAAATCTTCTATTCTGCCGAGGGTTTAAGACATTTATCTTTTCTATATGTATACTACTCAACAGTTTGCAATGCCGTTTAGAAACTCAGTCGTCAGTATCAACGTCTCTAGGCCTGAGGATATATGGGAAATCTTTCCTTTGATGAAATTTTCCTTAGTGACAGGGATAGCATTATCGCATCAAAAGATTTTATGCTTCTAAATGCTAAATGTTAATGCATGAACAGATTAGCTGGGAATCTTGTTTATGACAAAATAATTACATATATTGTTTATCTAAGCATCAGTCTGCTGCCTTTGGATGACTGCTCTATATAGAAAGAAAGAAAGAATTTTCAAAAAAAGAAAAAGAAAAAAAAAAATCATAAAAAAAATGTTTTATAATTCAAAAGATTATCTGTCATTCTCAGGAAATTTTTCTTTTTGAAATAAAAGACGAAAGTAAGTCAAATCAATAATATTTAAGGGCGGTTAACCTTGCATTACATTTAAACAAGTCTTCAACGAGTCGTCTTTTAAAAGATATTTCTCCCTGTGACTTGAAATGACTTAATCATTTTCCAATGGAAGCAGCTTTCTCTGATTTGTAGAATTATAGTCTTTATTCTGTATTAAGAGAAAGATGATTGGTTAATGGACATGTGCAGTCATCCTAACGGCAGCTTCGTGACCTGGGGTTGACAGCAGCTTGCTGAAGCTGGGTAGATGGAGGAAGATGAGGCTGGACAAACAAGACGTATTGATTGAGGTTCTGTAATTGTCTTGCCTCTTGCTGTTGAACCCTCTGTCAGTCTGAAGCCTTGTACAAAGTCATTTTATAACTCCCAAGATGTCCATGTGAAGCCTGTAATACAGATAGAGGGAATTACAAAATGCAATCTGTTAAATGATGTGCACTCAAAACAGGTTCTTAGTCTTTGCAGTGCCATGGGCACTTGTGACTGCATATCCGTGCAGTCTGATCATGGTCTGCACAGTTTTGGCTGTTCAGTCAAAATAATTTTAATTAGCACCCCCATAGGCAGCTAAAGGTACAGTCCAAAATGAAGAAAGGACAAGTCTTATTAAGAAATTTAGCATATGGTAAGGTTTAGATAACAGAAAATTATTTTCGTAACAGTGAGAAGAAAGAGGATGGAGGTTGCATGCAAAGGTGTTATCACTTAGAAATTTTCTCTTTTTAGTAGTTTTATTACATGTAAAAGCTATTGATGTGTTGTTTTAAACAAAATGAGCTGCAACACTGTCTTTAATTATTAATAAGTTGTTGATCAATTTTTATCATCAGTGAGTATTTTAAGAATATAAAAAAATGTTTCTTTCTTCATGTTGTGAAATGCTAGGGCAAATTTCTGGATTGATCAAATTGATTTTAATTCAAACTTTATTTAGTCCACATATTGTTTTCAAAATACACAAAGTAATATTGGTACCAAATAAAAAACAACAACATAAGTTTATGTTGCTTATGGAACAGTTTGCCATAACTTATTGAATCTTAACCCTTTCCTTCATAGAGGACACTATGAAAAGACCTATGCGAACAGCATAAAACCAGATCAGCCTGCGAGTAACTCAGGTTTTATGCTGTTCGCTGCTCCTCAGTGGTCTGGTAATGAGGATTTTACAATTAAATTTGGTAAGGTTTGAGTTTGGCTTTCTGCAGATCAGGCTTTATGTGGTACCTACTGAGTGCGTCAAAATGAGTCTATATGAGGGAAAGGGTTAATTAAGATTAAAAAATGTCTAAATCAAGGGGTGAAATGAAACTAGGCCAAGTGCAGCTATATATTTAAGCACTTAGCCTAGTTTTGCTCTCACCCCATGAAATAAACTGACTGAATGAAAAAACAATTCTTTAACTTACAAATGTACATTTCCATGAAATTATGTGGGGAGAAAAAACTTTTGGTTTAATTGCACCAGTATTGATTTTTGTCTTCATTATTCCACATTAGAGTTATTTCATATACATTAACTGAAGTGACCTCTCCATGTTATATGATTGAGTACAAACATTTATTAAACACATTGGAGGTAAATATTCTGTCAAAGAAACATCAGCTAATCTATTTAAGGTAATCCATCCATCTTAAATTTATTTAAATCATATATTATGCTTAAGACTATAGAGGTTTGATTTACTTTAAATTCCCACGGTAATTGATGGACTATGCTTACAAATTAAAGATGGATGAATCACCTTAAGGAATATCATAAAATATCATTCAAATTATGGTTAAGCCAAATCAGAGGCTTATCCAAGCATTTGCCTGGATATGCGTACACTGTC
Organism: Solen grandis; assembly: GCA_021229015.1. Taxonomy (NCBI): domain Eukaryota; kingdom Metazoa; phylum Mollusca; class Bivalvia; order Adapedonta; family Solenidae; genus Solen; species Solen grandis. The sequence continues at coordinate 11,382,904 of CM037779.1, forward strand.
TGAAAAATAGAAATGTTGCAATGACACACAAAATGCAATTGACTCCGAAATATATCTCAAGACGTTATCATTTGCCTCTTAATTTTCTTTTTTTTCCTTGGTAAGCTCAGCACCTGGGTTTTTACACCAGTTTGAAACCCTGCTACATACACTCACCCAGCCCCTGCAAAATGGGAGTGAGGAGCGTCAAGTTAAATTACTGAGCCTTATACTGTAATCTAATGTAAGTTTCTACCTAAGACTGGCCTTTTTATGGCAGTGAAATTAAGGCTTGTGGACAAATGAATATCAAAATTATGGGCTGCATACAAAACAATTTCACAACAACGTAAGTAAGCATATTCAAATGGTAAAATGTTCAAAATAATTTAATTTATATAATATAGACAGGAACATCTGTAAATTATTGTTTGTTATTTTATCGACTAGAACATCTTCTGGGCATTTTGTTTGTTATTTTGTTTCCTCACAATACTAAACCTGTGAAAATGATGTAAAATGTCACAGCAGGGGGGGTTCCAAAGGGGGTCGTTCAAGGTATGAGAGGTCAGGGGTGATAATGAACAGTCCAATATGTCAACACATGGTCTGTACGTCAGAATTTCACTGTCAAGACATTGGTCATTTTCATTTAGCGCTTAATTTAGAGATGGGGCTTTTTTTGCCACATGGTTGTTTTTTTTTCCAACATTCATTTTGTGATGCCCAATTTTGGATCCATAAGTCTTTTAAGAGTGCTTTTTTTCTAAATTTTACAAAACAAAAGAAATTTTCAAAAGAGTTAAATTTTAAAAAGCATGTTAATTAGAATGAATTTTTAAAAAGTGATCATTTGTTGTTTAGGCATTTGAATAATTTTCCTTCTGTTTACCCTCCACACCATAATAATGTTGGGGTCTGATAGTAACATGTTGGAAGATCTGGTTTACTGCTTTGGATTTTTTGAGTTCCAAATTGTTAGAAAGCAATAAATAAGAAAAATGGTGAAAGTTAATGGATATTTCGATTTGATTTTCATACAAACTGCCATAATTTTAATATCTGTTTGAGGTATTTTAGTTCATTTGGGAAGAATATAAATTATGTCTTTTATGAATGTATGTCTGTTCAGTATTCATTGAAAATGTTTAACACAGGGAATAAATTAATACAAGCACAAAGGTAATTTCAGTCCATTTTGAATTAATGTCCGCAGAATCTTTTTAATTATTTCAGAGCAATCCATCATCTTAAGAGGTGTAAATGTTTTGATTATAGTTTTCATCTTTAAGCAAACTAATGAGGAAAATTTTGCACCTTTTAGTTTTCATGTGATCACAAAACATCTGAGATTTACATAATTAAGGAGGAATACATAACACTGATGTCTGAGGCAGTTGTTATGTGTTTATATTTATAGTTAACACTACATTAATCAAACCTAGATATATCATACTTCTATATATCAATCCCAGATTTATTCAACTCCTAGATATATCAAACATTTTTTCTTGTCTGATTCTCTTCCTTCTATATAGTCTGCTAATGTTTATTGAAGATCAGATATAGAAGTTCACCAGGTCCCAGTGTATTTATAAAAAGCAGAGTTTTCTTGCCATTTAATCATTTGTCAGTTTCCAGAAACTGATATTAAGCTTGTTGATAGATATAGGCTGGAATAGAACAAGGGGAGATAACTCTGGGATGGTCAAGCTTTACTAAATAGGTCTCACAGGCACAGGCAGAAATGTCAATTTCATTGGAATGTTAATTACCAATTTTTTTGTCCCTCTGTACTACTGTATATTGAACATGGTAAGGAACGGAATCTGACATGACTAAATTACTCTGAGGTCATAACAAATTGCACAGATGTATATATATATATGCTATCATTATATTTTATGCATGGTTCAATCAGTCTGATATTCAATTAACACATGGAATAGTGAGTCAATGTCAAAAGACAACCTTAATGTAGTAATTACACCAAATGTCAACAATTTGTACTTTTTTTTTTCTCATTTCTGATTGGATAATTTAAAACGTCTACACATGCAATTTCCTACAATCTGTCAATGTCAGTTTCACGTCATTTAATCAGATCACCGATTTAAAAAATCTACAACTGAAACAACAACATATGCCACCCAAAACCGGATGTTGATAGTGGAGCAGACTTTTGAAGATATACAAATTGTTTATATTTAGCATTATTACTTTGTTAAGGTTTGTTGCCTTTTGACAATGATTCAATATAGCATGTGCTAAATGGATATCAGATTAATCAAACCATGCATAGAATATTATAGTAGCATGCATGCATACAAAATTACGATGTTCGTAATCAAGTGATGTCAGAATCCACTCCTTACCATGTTTTAATATACATTACCTGAGAAAAAAATTGTACATGTATATTTTAAGTCCCCTACCTGTGTTTACACCGGAGGGGACTATAGGTTTGCCCTCCATCTATCTGTCTGTCCCTCCTTCTGTCTGTCCGTCCGGATGTCTAGAAATTTGGATCTCCCGATAACTTAAAAATGTTTAATATAATGAAACTTGGTATATGAATAGATGGCTTTGTTTTTATACTCAGACCGAAATTCTGATTGCTATGGTAATGGAAAAATTATGCACCT
>CM037779.1:11385627-11435627 GCA_021229015.1 Solen grandis
TACCGGTAGGGGACTTATGTGTTGTGTGCAACACCAGTTACTTGTTGCTATTCAAGATAGTGCCAGTGCTAGGCCTGTATGTTGATACACAGTTGATGACATGTAATGAGATCTAAAAGATAATTTACTCCAGTTGTTGCCACATGGTTGCATTTGTTATTTCATATACTGTTGGATCTTGGTTGTCCGAAGTTGTCGGGACTGATGTTTTACTTTGAATAAAGCATCTATTTGAATAAACCATAATGGTCAAATGTTACACTTTAACCCTTTCCTCATATAGACTCATTTTGACGCACTCAATAGGTACCACATAAAGCCTGATCTGCAGAAAACCACAGTTAAACCTTACCAAATTTAATTACAAAATCCTCATTTCCAGACCACTGAGGAGCAGCGAACAGCATAAAACCTGATCAGCCTGCGAGTTACTCGCAGTCAGCCTGCAAGTTACTCGCAGGCTGATCTGGTTTTATGCTGTTCGCATAGGTCTTTTCATGGTGTCCTCTATGAGGGAAAGGGTTAATGTTTGTATTTAGTGGTATGTGATTTCTTTCCAAGTGAAACAGATATATAATAAAAATGATATTGAAGCTAATCTGGATATTCACCCATTGCTGGGTCCATCCCTATATTGCTTAGCTGAGATATTGCCCGCCTTAGTCGTGGAAACCAATGTCTCGAAGAGAGATGACTGTGATAAAATCAGTCCACATTTATACCCATCCTCCTGTAAGTTTGCTTTATCGGTAAAACACAGTGAATTCTTCCTTAATTTTTTCAATTAGTGCATTCTTCCATTAGTTTTACTATAAATCACTTATATTCAATTTATGGAGTCCTTTAATTGATTACCAATCAAAATTATATTCAAATTAATGTGCCCTGTGCTGAAGACATTTTGGTGATCTCCCCTTCACAGTTTGATAGGCACTGTAAGGTGTGAGAACACAATAGCTGATCATCGCGACTGAAGGTTAAGTTCAGATAAATGGTAGGCATTTGTGCATTTATTTAATCATGAAAAAATCTTTGTTAACATTAACGTAATTTTAATTCCTATTTGTAAATAGTCATGATAGTCAACCTTCATGCAAGTTGGTTGAGTGTTCGGATATGTGACTCACTGAGTGATACAATACCTTTTGCCTATGGCATGAAATCGCATAAAGACAGATCTAGAAAAAGTACAAAAAAGCACAATAGTGTTGATTGGCTGTTAAGCCAATTAAGAGAGATAGAGTAATAAGTAATTAAGAAAAGGTGTTAATCTTCATTTCCATGTTTAGTTGACAAGCGAAAATAGCTTATTGAGTTTGATGAATGACATAGAATATGTATTTTATGTTGTGACATTCGATCAACATGAATTTCCTCAAACACAATATACTGAACAAGGAGTTGGTGGACTTTTGGCCTTTCACAAGCAGGAACAAATTTTATTGACAGTGAAACATTTAGTTTGACAGCTCAGTTGTGAAACACCTGAAGCTCTTCATGCTCTTTAATTAAAAAGATTCATTTAGTTCACAGGAAGTAAAACTAGAATTATGGGTAAACACATCCCCCATAAACATGCCTAGTGCATTACTGGGTAATAAAATATCACATTTAAACATTTTAAACTAAACTAAATGGATGTGCTTCCATATAATATAATGCAAAACAAAAAACAGGTGTTTTCCTGTAAATACAATGTTGTTGTTTTGTTGTTATAAATTAATTAAATGTGTCAACTATTATGAATACAATGTTGTTAAAATGTTTTTATTTAGATATGTATTCATGAGTATGAGAATTAAATATATCCATTTTTTCTTTCTTTCTTTGTAACTATATAGGTGATATATATTTCATTTCAATTCTTTAATTATTTTAACTTTGAGCAGGCAAGTGCCTAAGCATCTTTATTCTTTGAACATAATGTGTCAAATTTAAATTGATTTGATGTTACTAGCATCCTCATTAGTAATAGGGCATATTATTGACAGATATAAGAAAAAAACAAATATTTATTGACAATAGGTAAAAAGTAATACAAGTAATTTTCAGTTGGTCTTATTTTATTTCTTTTTGCATCCATACGGAAATAAGTTTTTATAACTTTGTACTTAGATTGGATTAGTATATGCTCATGAAAGATTTCTTGTCCTTGTTTGAACCCACAATCTTTGGATCTGCATGCAGTCATGTATGCTTTACCACTGAAATAAAACTGATGTTAAAGATGTGATATTATAGAATTTATGTGATATTTTAGAATTAAATTCATCAAAATGTTACAGTGATTTATTGGCTGGAGAGGAAGCTAAGGGGGCCTCCTTGGCCGAAAGGTTAAAGTTGCTGACTTTAACACTCACTCAGCCCCTCACCACATGCGTTCAAATCCCATCAGAGTCATTTGGATTTTCATTTCAGGAAGCCTTCCAGCTGGCTTGCGATAGGGTGGTGGTTCTACCCGGATGCCTCCGTGCATTCGGGGTCTTCCTCCACCTGTAATTAGCTGGACGTCGCTATATGACTGAAATACTGTCGCAGCGAAATCAATTAATCAAGGAAGCTGTGAAGATTGTTAAAGTGTGATGTGCAAATAACACACAGGCTAGAATGAATCACAAAATTTCTCCTGCATTAGATTTTTTTGTTTGACTCTTAAGATGTTTTAGAAAGAGGAGAGAGAATGGCTTTCCACATAATGTCTTAAAATCAGTTTTAAGATCTATAATTGAATCTGATTACTCCCACGGGGGATGTCACGTTTTAACTTATGTTTACATTTGTTTATGTGTCAGTTAGTTTATTCTACAGTCTGAGATCACAGCTTATATTAATCTTGGGATTTTTTTTTATTAAAAGAAAAAAAGGTGTAGTTTTGATTTTTTTGTTGGGGGGGGGGATTTTTGATGATATTTTTCAAAAACAAAAATATAATTCATAAACATGAAAGGATTCTGTGGTCCAGTGGTAATTTGCATGACAGCAAATCTATGTTTTTATGCTCAAACCCCAGTCAGCACAAGGATTTTTGTGTTGTTAAGTACTGGTCCAATTCAGAAACTAGCCTGAAGGATTAGGGCCAATTTCAAAAAATCGTTTCCAAACTGACGTAAGTTTATTTTCATTAACAACATGCACGAAACTTCATGCAAGAAAGTCATAGATCTTCAAATTTCTATAGTCCTAGTGGTATCAACATCATCATGCTATGTCCTTTGAATACTATTTGTTGTTGATTGATTTTGATTTTTTGAGTTTACCGTCGCTGCGACATTATTTCATTCATATAGCGATGTCAAGCTAATTATAGGTGGAGGTAGAACCACCGACCTACCACAAGCCAGCTGGAAGGCTTCCTCACATGAAAATCTGAATGACCCTGCTGAGACTTGAACCCACACAGTGAGGGGCTGAGTGAGGGTTTTACTCTCTCGGCGACGGAGGTATCTGTTAGAGTATACTGTCGTTGTGCTTTTCAATCAATATATCAGTTATTTCGCCATTTTCTTTAGGTTTTTCTGTCCGTACATGTATATCAACTTACATAACTTTCAAGTAATCTATCATTAAGGATTCAATAATCATGAAAAATGAGTCCATACTGACCTATATTTCTGTATCTACTGTGGTAATTTACAATAGAATATACCCTGGTGCTTACAAATATTTAACTCTGATTTGACAGTATGACGTCAACAAAAACAGGGTCTGGATCAAATTGATTCAAATAATGGACGCTAAAAGCTTTCATGGGTCGCTCTAGTATTATACTGGAATGAATACCGCATTGTTGCAACTCTGAAGTGGTTTATTTGCATTAGTACCTTTCTGTAAAAATTCATGTAATCAGATACACAAAAATGGCAAATTGAGTAATAAATGTTTAAAGTTTCTAGCTGATATTTAGAGGTGCTGTCAGGGGAAACAGCGACCCCAAGTTACAAAGGCTGTATTCAGTGCTGTTTAATGATTTTCTGGCTAAGGGAATTTGCTAAACACTGGTATAACACAAATCATTTGGGTACTTTAGTTCCTACAATACCACATTGGTAACATTTCATTTCACTTGCCGAACACTTAAAAGCCAGATCATACGAAAAGCAGGCCCAAATTCCACTAACAATACTTAGCACTAAGTATAATACTTAAATTCTTAAACTAGGTAGATATACATTCCACCACTCTTATTTTATAAAATGTTCAAGAACATGACTAACTTGAAATCAACTATTACCTTAACCCTTTCCCTCATATAGACTCATTTTGACGCACTCAACAGGTACCACATAAAGCCTGATCTGCAGAAAACCACAGTTAAACCTTACCAAATTTAATTATAAATTTCTCATTTCCAGACCACTGAGGAGCAGCGAACAGCATAAAACCTGATCAGCCTGTGAGTTACTCGAAGGCTGATCTGGTTTTATGTTGTTCGCATAGGTCTTTTCATGGTTTCCTCTATGAGGGAAAGGGTTAATATCTAACAAAATTTGTTTAGAAATGAAATATTTAGGTATTTTTGTTAGAGAAATAAGAATTATGAAATTTGCCTTTAAGTATTACTTAGCACCAAGAATTGTTGGTGGAATTCAATCCAGGTTTATCAATGTGCACAAATTAAAGAACTCTGAACCAAATGATTCATATGTCAACCTACCACAACCTTGCTGAAAGGCCTCCTTACCTTAGTTTGTAGATATGTTTTGGTTCTATCATAGCTAGCATTTTATCTCTGAGGTCTTCTGGCATTTTATAACCAGTTGTTACAAGTGTAAGGCTCAATAATTTTTTTCTTACATTTTCTGATATTTTCATATAATTATTGTGTATAACGTGACACTCTTCAGTCTTTGAAGGTATTTCCTTTACTTGCAGAAAGCTGTTATTTTTACAAAATTATTGATTTTACGATATCACTCATAGCAACGCATAAAACTAATTGAGTAGGATCAGAAATCATTCAGTTTAACTAATTATTTATGGACTAGTGGCTTATTCGATCTTATCTTATTCATTTTGATGAAGAACACTTCAATTAATTGTGTGGCCTTGAATGAACTTCCTCCATTTGGAAGATGCAATAAATTATCACATGAGAGAAATTATTTCTTGCTTGAAAACAATTTCAGGAAATTAAAGAGAAAGGGGCAAAAATAATGTTGCTAAAAGACAGAAAAAGAAGCCAAATCCAATTTCAAATAACAATTTTTCTAGAATCCTGGAATTTAGTATTATCATTTTTAGGGTTCAGATTTATAACTTAAACTGAAAAGAATTTGATTTAATAAGGGGCCAAAGGAAAAATCAAAGTGGCAAAGTCATACCATATCATGTTTATCCTTATATGGTATTTGAAAGTATATGAAAGTAAAGATTTTTCTTTGCCATCCAGAGTGTTGAATCTGAGCTACAATTAATATTGTATGAGAAAACAGACTCTGATCGACAGGAGTAAAGGGGTTGAGACAAAAACACTAAAGAAGAGGTAATTCACATAAAGCTCCCTTCATTTAGCATTTATAAGACCAATCAAGTTATAAATTTGTATTTGAATATTCATGAGGTTAGGCGTTAATTGAAGGATTGTCCAATTAAAAAATTGTACCTTCATCCCTCTGTGCACCAGCGCGTCTTGCCATAGTAATATGCCTTGTGATCAGCATTTGGATGGTTGTTTAAAATGCTTGACCCTGGGTCATGAGTCAAATTTTGTCCATGCCATTACAAACTATAGTCACTATATCATATATTACCCTTATATATGCATGCTTAATTACACTTTTACATTATTATATTGACCCCTTAAAGATAAAAAGGTCCACTCATGGCCTAAATTGCTTTTGGAAACTGAGTCATATTTCATGCACTTGATAATTTCTAAGATTTGCCTTTTACTATAATAGTTACACTTCAGATCTTATTCTGTGTCAGATTCAGTATATATCTATATGTAAATGATTTTTATGCTTCCGAAAGGTGATCATATATAATTATGCTGCTTTGACTGTCATGTATTTGTCCACTTGTCGGTCTGCTTATCACATTTTGTCCAGAACATGACTCGAAAGATATGAAAGCTAAAACATTTTATTCACAATTTACTATTTCAGAATCAATCTCTGTATAACCCTTTCCCTCATAGAGGACACCATGAAAAGACCTATGCGAACAGCATAAAACCAGATCAGCCTGCGAGTAACTCGCAGGCTGATCAGGTTTTATGCTGTTCGCTGCTCCTCAGTGGTATGGAAATGAGGATTTTGAAATTAAATTTGGTAAGGTTTAAGTATGGTTTTCTGCAGATCAGGCTTTATGTGATACCTTTTGAGGGCGTAAAAATAAGTATATATGAGGGAAAGGGATAATCTAAGAAGGTGAAATGATCACCATTTCTAGTTGACTAACAGCTAGAAGATAGTCAAATGAGCATGTGCCGATACACAGGCTATTGTTAGACTCACCTGGACAGATGATATTTTTTGCACCTGTCGTGGTCATGTTTTTGCACATCTACTGTAGTTGACAAAAATCATAAGAGGCAGTCAAAATGACCACAGGGGGTCAGATTGTAACATGCTACATCCGAAATATCATAACAAGTGATGATGTAACATGCAGAGCTTGAATTATACATTGAATTATAAATGGAGTAGATCTATATCGTTACAAGTGATATATCGTTACATGTGAAATCATTACAAGTGGGGCTTCCTGTACATTGCACTTATTCTGTGAAAAAGTGCAGTTCTGGGAACATTATAACTCATTTTCATCAGTTTCTTGTTTATGTATAATTGGCACTAAATTTAAGGCCAATCAATTATTCAAAACTTAAGGAAAGCAAATGTTTATGGTTTTTGTTAAGTTTAGCTATAGTTTGCCTTAGAGAAGTGTTGTGGTTTGGGTTAGTTCAAACCGTCAATTTTATTTGGTCTGTTCAGAATTCACAAACTTAGTTATTGGATCTCACCCAATATTTTACACCAATAGAAATGACCAAAGAGCATATATACACTCAATCAGAGAAGGAACTGCAGCTAAAAGTTTATGTTTGTAACAGCATTTTATACAACTATTGTAAGGTATTAATTGCAAGACAAGCTTTGGTTGAATGTGATGGACTCTTCAGTCAGGAAGGCTAATAAATCCAGTTAACCTGACCAAGGATTGAGGTTAATCCATCTGCTCCAGCTGATATAAGCCTATATAAACCACCTTGTATAACACTAAATGTACTCGACTTGGCGATTTTAGTACTTGGTTTTGATAGGCTTACCTTACTATTAAATAGAGCTGCAATGTTTTTAGATAGAAGTTTTGATCTCTGCTGTCACATGAGGATCTAGTTAAATCTGTGCTAATATAAGCTGCCAGCATATTTCCAGCAACTTTTAAATCCATTTTGTTATACATTTCCATGACTCTTTGCTAACAACAAAATTTGAATGTCTCTTATTGTTCTAGTTATACTTATGTCATGTTGAACAGTAATGTTTTATAGTTACACTATTTAAGGAGCCTGCTGTTTTTGCCAAGGCATTAGAATTAGCCTATATGAGATTTAGGGTGAAAGCCAGTTTTATTGGGAAATTTGTAACCCTGTGGTAAAAACAATAATTCTTTGAATTTATAGACAAGTGAAAAAATTGCAAACCTTGAGCTTTTGGAATACAAGCTATCAGAGATACTGGTATAAATTCAAGAAATTCAGTTGCCTATAAAATAAAGAGTTAAAACATCTGGTGAAATAAAATAGACTTTTGGCCAGCTTTAAGGGAGAGTTTAAAATGGATTTGTGTAAGTGCTTTTGCCAATTATCTGGTTAGTTTATGAAGTATCAGTGAAAGTGAAGGGAAGTATCATGGTCTTTTTGAATGAAAGAACATGAAGAGAAGGTCAGTTCTTTATTGGTGTTGTGAGAGAATAAAGGCTGGGGTGGAGTGCCAGGAGAGATCACATGAAGGTGGAAACCAGAAGTTAATGAGTCTCTTATTTAAGTTACTGTTCAAAGTTTTAGTTTTTTTATCCTAATGGTTGACTGCCATTCTAATTTCACTTAAGTCCTTTTGAGATATATCAGTCTAGGATTAACTGAATCAAGGAAACATTTCTGTTTTTCTTTTATAATGTTTTATCCATTTTTTTCACATTGGCATTTCAAAGGCATTTTGTTGAAAGATTAAGTGCAAACACTTTTACAACATGCCTTGTGCATTGAGACTTACAGAAGCTGTAATGGTGTCTGTACAATGGAGGGAGCATCAGGTAGTCACAGACCAGAGTGTTAAAAACAGTAACAGCAATATATCAGTTTAATCAGTTAAACACTATACAAGGGAGCAGGAGGTCGTGGATTTGATTCCTGGTCGTGACATACCAATAATCGTTAAAAATGGTGCTGGTATAGCTCCCGTGCATGGCGCTCAGCATATTAGGGTAGTTCCACTATCCATAGAACAGTTAACCACTATCCATAGAACAGTTTACAAATTTCCATATATCAATAACAACTATCCATAGATCAGTTAACAAGTATCCATATATCAATTAACCACTTTCCAATCAATAAACCATGATCCATAGAACAGTTAACGAATATCCATATATCAATTAACAACTATCCATAGAACAGTTAACAAGTATCCATATATCAATATCAGTTAACCACTTTCCAATCAATAAACCATGATCCATAAAACAGTTAACCACTAGCCATAAATCTATAAACCACTTTCCATAAAACAGTTAATACATAATTATATTGTGGACAAACAGACCACTGCATTGTGCTTTGCAAAATATCTGAGGGGATGAAAGACAGGAGGACAGAAAAATAAGGAGAGAATTCCTCTACCTTCATACTGTTTCCCAATGGATAATGATAAAGATGCATGAGAACTTGGTACTATCATGAATATCGCATCATACAGTTCTATTTTAGTTATCATCAACCTACAACCATTGCAAAAACCAGTCAAAACAAATGCAAGCATCCAATTAATTGATAAAATAATAAACATTGATCAGTAGAGGGACTGGGGCAATATCCTGCTACTGTAGATGGTAATGAAGATGGTGTTCATGATAAAAGATGCCCTGATGACTTGTCCATTGCCATCTGACCGTGTTAATGAAATCATTGACAGGACTCTCACTGTAGTAGGAGATAAACTTTGTTTTATTACTCACTCTGTTTTTTGTTTTTTTTAGCTCACCTAAGCACATAGTATTCATGCGAGCCTTTAGGATCATCCATCCGTCTGTCAGACGTTATCTACAATTGTTTCAAAGGACATCTCCTCAGAAACCACTGGGCAACTTGCCTGTGACATTCCTTGCATAAAAAATCTTCTTGTCAGAAACCACCAGGCCAGGATTTGGTGTGTAACATGGCCTATCGGACCTCTACCAAGTTTGTTCAAATCATGGTCCTGGGGTCAAAATTGGCCCCAGCACAGGGGTCGATCATTTGAATTTACTTAGACTTAAATAGAAAAAAAATAGAAAAATCTTCTTGTCAGAAACCTCAAGGCCTGGAGATTAGATATATGGTTATGTAACATAGCCTAGTGGACATCTACCAAGTTTCTTTGATAATAGCCCTGGGGTCAAAACTGTCCCCACCCTAGGGGTCATTTGATTTTACATAGACTTGTATAGGAAAAACATTAAAAGATTTTCTTTTCAGAAACCACAAGATCTGGGGTTTAGATATTTGGTATGTAATACATATGGCCTATTGGACCTGAACCAGGTTTTCAAATCATGGCCCTGGGGTCAAAATTAGTCCCAATCCAGGGGTCATGCTGTACTTCTGCATGGATTATGTATTCAGAATGACTATGTTATAAAAAGCAATGAAGGCAATATTTCTTGGGTGAGCGATCAGGGGCCATCTTGTCCCTCTTGTTTTGCATCCCAGCAGTTTTTCAAATAATGTAAAACTTGGTGTTCTGGATGGTGGAAGTACAGTAGCTTTGCACCAAGCACTTGGAATGTGATTTTTTTATTGTTCAAGAATATACATATATGCAAATAAAAGTATAGATTTAAATATACAATGTACAAAGCATCATGTTACATACATGATATCATAAACATTTTGACCCTCTCCATGCTAAGTATTGTCATTTCACTTATCCTTCTTTATGCAGTTGTTAATGGGGGTGCTTGTTAAAAATTTGTTGACTGATTAGCTAACATTGCAGACCAGGATTGCATATGAAGGCTGATCTTGGTCTGCACTGGTCATAAATGTAGTCAAAAGTGCCTACAGCAATGTAAGCATTTAACCAGCAAACAAGATTTATATGATTATACATGTAGAAGAATTCCTATATTCTGAAAATACATATTTTCAATGAAACTGCAATAAATAACAATTTCCCCAGCAGATATAACACTTACTTGATAGCAAGGTACAGATAAATGTCAGCTGGGGTTTTAAAACAAATTGAGCCTAATTGTTACTGTCAGAATCATGTTACAAGTTTAGATCCAATCAAGGCCTGTAAGGCTTTTCTGTGAACTTTTAGAATCTAAAATCTGTGATATCTCAGAGTGGGTAATACAAGGTCTTCTCTCTTATGCTTTAGCAAGAAGTTTAATCGTGATAGAACCACTCACTTGCCTGCTTCATTAGATGATAATGGCTTCTTAAGGAAGATAATTTTTATCCGAGAACGATACATTCATAAATGTTGGAAGGAAAATGAATGCCAGAAGCAAATGTTCTGCTAGCTAATTACCAGCAGAATTTGGGGTTGTAATATTAGATCAAAGTGACTTACAATTTTTTCTGTTTTTATCTTCCCCTACAGCAGGATGGTTTTCAATAAACTGTGTCAGTTTACCTATATTTTGAGGTGGTTGCTAGACAACGATGTTGTTGCTAAGTAACACTGATGTAAAGGTCACTAAAAAGTAATCTAGATATAAATGTGTCACAAATGCTTGCATTGTCCATTTAAGCTTTCATCATGATCAAATTGCACGCTGGAACAATAGCACATTAGGATGGTGAAAAAAACTATAAAAAACGTAAGTAATGGCAGTATTAAAGACTTCTAAGAGATTTTTCTGAACAGACCTTAATGGACTTTAGACTTTGCTTGGCTTCACAAAGATTGATTTGTTTCGTGAAGGAAATGTACTTTAGAGATATCTATTTAGGAAAAAGATTTCATCTAATTGTGCTGTTTCAAAGTTGGTTGAAAGGCATTGTGCACTCGGGTATTTCGAACTCTGAATTATGGAGGATTGAATGGTCTGTCAGCTTCTCAAAATCTGGAAATTTAGGTCTTTTTCATATTGCAAATACATGTATATGCTTGATTTTTTTCTTTCTTTTTTCAATTAATTTGAAGATGTTGAACCTTCCAGAGTGAAAGAAAATCACAGCCTGTTTTAATTGTTGTCTTTTCACCCTTTCCCTCATATAGACTCATTTTGACGCACTCAACAGGTACCACATAAAGCCTGATCTGCAGAAAACCACAGTTAAACCTTACCAAATTAAATTACAAAATCCTCATTTCCAGACCACTGAGGAGCAGCGAACAGCATAAAACCTGATCAGCCTGCGAGTTACTCGCAGGCTGATCTGGTTTTATGTTGTTTGCATAGGTCTTTTCATGGTTTCCTCTATGAGGGAAAGGGTTTATCTAAAGAGAACCAATGAGTCTTGCAAAAACAAAATTGAACCTGGTATGAGTAAGGTGCAGGTTAATCTGGGGTTACACCTGTTTTATAGGGGATTTCATAGACTGCATTAAAGTATTACACAGAGTTGATAATGTTTTGCCAAATGCAATGTACATTATTATAAATTATGGTAAAACAATTTGGCCCAATGATTATACGGTAAGTATTTTAAGATATAATACATACTGATAGATCATTGAAATTGCTTGAATTATTAAAGGCAATTATGGTTGTGTAGGTCCATACTAAACAAGTAAATTGTATGTATTTAATAGTCATTGACAGTATAAAGTAATAAATCAAACAAAAATGAATTCCCTGTAAGAATATTGATTTTACAGTATATACTAAATACGAGACAAACCTCTAAAATGTCAGAGCTACCCTAAAGCTAGGCCAGGCAGACTTGAACAAGAAATTTCCATTTCAAATAACAACTCATTTAGTCGCTTGATAAGTTTTTGATGGTGCCTGTGGCAATGTTATTATGACTGAGATTAAAGGCATATATGCACATTGCAGTTATTTTCTATATAGACAAAGAAGGAAAATAAAATCTAGCCATGATAATTTTCTAAAACTTTGCATGATTATAGAAAATTACACTAGAAACAAATTTATGGGGGGAAAAAAATGGGTGTCACCATTTCTAATTTTTTAGTTAGCTACCCCTTACAGTGAGTTTTTAGTTCATTTCAGTCATTTTCAAGGTTAGATAACTCAATATCATGGGCTAGCAACACATCATTTAATTTCAACTCGATGTTTGATACTGTATTCTCTGACACTGTGTAAAAGTTTTAGATTCTATGCAACAGATTTTATATTTGCATACATGAATATACATACAGTAAAACCTCACTCTGCAACCAACTCATTTTCATGACCAACTCAATATTATGGGCACATTTTGTTGGACCCAAATTTTTCTCTATATAATTCATTGGTCGCTCACCTCATTAAAGTGGGCAATTCAAAATTGCGTAAAAAGACCACTAAAATCGGACCAAATCGTAAAAATAGTCTTCTTTTGACCTCAATAATGTGAAAAGCCAGGCTGTGATATTGGTTGGTCTGATATGGCAAAACCAGGCTGTGATATTCTTTGGTTTGATATAGCAAAACCAGGTTCTGATATTGTTTGGTCTGATATAGCAAAACCAGGTTCTGATATTGTTTGGTCTGATATAGCAAAACCAGGTTCTGATATTGTTTGGTCTGATATAGCAAAACCAGGCTCTGATATTGTTTGGTCTGATATAGCAAAACCAGGCTGTGATATTGTTTGGTCTGATATAGCAAAACCAGGCTGTGATATTGTTTGGTCTGATATAGCAAAACCAGGTTCTGATCTGATATTGTTTAGTCTGATATAGCAAAACCAGGCTCTGATATTGTTTGGTCTGATATAGCAAAACCAGGTTCTGATATTGTTTGGTCTGATATAGCAAAACCAGGCTCTGATATTGTTTGGTCTGATATAGCAAAACCAGGCTGTGATATTGTTTGGTCTGATATAGCAAAACCAGGCTCTGATATTGTTTGGTCTGATATGGCAAAACCAGGCTCTGATATTGTTTGGTCTGATATAGCAAAACCAGGCTCTGATATTGTTTGGTCTGATATAGCAAAACCAGGCTGATATTGTTTGGTCTGATATAGCAAAACCAGGCTCTGATATTGTTTGGTCTGATATAGCAAAACCAGGCTGTAATAATGTTTGGTCTGATATAGCAAAACCAGGCTCTGATATTGTTTGGTCTGATATAGCAAAACCAGGCTCTGATATTCTTTGGTCTGATATGGCAAAACCAGGCTCTGATATTGTTTGGTCTGATATAGCAAAACCAGGCTCTGATATTGTTTGGTCTGATATAGCAAAACCAGGCTCTGATATTGTTTGGTCTGATATAGCAAAACCAGGCTCTGATATTGTTTGGTCTGATATAGCAAAACCAGGCTCTGATATTGTTTGGTCTGATATAGCAAAACCAGGCTCTGATATTGTTTGGTCTGATATAGCAAAACCAGGCTGTAATAATGTTTGGTCTGATATAGCAAAACCAGGCTCTGATATTGTTTGGTCTGATATAGCAAAACCATGCAGGCTGTGATATTGTTTGGTCTGATATAGCAAAACCAGGCTCTGATATTGTTTGGTCTGATATAGCAAAACCAGGCTCTGATATTGTTTGGTCTGATATAGCAAAACCAGGCTCTGATATTGTTTGGTCTGATATAGCAAAACCAGGCTGTGATAATGTTTGGTCTGATATAGCAAAACCAGGCTCTGATATTGTTTGGTCTGATATAGCAAAACCAGGCTCTGATATTGTTTGGTCTGATATAGCAAAACCAGGCTGTGATATTGTTTGGTCTGATATAGCAAAACCAGGCTCTGATATTGTTTGGTCTGATATAGCAAAACCATGCAGGCTGTGATATTGTTTGGTCTGATATGGCAAAACCAGGCTCTGATATTGTTTGGTCTGATATAGCAAAACCAGGCTGTGATATTCTTTGGTCTGATATAGCAAAATCAGGCTGTGATAATGGTTGGTCTGATATAGCAAAACCAGGTTCTGATATTGTTTGGTCTGATATGGCAAAAACAGGCTGTGATATTGTTTGGTCTGATGAAACAGAGGCAATTGCTACTTTGATGTCACTTATGGTAAGAAACTTGATTGGTTGTTTACCTGACTTTTTCTTCTGTGAAACTTAAATGGTCTGAATTTGTCACCTCATGGATGTCTACCTTAATTGCCAAAATAAATTTGGTCCCTTGAAAAATTGGGCCCCTAGGGGATCACCTAGTTTCCTTATATATTCCACACAGAAGATTCCAAAAATCTTGTTCTAAGAGCTTACTTTCTTTTGGCATGTATGTGGTCACCTCATATCTGTCTACCATAATTGCTAAAATAAAGCTGATCACTCTAAAAATGAAGCTTATATATAGGGGGTAAGCTAGTTTCCTTATGATTATACTCTATAGGAAATTCAAAATTCTTCTCTTCTGGAACTACTGTTCAGAATTAATTCCTGTTTTGCACAAATGATATCCTCATGGTCCCATACCATAATTGCTGGAAGATTTTTGATCCCTTGAAAATTGAGGCCTCCAGATGATTGAATAACTTAAGAATTCTTTGCATATGAAACTTGAATTTGGTTGCTGCTGAAAGAAAGCAGGTAAAATCAAGTAACTTGAATCATTTTAAATAAGCTTATGTACTTATTGAGTAATCTAGAGCCAAATGGTCCTCTTGTATTCATCAGGTATATATTTTTAAAGAGTTTTTGTACAAAATAGCAGTATCTTTATTTGTGCAAAATAACCATAACAATCTAGAAATATTGCACCCGATGTGACCATTTGCATGTGTCTTGGCTGATTGGTCTGCAATGTCATTCAGGCTTGAATTTAGTTGAATGCTCCAATGTTGGTTTTACAAAGTTTATTTATTTTAGATTGATTATGAAACAAGTTCTTACAATTGAATAAATCATTCTCATTGGCTCGGATGACAGCGTAAGTGGTCATTATTGTGGGAGGAATCTGGAGTACCAGGAGAAAACCCATGTGTCAGGATGGGTGACCACCATACCCTCTCAAGTACATCACCTGGGATCAAACGTGGGTGGCATTGGTGAGAAGCGAAGTGCGTTACCACTATGCTATCCAGGCGCTGGTTTTACATCTATAAACAATGATACTGTCCTCCAGAAAAGTAGGGGAAATGTTGCTGTTTTTAACCTTTTTGTAGGAAGGAATTGTTGTTTTGGCCAAACCAAGCATTTTAATCCTTTCCAAGGAATGTTGTGAGGGATATATAATGTCCTTAGAAACAAATTTCACCAGCCTATATTGTAATCCTTCTTGATTTTTCCAAGTGTGTCCCTTCCAAAAAATCAGACATTATTAGGATCTGGGAGGAAAAAAAGGCTTATATAGCTGTACAAGAAAAATAACTTCTGGTTCTCATTCTTTTTAAACATAAACTATAAAGTCCTATTGTCAAATGAATGAAAGGCCACAGGAGGGATATAAAAGGATTAAAAACAGCTGATTCTGTTTTCCTTTTCCATATAAGCTCCTCACACTAAGTCTAATCTCTCCACCACAGGTCACTGTCAGGCTAATGCTGTCCTAAGTTGTTTCCACTGAGCAAATGAAGAAATATTTACCCTTTTCCTCTTGAATATTCATGTAACAAGTTTTTGACTTGATGAATATTAATTTACTGAACTTTAAATAGTATATTTCTTGGCTGAGCAGACGTTGCAGAATCTGTGCTACAGTATAATTATATTATGGAAAAGACAGCAGACACTGATTAGGTGCAATGTAGGTCTGTTCCGACTTACCATGGCATCTAAACAAGTCTTATATAGAAAAGGATTAAAAACTGGCAGCTTGATTATATAAGTTGTTGAAACTGTAAATCAAATCTGTAAAGTAATGATTGTAATTGCAATTTGCTTAATCTACCCTGAGTCTTAAGAAAAGTAAAAAATTAAACATACGCTGAGTTTTAGGAAAAAGTATACCATTTTATGACCAAAGAAAATCCAGATTATTAAGACTGTAATACAATGTGAGCAGCATGTTGCAATCACTTAAATATCAGTTATGTAACCCTTTACCTTCCAGCTGGCTTGCGGTAGGTTGGTGGTTCTACCCGGATGCCTCCGTGCATTCGGGGTCTTCCTCCACCTGTAATTAGCTGGACGTCGCTATATGACTGAAATACTGTCGAAGTGACAGTAAACTCAAATAGTCAGGTCAAGTCAAAAAGGGATTGCAAAGAAAACAGACCCAGTATGTAGCTCAGATTCTACACAATCTGCATAGCATAGATAAATCGGTTGTTTTATGTACCGTTTTAAAGTTCAGTCAATTGATATTCATCAAGTCATAAATTTGTGCATGAATATTCTTAAGGTTAAAAGGTTAATGATTAGCAGAGTAATATGATATGGCTGATTCTCTGCTGAGTGTTAATCCATTGTAATGTTATATTTTGGGTCTATATATCTCATATTGAAAAATACATGACCTTTTAAATTTGCATGATTAATTGATAAAGGATTTCAGTTTTATTTTCACACCAAACAAGGATAAAACAAAAAGTCCCCATACCATCGATTGAGGGTAAGGTCTATTGTTACCAATTAAAAAGGTCACCATTCTGATCTTATCAGCACTATGATAAAGTAGTCCTTAACCCTTTCCCTCATAGAGGACACCATGAAAAGATCTATGCGAACAGCATAAAACCAGATCAGCCTGCGAGTAACTCGCAGGCTGATCAGGTTTTATGCTGTTCGCTGCTCCTCAGTGGTCTGGTAATGGGGATTTTACAATTAAATTTAGTAAGGTTTGAGTTTGGCTTTCTGCAGATCAGGCTTTATGTGGTACCTATTGAGTGCGTCAAAATGAGTCTATATGAGGGAAAGGGTTAAGTCAACTAGACTGTGATATATATTATATTAGACCATGTTATATATGCTTATGTGTTATAATGCAGTGCATTAAATATAATGGAACTGCACAGCATTTGATCCAACATGCAGCCTGGCTGAACTTTGAACACTATTCCATTATGAGAGTAACACGTTAATTTGTCTGTTCAGCTGCCAGATTTATGGATATATTTTTAAAGCATTTTTACTCTAGATATTTCATTAAGATGATTTTGTCTTCATTATGGTCCAAAGTCATAAATCTAATTATGTTTTTTTCAACAGATTTTCTTCACTTAAATTGAAAATATGAATTGCTGCCCCACTTAACCCTTTCCCTCATAGAGGAAACCATGAAAAGACCTATGCGAACAGCATAAAACCAGATCAGCCTGCGAGTAACTTGCAGGCTGATCAGCTTTTATGCTTTCCAGATCAGGCTTTATGTGGTACCTATTGAGTCGTCAAAATGAGTCTATATGAGGGAAAAGGTTAACTTTCCTGGAAATTATGTATTATAAGTTCAGTGTTTTTTTCCTAGCTTTGTAATTTAATGATATTGTCTGAGTTTCAAAATAAATTTCTAGAAAAAGCAAAGATTATAAATATAATTAAGATGTAGCTCTACTAATAAGGAAGTCTTTACTTAATTTGGTAAAAATTTTCATACTCAATGTTTCTTCTGAAAAATAATTTTGCACAAGGGATGTTTTTGACTATAAAAGATTTTATATAAGTATGACACAATAAGGAAAATCAATATTTAACATTTTAGACAAATATTTGCTTTTACAATTTTCTTAAGAGAATAGTCTTAATATTTGTATGAATGTTAAGTATACTCTACTCAATGTTTCTTCTGAAAAATAATTTTACATAATGGTTGCTTTTAACTTTTACAGTTTACAATATATGATTAGTGAAAATCAATATTTGACTTTATAGGCAAATATTTGCTTCTAAACTTGATATGAACAACCTATTATTGACCTCGATATTAGCTCCAGTAAAAGCTTCAAAGAAAAAAATGGTCTATTATAGACTATGTTAATGTTTTCCCTCTTAGCTCTAACTGTTTACTGACCACACAATTCACTCACAACAGCTGTTCAGTGGCCAATTAGACAAAATAGCCACCACGAACACAGAACACAGCTACGGAGAAAGTGACTTGTAATTGCCAGGCCGTCATTTACCTCACCAAACTGTTTCAAAATGGCCCAAAGAGAGAAAGCTGGTGGGCACTAGTGTCAATATTTGAAAGTAATAAACGGCAAGGAGTCTTGTAATATAATCCTGGTAACAGAGCTCATTATTGTAATGTGGCAATTAAGCCGATGTTTCAGTGTCAACAAATTTTGCCTTTCATGTAAAATATTTGGCGAGCTGTTGACGTCACACGTTATTGTATAAATATGAAGAAGACTTACCACTCCATTGAAGGAGGTCATCAATCAATAGTCACAAATCTTAACTTCACAGAGACGCAATATATGCTCCGAATACAACCTTGGTAAGCTTGATCATATTGCACACAACTCTTATCATTGTAAGCAGAGTTAACAATCCATAGCATGCATCTGTGAAGGAAATTACCTGTAAGACCAGTATAGACCAGATCAATATGAGAGGTACTTAGATATTTAAATTGGTTTTAAGATGATTTTAGTGTTTTATCGAGATGCAAGTTAACAAGTTGAGTAAACCTGAATTAAAGCATATTAATCAGTGTATGAATACAATTAAACCTTATTATAAAAATGAGTATAGAGGTATAATAAACAATCTCAATTAAACCTATGTGTTACCCCTTTATTTCATGAATATTCATGTACAAAATTGATTTATGACTTGATGAATATTAATGATTTAAACGGTACTATAAAATCATTTATTTTGTTGACATTAAATTTCATGGAATCTCTGATTGAATCAATTTCGTTGGCACATATATTCGTGGAACCATGTTCTAGAAAACATGAGGTCTATGAAATAAACAGTTTTTGTAGGGATTAATATTTGTGGATAAAGTCATCCAATAAATCAACGAATGAAAATAAATGATCCTACAGTATATGAAACAATGGATTTTTCTACACTGTGCAGACTGTGAAGAATCTGAGCTTCAAAATAACATGAGCAAACGGAGGAGACAAGAGTACATATGACATCTGATCTGTTTGCCATTGCCTCAAAATGAGTCTATATGAAGTAGCTCAGGGTTAAGTGCCGACTTATTTCTTGACAACATTCATTTGTATTAAGCCGTTATCATTTCAGATTTTCATATTGGCTTTTTTTTTTTACTGATCATTTGACCCACCTTTAACTGCCACCTGCACTTAGTGCCAATATCAAAACAGATGTGTCTGTAATTCTGAATGTTTGTGAAGGATTTCTCTGACTGTAAGACTTGCTGAACGTGATTCACTGTGTGACCTATGGTTGTATGTAAATATTTTATTAGATTATTGGCAGCATATTGGCTATTATTTGGCAGCACTAGTATACTCTTGCATTCTCTGGTAAATGTCATCAGGTGAGTGCAACCAGGCCATATAGCATTCGACTTGGTGGAAAATTATATTAACATTAAAAAATAGATGGTGAAATGTGACATGGTACAGTCTTGTAACCTCTGAATTAGTCCCATGCTGTGAAATGACTTATCCAATTTATCCTATGGCACATAATACCTCTGCATAAATTCAATCTTTAGTACCAGCAGTATAGTTCTTCAAGAGAAACAGTTGGAGTAGTAATATGTATGTATGGATGGATGGAAATCCTGTAATTGTATAAAGTATTATAATAAAATTCAATAAGGATGATTGACATTTGGCTGCTTAAATCAGGTTTGCCTCTGATGAAACAGGTTAACTTGAAAATTGTGGGTTAGATCCTTGGCTGTGACATGCAACAACTTAACTTCAATGGAGGTACAGTAAAACCTGAGCAACTGCTACCTCTTACAAGCAAAAGTTTTATCCCCCCATCCACCCTTAGTTTTACCTGGACACCAGTCTATAGATCTGCACTGCCACACCTTTCAGCAACAACATATTTCTGTGACCCCAGCAGATGTTGCTGCTGACAGGGTCCACTGCACTAGGCAGACATTTACCAGTCATAAACCCTTTCCCATGAAAAGAAAAACCTATGCGAACAGCATAAAACCAGATCAGCCTAACTCGCAGGCTGATCAGGTTTTATTGAGGATTTTGTAATTAAATTTGGTAAGGTTTAACTGTGGTTTTCTGCAGATCAGGCTTTTTGTGGTACCTATTGAGTGCGTCAAAATGAGTGTATATGAGGGAAAGGGTTAAAAATGGTACTGTTATATTTCACTCATGCTTGGTGTTTAGCACATACGGTAACTCCATAATTCAGGTTATCATGCCACTTGTCTAAAATGTGCTGTCTCGGTTAGACAGTACTATATTAACCCTTTCCCTCATAGAGGATACCATGAAAAGACCTATGCGAACAGCATAAAACCAGATCAGCCTGCGAGTAACTCGCAGGCTGATCAGGTTTTATGCTGTTCACTGCTCCACAGTGGTCTGGAAATGAGGATTTTGTAATTAAATTTGGTAAGGTTTAACTGTGGTTTTCTGCAGATCAGGCTTTATGTGATACGTATTGAGGGCGTCAAAATGAGTATATATGAGGGAAAGGGTTAATGCTCTCTTATCCAGGCAAAATTCCTTAAATGACTGAAATACGGTCAGTGGGATGTTAAACTCAAGTAAACAAAGACAGGCTAAACTGTATCATCATTCAGGAGGCCATTTATCAACATTATAACTGCTTTAATAAAGAGAAAAAAACACTCTTAAATAATTAGAGAATAATATGCATGTCTGATTATCAAATAGTGAGATAGTCTTCATAGTGTGGTGGTCTTAATAGTGAGATGGTCTGAATAGTAAGATAGTTCAAGTAATGTTGTGGTCTTAATGCTGAGATTGTCTTAATGCTGAGATTGTCTTAATAGTGAGTTGGTCTTAATGGTGAGTTGGTCTTAATGTAGGCAGTCTTTATAATAAGGTTGTTCAAGTCATGATGTGGTCATAATGGTGAGGTGGTCTTAATATTGTGGTGGCCTTATTAGTAAGGTGGTCTTAATAGTAAGGTAATTCAAGTAATGTTGTGGTCTTAAAGATGAGGTGGTCTTAATAGTGAGATAGTCTCTATAGTGAGTTGGTCTTAATGGTGAGTTGGTCTTAATAGTATGGTTACTCATTTTGTAAACTGGTCTTAGTAGTTAGGTGGTCTTCTTAGTGAGGTATTCCAGTTGTTCTAATAGTAAGGTGGTTCTAAATATTAGGTAGTATTTCTACAGTTATAGAAGTCATAAATGAAAGTTGGTCCTTGTAGTGAGGGGGTCCTTAAAGTGAGATTCAGATAGTGAGTGGTCCTTAAAGTGAGGTTCAGATAGTAGTGGTCCTAAAAGTAAGGTTCAGATAGTGAGGGGTCCTAAAAGTGAGGTTCAGATAGTGAGGGGTCCTAAAAGTGAGGTTCAGATAGTGAGGGGTCCTAAAAGTGAGGTTCAGATAGTGAGGGGTCCTAAAAGTGAGGTTCAGATATTGAGGGGTCCTAAAAGTGAGGTTCAGATATTGAGGGGTCCTAAAAGTAAGGTTCAGATAGTGAGGGGTCCTAAAAGTAAGGTTCAGATCGTGAGGGGTCCTAAAAGTGAGGTTCAGATAGTGAGGGGTCCTAAAAGTGAGGTTCAGATAGTGAGGGGTCCTAAAAGTAAGATTCAGATAGTGAGGGGTCCTAAAAGAGGTTCAGATAGTAAGGGTAAAAAAAGTAAGGTTCAGATAAGATCAGGTAAGGTGGTCCTTCTAAAATTAAAGAAGTCCTAAATAAAAGTTGGTCCTTGTAGTGAGGGGGTCCTTAAAGTTCAGATCATGAGGGGTCCTAATAGTGAGGTTCAGATTGTGAGGGGTCCTAAAAGTGAGGTTCAGATATCAGGGTTCTTAACAGTGAAGTTCAGATAGTGAGGGGTTCCTAAAAGCAAGGTGGTCCTAATAGTGAGGTTGTCCTTAAGAGGGCGGGGAGGGATTTGAGACTGATATTTTACTGTGCTTGCAGCAGGTATGTGTCATTTTTAAGACCTTCATTTCGACTTTTTGTCACTGGTTTAACCTTGCACATTAAAGATGTATATTTTAGAATTGATGACAGTTCCTAATCCCCGGCAGATGATTAAATATTATATATACACATCTTTCTTACGTTGTTGGGTTACATAGTGACGTTGACTGGAAATTATCTTTTTGAAGGCGTAGAAACCAGATAACATTTTATGGAACATAAATGGATGATAACCACCATTAATAAGATAATAATATTTGAATACTTGGTTACTTTATATTCTGTAAGGATTTGTATGTGGTTAAATCAGTGGTAAGTATTGATGCCAAGTTAAAAAGGGGAAAGACATGGAATGAGGAAATGATTGAGAATGTGTTGGAGGTAGATGCACTGCTGACTAGGGGTATTTTCATTCCTTGAATACAAAATCTTTCCATAACTCCTCAAGACATGATGGATAATAGCTCTTTATTCTGTGAATATTCAGTTTCACATTTACAACTTTATGAATATTCCTGTACTGTATGTTAGATGGTTTATGAAAGGTTGTGAGAGCTATTGCAGTCAACCTTGCATCAGCGTCAGTGTCTGCATTAGCGTTGCAGCTTTTTGGTTAAAGTTTTGCATGCAAGTTACTATCTACCTTATATCTCAATAACCATTCATATTATTGACTTGAAAGTTAATGAATAACTAAAGTTCTTTAGTTGAAAGAAAACTCAACAGGAGACTTCATTTCTATCATCAGAGAACTATAACTGATACGTTCATGGATACATTAACATTCTCAAATTTATGACATTTTAAAAATTAATATAATGCAGTTTAACATTTGACTAGATTTTTATTTTGTTTTGTCAATTGACTAAAGGTGCACTTTAACCCTTTAACTCATGAATATTCATGTATTGATATGTGACTTCATGATTTTATTTGACTTATCTTTAAATGGTTCATGAAATGATATATTTTCTTTGCCACAGATGACTGTGTAGAAACTGAGCTACAATATTGTATAAGCAAATAGAGGAGACCCTTATCAGACAGCTCCTATAGAAACTGTCTGATCAGGGTCTGCTCTGTTTGCCAATGCACCAAAATGAGTCTATATGAAGTATTAAGGCTTAAATGTATAATGGACCTATATATAGGGTTAAAGGATGGAGCTGCTCTTACGTAACATTGACATTTTGCAAAAATGAAATATTAAAGACTTTCTACTAATATGGTCTTACGATTTTAAAAAGAGCAGGCTTGAGAAATTAATGCAGCAGTTTACCCATTTAAACTTGGTATGTTCTAAATAGGTTAAACTTTGCTGTAGAGGGGCTATCTTAGTCATTGTTCTTGAATTATTTATATGCTGGTGTAAAATGGTGGGGGGAACAAATGTGAACTTGATGTTGGATATTTGTTCTGTCTTGAATGATTTGTCTCCAGACATTGTCACTGAAAATCAATGCATAAAAGATCAAGAAAACTCAACCTCTTTCATGTCACAGGAGTGATGTAAAGATTTCATGACATGGGGTCTGCAGGAAAACTTGTTATAAACAGGCGTCAGCAGGTTATAAATGAAATTATAATCATGATTGAATACTTATTCTCAATTAGTGACAATATGGAAGTTATTTGACATTTGCACAGTGTTAAACATTGTCTTCATTTCACAGGGCATTTAGACATATCTGTTTAGTAGATTCAGGGGTGCCTGGATAGCATTACTTCGCTACTCACCAATGTGTCCCGGGTCCAATCCCGGGTGATGTACGTGGGAGGGTTAAAGTGATCTCCCCTCTAGACACGTGGGTTTTCTCCAGTGCTCTGGTCCCCCCCCCCCCACAAAAATGACCATATACACCGTCATTTGAGCCATCGAGAATGATTTATTTAAGTTGTAAGAACTTGTTTCAAAATCGATGTAGAATAAAATATAGTTTTAACTATCTACTTAGTAGAGACTATTCTTAAACCAAAGCTGAGTGGGGCCGCCTTGGACGAGCGGTTACAGTCGTGGACTACAAATCTCTCAGCCCCTCACCGCTGTGGGTTCGAATTCCGGTAGGGACTTTGGATATTTCATGTGAGGAAGCATTCCAGCTGGCTTGTGGTAGGTCGGTTGTTCTACCTGGGTATCTCTGTGTACTCGGGGTCTTCCTACACCTGTAATAAGCTGGACGTCACTATATGATTGAAATACTATCGCAGCGACGGTAAACCCCAATACAACAACAACATCAACAAAGCTTCAAAATCAGTCAATGTTTTTGTGATCATTATGCAAAGAATTGATATGCAGTGTGTTGGAAAACAAAGTTTTAGTTTTCTTTTGAATAATGTGCAATAAATATCAAAGAAACTTAGCAAAAAAAAAAACACAACATTTGAATCCGGAAAGGTGTCCATTGGACCACTGTAATTGAATTGTCAGAATTAATGAATGAAGGGCAAAACATTAGAAACAGCAGTTTTAATTAAGTCGTAAGTAAGACCTTGTAGTCACATGATTAAAAGTCAGTGGAAAAATAAAAACATCAATTTGTATTTTCTGTTTGCAGAGACGTTTAGGTCTGCTGCTGAGGCTGGTCCCAACGACATTCTGAAACTGTACAACTCACGCGGTAATCTCATCAACATCTCTCCACGTATTCCTGAAAATACTCCTGACTCCCGGTACAGACTCGATGTTGTCGCAGCACAGTGCCCAGGTGAGCTGTCTTTTGTTTCCAAGGCAACAGGTTTCTGTTGTAGTTTTGACAAGTGCTTTTGCAAGCTTTTTAGCTCACCTGAGCACTTGTGCTCGGGTGAGCTTTTGTGATCGCCTTTTGTCCGTCGTGCGTCGTGCGTCGTGCGTCGTCCGTCGTCCGTCGTCCGTCGTCAACAATTGCTTGTGAACACTCTAGAGGCCACAGTTTTGGCCCAATCTTGATGAAACTTGGTCAGGATGTTTGTCTACATGATATCTCGGATGAGTTCGAAATTGGGTCATGTGGGGTCAAGAACTAGGTCACTAGGTCAAATCTTAGAAAAACCTTGTGAACACTCTAGAGGCCACAAATTTGGCCCAATCTTCATGAAACTTAATCAGGATGTTTGTCTACATGATATCTCGGATGAGTTCGAAATTGGGTCATGTGGGGTCAAAAACTAGGTCACTAGGTCAAATCCTTGAAAAACCTTGTGAACACTCTAGAGGCCACAGATTTAGCCCAATCTTCATAAAATTTGGCCAGGATATTTGTCTACATGATATCCTGCATAAGTTTTAAATTGGCCAGGTCAAATCTAAGAAAAACCTTGTGAACTCTCTAGAGGCCACAGTTTTAGCCCAATCTTCAATAGATTTGGTCAGGATGTTTGTCTACATGATATCTTGCATAAGTTTTAAATTGGGTCATGTGGGATCAAAAACTAGGTCACCAGGTCAAATCTAAGAAAAACCTTGTGAACACTCTAGAGGCCTACATTTTTGTCCCAGTCTTCATTAAACTTAATATGAATGATGACTGCATGAATTCCCAGTTGAGTGCAAATTCAGGTAGGATCAATATGTAGGTCACTTAGTCAAATGTTAGAAAAACACTTTTAGATGCTAGATTTTTTGTCATTATGCCTAACACAGCCATCTTACTCAGGTGAGCGACACAGGGCCATCTTGGCCCTCTTGTTTGTTATTTATTTTCATAACAAGGCCATAAAGAACTGACAAGGCTTTAGAACCTGCATGATATATATATAAATCTATAAACCCATGTTTGTTTTCTGGATCTGGAATACATTTGATAATACATCTCAGTCCTTTTGAGTTCTTGTCTATACCTATTAAAGACACATTAATGCCTAATTTGCATCATGGCACCAATGGTATGTCAACCGGCATAATACCAAACCTGTTACTTATCAATTGTACAACTATTACCTACCCTTTTTAGCTGAACTATTTGA
Organism: Solen grandis; assembly: GCA_021229015.1. Lineage (NCBI taxonomy): Eukaryota > Metazoa > Mollusca > Bivalvia > Adapedonta > Solenidae > Solen > Solen grandis. Next base: position 11,411,842 of record CM037779.1, read on the forward strand.
AGAATATGAGAGCTATTGTAGTCGCCCTTGCGTCGGCGTTGGTGTTGCAGGTTTTGGTTAAAGTTTTGCATGCAAGTTTATATCAACCTTATATCTCAATACCATTTATGGTATTGACTTGAAAGTTTATGAATATGTTCAGGGGCATCAGACAACCAAGGTAGATAACTCTTGAATGAATTTAATTTGAATTATGGCCCCTTTTTGACTTAGAAATTTTGGTTAAAGTTTTGCATGCAATAGAAAATTTGGTTAAAGTTTTGCATGCAAGCTACTATCCACTTGTATAAAACCATTGACTTGAAAGTTTATGGATATGTTTAGGGGCATCAGACAACCAAGGAAGATAACTCTTAATGGAATATATTACAAATTTTGGTTAAAGTTTGCATGCAAGATACTCTCAGTGTCCAGGCATGCGATTGATTTGAAACATCTTTAATATGTTTAGGGGTATCATACTTTCACAGTAGATAACTCTTGATGGAATATGTTACAAATTATGGCCCCTTTTTTACTTTGAAATTTTGGTTAAAGTTTTGCATGCAAGGTACTTTCATGCTTATATCTCAGAGTCCAGGCATGAGATTGATTTGAAACATCTTTAATATGTTTAGGGGTATCATACTATAAAGGAAGATAACACTTAATGGAATATATTAAAAATTATGGCCCCCTTTTAACTAAGAATTTTGGTTAATTTTTAGCTCACCTGAGCACAACGTGCTCAAGGTGAGCTTTTGTGATCGCCCTTCGTCTGTCGTCCATTGTGCGTCGTGTGTTGTCAACAATTTGGCTTGTAACACTCTAGAGGCCATAATTTTAGGCCAATCTTCATTAAACTTGGTCAGAATGTTTTTCTCCATAAAATCTTGGACAAGTTCGAAATTGGGTCAATTGGGGTTAAAAAGTAGGTCAAGAGGTCAAATCTTAGTAAAACCTTGTTAACACACTAGAAGCTACATTTTTGGCCCATTCTGCATGAAACATGGTCAGAATGTGTTTCTCCATAAAATCTTGGACAAGTTGAATTTGGGTCATGTGGGGTCAAAAAGTAGGTAATACGGTCAAATCATAGTAAAACCTTGTTAACACTCTAGAGGCCACATTTTTGGCCAAATCTTCATAAAACTTGGTCAGAATTTCTGTTTCCATAATATCTTGGGTAAGTTTGAAGTTGGGTCATGTAGGGTCAAAAACAACAAACTCTAGAGGCCACATTTTTGGCCAAATCTTCATAAAACTTGGTCAGAATTTCTGTTTCCATAATATCTTGGGTAAGTTTGAAGTTGGGTCATGTAGGGTCAAAAAGTAGTTCAATATGAAAATTCCAATATATGTTGCTCATTTATAATCAGGTGAGCGATTCAGCGCCATCATGGCCCTCTTGTTTTCATTCAAGCTACTAACTAGCTTATATCTCAGAAATTTTTTATGGAATTGACTAGAAAGTTAACGAGTGTATTCAGGGGCATCAGAAAACCAAGGAGGATAACTTTTGAAATGAATCTTATACAAATTATGACCCTTTTCTAACTTGGATATTTGGTTAAAGTTTTGCATGCACAGTATCATTATGCTTATGTCTTAGTACTACGCCTTGCGATTGACTTTGACTTTTCTCCACTCTATACTTCAACAAAAAACTAATATTCCATTCAACCTTATCGCCTGTCAAATACAATGTCGCTTCGGTTGACGAATATAAACCATGCCTCTTTAACAAGAGGAATCAAGTGCACAGTTTTATAACTCACTGAATCACGTTGTGTAATCTTGTAAGGAAATAATGAATTAGTTTAAATAAACAACTATGTAGTTTCAAACGAAACAGGTGGCACTTAAACTCGGGGTGTTTTAGCAAGAGTGATTTTGTGTCTTCAATTTATAAAACACAGCAAAAGCAATGTGGCGTAGTTACTGTCAAATGGAGCATGATATATGTCCTTGTCATCATGGTCTACGAACGTGTGGCTTTTAACAACATCTAGCTATTTTAATTGCGGTACTTCATGTAGGAATTATTGAAAATCCATGAATGTCGTTTTAAAATCTTTCCAAAACGCATCGCTGACACCCTTTATAGGAATTATGATTTTTGAAAGTCCGTCTCGGCCGACACTTCCATCACGAAAGTTAACTGAGAACTGAGCAAAAATCAATAACCACGTGAATCCAAGGGGCGGAGTTATGTTCTGATTGACATACACAATGCCTTTTGTTTTCTACAGGAAGAGGGAAAGCGACCGCAGTTTTATCGATGGAAAATTATTGGAAAAGTCCAAGTCAATTGCACGGCGTAGTAACTAGGCATGGGTTCGATTTTAGACTTCATAAAAATATAAAGGGGTATCAGACTATCAAGGTATATCATTTTTGACTATTATTATATACAGGGTATGTGAAGGGCAATAATTGAAATAGATTTCATTTGATTTACCAACATGCATTTTGAATAGTCGAGCGTGTTCGTCCTCTGACAGCTCTTGTTTTATATGCTGCCGGAGGCTGTTGTATATTGTCATCTTCTCTGTCCATCCGTCTATCCATACATCCATACGTCCACATTTCTTGTGAACACAACTCCTTCTTCGTTTCGACCGTATCTTTTTAATACTTGGTCAAATTCATTACTATAATGGGTAGATATGCATAAAGCAGTTATTTTCCATTTCATTGTCTTTTGCAAGAATTATGTCCCTTGAAACTTAGTCTCTGTAGCTGATTGATATTGCAGCCTTGTGAACGCAACTTCTCCACGTTTTTCACAGTATCTTTTCAAAACTTGGTCAATGTTATTACTCTAATGGCTAGGTGCGCATGAAGAGGCCATTTTCTGGTTCATTGATTTGCAAGAGTTAGGTCCCTTGAAACTTTCTGTAGGTGATTGATATTGGATCCTTGTGAACGCAACTTCTCCTACGTTTTTCACAGTATCTTTTCAAAACTCTGTCAATGTTATTGCTAGGTGCGCATGAAGAGGCCATTTTCTGGTTCATTGATTTGCAAGAGTTAGGTCCCTTGAAACTTTCTGTAGGTGATTGATATTGGATCCTTGTGAACACAACTTCTCTTAAGTTTCTGAATGGATCTTTATGAAAATTGGACAATGTCATTTCTATAAAGGGTAGATATGCATGACGCAGGGATTTTCGGGTTCAGCGATTTTTGAAATAGTTATGCCTTTCAAAACTTGGTCTCTATAGCATATTAACTTGAGAACGCAACTTCTAAGTTTCCGAATGGATCTTGATCAGTACTATAATGGGTAGGAGTGCGTATAGCAGGAATTATCCGTTTCAGTGATTTTTGCAAGAGTTATGCTTAGTAGGAAAAAAGGATACATACTGACACTGCCATATGACCTACTTTCATATCAGAAGCCTCAATAATCTTGATCTATATATTTTGTGGTGGCATATGTTGTGGTGGCTACGTCACTCTTATTAAATATTCTTGTGTGTTTATTTGTTGTATACATTTGGTAAATATGTTTTATAAATTGTATCATTTTATGTGGAGTATATGGAAGAGTGGTTTACACAAAATATGTATCCACTTTAATTAAAGACTTCACTACCTAATTTCTCTATTATTGCTGTGTATCGTACCATAGGGATAAATCGTTCAGTTTATGTGATTTTAACAAAGGGCCTGTAAAAGCTTTAGAAAACATCCTTTTTAATAAGATGTAAACAATTCTAAACATTTAACACAAATACATCTTTCAGACCTAAATAATTGTAAATTGTCAAAATGTCTGGACTATGCAGCTATTAATGTTTTGTGCTTAATAGAGCATGAAATATGGCATTTATTTGTGCAAGCTTTAGCTTACATAATTATAGTATAAGTGCAATTAATATTGAAGTGAGATTTTTGTTTGCATGAAATTGCAAAGCATAACAATGATAGATCTGTTGGCTTGATTTTAATATCACTTGGAGTGTTTCAGTTATTTGAAGACTTTGTTTATGGTAAACACATGCACAGCTACCTCACTTTGATAGCAAATCATAGACAAGAGGCATGGTACCACACCCAGTCACATTACCTTGATACAGGGCAAACCAGTCCTGGAACCACACCATAGACAAGAGGCATGATACCACACCCAGTCACATAACCTTGACACCGGGCATATGAGTCCTGGAACTACTCTTATATAAACACACTGTAGACACGGGGCATGATACCACACCCAGTCACATTACCTTGACCGGGCAAACCAGTCTGGAACTGCTAGACAAGTGGCATGATACCACACCCAGTCACATTACCTTTACACCGGGCAAACCAGTTCTGGAACTACTCTTTTATAAATTTAAAAAAAAGAGCTGATTTAGCAGTTCAGGCATGACACTGTCCTGGATTCAAGCCCTTATAGCCTCTTGACCAAGATCCCTTTCTCTTGACTCTTATGCGTGACCTTTTGTCTTTGACCACATTTTCTCTCTCTCCCCCAACTCCCTGACTGTGTTTACCTCATTTTTGCCTGACCTTTTCCTCCTTACCTTTTTTTCTCCTAGCCTCTTGTTCCTGACCCATTCCTCCAGTCCTCTCTGTTTTGACCTTTTGCTCTTGACCTCTTGTGCTTGACCTCTGGTTCTTGACCCCTTGATGTTAACTTTTTGATCTTGACCCTTCAAAAAGCCAGTATTAGTGTGATTTGGGAAAAGATAGCTGTAGATTTTCATCTTTCTTAATTTTTAAAGTTTTGAAAGCTTCTTGACACTAGACAGTTTTATTGAAATAAAGTAGGATTTAAGACATTAGCAGTACTGGTTTGGGAACTGAAAGTCTGTTGAAATTTAAGACTATATGTGATGACAAGGCCTTGATGCTAAACTATCGTAACTACTTATAGATAAAGAATCAGTTACAATGGTTTTGCACAAGTCCTCACAGCACCAGGTTGATCCAGTATTGGAAACCAGATTAAGTTAAATGTGTTTAATTGGAAAGAGGTTCTTCTTCAAGTTATTTTAAGTTCCTCTTACACCGTTGGGGCAGTACTTCATGTATAAGAATGTCAAAAACAAATCTTGCACCTACAAGACGTCCAAACCCACAATTTTCTCCTGTTAGCTTTAGGGTTGGGCCAGTACTTCATGTCTTGTAATTTCAAGAGAAAAAATATTACCTCCCTTTAGGGTAAGATCTGTACTTTATGATTGAGTATATTGAGACATTCTATAGGCTAGATTACCACTCGCGTATAGCACCTTCCAAACAGAGAAACTCCATCAATCTTAAAACACTTGAAATAACTGAGTGTGGCAATTATACCATACTGCTCAGCATATAATGTTTAAGGACTGTTTCAAATCATTGGAACATTTTGAAATGAAACGTTTACTCTTCTTCTCTCCTGGATGGATAAGATACTTAAAAAATGTTAATGTAAGCAAATTACAACTAACAGACCATTGGTGAATGTATAAACAGTGGAGTGGATAAAGATGTGAAATTGTATGACTTAATTAAGACTGTATATTTATTTTCTACCAGAGTCATTCATTGTTGTTTTCACTCAGATTGGCAAATCCTCAGACAATTACATTCCTGTTCCTAAATTGTTGATGGATCTCATAAAAAACCTTTTTCCAAGAAAATGATCAACAGTACATTGTGTTATCTCTTAATAACATTTTATCACATATATATTTTTATGCATTGGCAAACTGAACTGGACCAGATCAAACAACTTCTTCAAGGTACCTGATCAGGGTCCCCTGTGTTTGCTCATACAGTAGTCTAGCACAGGTCTCAGAGAGTCTGTTTCACAAAGAAAACCTGCTCTTCTCATATACCACATTAAGTTCAGTTAATTAATATTCATCAAGGCATAAATTTGTACATGAATATTCATAAGTTATAAAAGTTAAACCATTTCTATAGTTTATACCGAGTCCCTGTGTATGTGAACAGCTTAAAAAATCCAAATCAGCCAGGAAGTTATCTCCCTTGACTGACAGATTTTTATGCTGTTCATTTAATACTCATCAATTTCTTATAATAAAATCTTAATGAGTCCTGAATCAGCATTTCTGTCAGGCTAATCAAATCAACATTACCAGTTGAGACCTGTCATGGAGAAAATTTTTAATGCTGCTTGCTAAAAAGGTTGAAACATTATATTGAATATTCTAATGGGAATTAATAAGGCATTATTGATCAACTCAATAAGTTATCAATAGTTAAGCTTCAATAATTATTTTCAAGAATTTTATTTGTTTTCTTTTAAAAGGCTGATATATCAAAAATTACGTTAGCTTAATGATATAATAAAATATTGGTTTGTATATTGACATTGATTGTGACAAATTATATTTTGTTGATTGATCAAAGGTGAGAGCCATGGTTGAATTTCCGGTACAATTGCAGTTAACCAATTACATTGTTAAAATCAATTCATGTATGATTGGCCCAATATGTTAGTAAATTGAATTAAAATGAAATTGTATCATATCTCTCCTCCGTCATTACAATGACTGTGTTAATAATTGAGTAAAACAATGTCCCAGAAGATTTTGTTGCTTGTTTATGGACCCATGTCATAGAGAAAATTAACATTTTCCTATCGAACCAATCTGTACCAGTAAATTGTTTGAAATAATTTCATTAAGTGATAGTTGTTCTTTGTGATTCACTTCTTTTTTAATGAATGATTTATGTAACAATCGTTCGTTGATGATAATGGCCATATTTGTTGAGGTAATTTTATAACCGTATTTATATCTCTGCTTTCTGGTTATGAATATTTAAGAGTGACTCTCAGGCAACCAACTTTAGATTATCTTTATACAGGTCTTGGATATGCCCCTTAAAACACTGGTTGTGGCTGTCTGGTAAGAATGTTCTCCTTGTAACTATAAGGTTGTAGGTTTAATCCCTGGCTTTGACATATATTTTTCTTTTTATGTGACTGAGGCATTAATTTATAATTCTTCATTTGCTGAACTTTTAATGATAAGTGATGGCTTTCTCTATGCCTTGCAGATTGTGGAATCTGAGCTACAGTAGTATATGAGCTGACAGAGAAAATGCTGATCAGCTGATTTTATATGTGTCTGCTTTGATTGCTAAGGTGACAGAATAGATCTGTATAAATAGGAGGTGAAGGTCAATCTCATTAAGGTAAAGTCCCTGTAATGGTTTCGCTTCATTTTGGACGTTGTGGCCTTTCATGGAGATAACCAAGGTTTCCTAATGTTTCATTAGGGTACCTTGGTTTTCTTGGTAGAGGTTAAGTGGTCCAAGACGTAGCGTAATCATTATAGGGACTTTACCTTAAAATCAAGATTCATTATCGCTAATTGAATCTGACATCATATAAAGGGTTGTCTCAGATTGACCTTTGTAAAAAGCCAATCAAATTGTATCGTTAGGTATAACCAGGGGAAGTAACCACATCAATATATATGATCAAATTACAAGATGGCGGTGCCCATGGTTTCAGCCACTGTGATAGAAAACACGCCCAAAAAGCTGTATTCTTCAAGTGACAGATGTTTTTTATGTGGATTTTCTGTAAGGGAGATTTTGATAAGTTAAGGGAGAAAAACTGAAATTAAAGGGTTTGAAGCGCGCTATTTAATTGGTTTAAAATCTAGCACTTGTTTATGCATAAAAATTACTTAAAAGGTCAAGCTGACGTGACCCCTACTTTGATGTAAGATCCTAAACATGTATAATAGAGGAGTGCAAGTTAGGATATGATTCAATTGATCATTAATTTTACTTTCAATATGGATTTGAATATGAGGTTTGAAAAAGACAAAAAAGTGTTAAATCTTTAGCAGTTATCAGTTTTATAGGACTTGGGAGTGAAGGAAAAGAATAAAATGCTGGGAAAAATAACATTTTTTTTAAAAAACAACAGTGTCGGGGGAAAATACAAAAAAAGGTTTTGGGAAAAATTTGTATGAAAAACTAAAGCAAACATATAAGTTTCCTAGCCATCAAAGTGGCCATGTTTTATGTTTTATCACTGACATGTTTTTTTTTTCTTAATAATTTTGACCTGCTTTTAATGAAAAAAGCCCCCCAAACCCTGTCCAAAATACCATCAGGTCTTGATATTAAGACTCTTCAGAGAAATGTTGCTGTAGTTTCACTATAGGAATGTTACAGCTAAGGTTGACAAACGTTTTGTGTGTCCTTTCCTTTCAAAACAGTAATTTTTCCCACTTTTTGTATTTGAGACAAATTAATAAAGAAAGAGACGGAGAGAATCAAACAGGGAGACAAATGAATTGAGAAGGATAAAAAGAAAGAGGCAGACAGAGACAAACTGACAGAAAAAGAGAGGCTGAGAGAGACAGAGAGAGAGACAGAGAGAGAGAGAGGTTCAATTTAGATGTTTATGCTTACTTTTAATCCCTTTCACTGACCCCAAGCTTGGAGCAGTACTTTGGGACCTGGAAGGTCATGAAAGGATCATGTCTAAAGTCCTTGGTTGGCTATATTGCTTATATGTATAATTATATAGCTACATCCCCCTAAACACATGCATACAGAATATATTCAGCATTTATTCCTTTTTCTAAGGGTACGGTAACAGCCATGTTGCATATCAAATGGTGAAAGACAGATTGGGTAGTGCAACAGTAGGAACAATACGGTATATGCATTACATATCACAATCTTTTCCATTACTGGAATAAATGCAAGCCTTGTAAGATGAGAAATGGATAACATCTCCATCCAGGCAACAGGACAGATATGGTATCCTGGTCTCATTCTACTGAAAACACACAAATGTTTGTGAGACAGCTCTTGCAAAGCTTCCCCTAAATGACTGCCTGCAGTTCCATGGTTGCAGCACTAGCTTAACAAGGGAAAAACATTTATTCAATTGGGAGTTTTTTTTGTTTTTAAAAAGAAAAAGTCTGCAAATTAAATCCAGAGAAAAATTGCAGACTTTTGAAAAGATTTTGTGAGAGCCAGAGTTTTAGGGACAAAAGAAATAAATTAACATGTTTCAAGAAGGAATTTTGTTGTTTATCACACATTTGGCACCTGTTAATAGCTTGTTTAAACTGGTTCAGTCCAGTGAAGATGCCAAACTTATCTGACTGGTCTGTGGGTTATTGAAACATTTTAAGACTGTTTGTTGTTAGAATATTTTCATAGGGCCTCTGTGAGTGAGGGTCAGAGTCTCTGCCTTTCCAAGACCAGTATTATTTCAGTAGCCTCTCTATGCTACGGGTTCAAATCCCAATCTAGTCACTCAGGTTTTGCTGTGGGGTTCAAGCCCTTTGTATGGTCAAACATATTGTGAAACCATGTAGCTGGTGCATAGGGCTGTCTGATGTATTGTCATTATTTGCTGTCAGATTTTGTATTGATACTCAAATTCATATATCGATACACTTGCTTAAGTTAAATATGAAGACAAAAATTATCTTTTAATTTTGTGCAACCATTTGAGTTACTCCCCTTGATAATTACCACAAAAAGTTTTAACAAACAAATAAAGCTTTTTATTAAAAAAAAAAAAATAAATTTGAATAACACTAACTTATGGTTTGAAATGTATGTTAGACATTCCAAAGGGAGTGATTCCATGATGCACATGATTACTTTAAAGTAAATAAACAATTTATCGATATGGATATATATTGATATATTATTGATGTTTGAGTTTTTATATATTGATTTGAAAATTCCAAGCATGACTTATAATGTAAGTCTTTTTTTTTTAAATAGATTTAACTTTAAAATTTTGTGATTGTTCTATATTCAGCAAAAGCAGTAATGTTGGAATATATTGAATGTTGAATTATTATGATAAAATTGTCTGAAACAGATGATACAGTTGGCACTCATTATCAGGATTTCCTCTTGACCAGGCAAAAAAAAAAAGTCTAGATATAAAAAAATGAGAAAAAAAACACAAAAAAAAAAAACTTGGTTATTTCCATAGTAAGCCTTTTTTGTGTTTGTAAAATGCACAGTCATGAGATTGAATGATAGAATTGACAAAGATCAGTGTTCCTTAATATAAAACGATTATCATTTTTTCGATCAACATGATAGTTATATCGAAAAAGTGTCTCTCAGTGGTCGCAAATCACATGAAGTTATAGTGTTGTTATCAGCCATTTTGGAATTGATGCTGATGCCTGAGGCGGACTTGCCATATAAACAGGACTGTAGAGATGCGACACATTTTACTTTCTTGTTAAAGAATGTCTTTAAGTGAACGCTGTCAAGCCAATAAATCATGCAGCTAATTAGCAATCATCTGAAGTCAGGCTGTATCATGCAGCGATATCATCAAAAGAACATTCACACCTCCTCAAATGCCAGACAACTTTGAGACACTGCTTAGCCTTAGTTTTTAGGTCGGGACTTGCAAAAATTAAGATAGTGAAAATGTTGACATTAAAAAAAAGTCAACATACAGATATTAAATTTTAGCAATTATAAAAGTTACATTTTAAAGTCCTTAAGAATATGTTAAAATGCATATTGTACAGCTGTATTGATTCACTTAAGAAATTTTAATCCTGTTTTTTACAAAATAACAAGTGGCTAGCCATTTATCGCTGAATCAGCGATAAACAGTCCATGAACTTCACATTGGAAATTTATAATATGCTGACTAATTTAGGTTGCCAATGTTGCTGTGATAAGCTATTACGTCTGTTTCCATAATTAGTAAGTTTGTTGATTTGTTTCCTTTGATGCATGAAATTGATTTATTCATAACATTCTGATTATTACAACGCATAAAACTATATAAAAAAAATATCCAACATAGCAATCATAATTTTGCATCCAGTTAGTGAATGAAATATCATCTGATGACTGATATCAGCTGATAATTAATCAGCAAGTTATCCAGTAACATGACGCAAAACCACCTCGAAATGAATTTGCATATTCGTTTAACCAGTAAAAAGCTGTCCAAACCTCCGACATTAACAAATGTACAAGAACCTTGCTTCAACAATCTCCGACAAACATTTGAGATGGGGAAAATTAATTGAATCAGAATTGATTGTTCTGATGATTGATTATGGATTCTGCTAACAGATTCCTAACACTTTTAACGACTCATATAACTTACAGTAATGAAGTTTCTTTTATTGCATCATAAAGATGCAAGCACTTTTTTTGTTTGGTGATTTTGAGAGACATTTGTAGTTGAATTATAAGCTTTGGATATTTCAGTGGATATGCAGTTTCAATTAAGGTTATATTTTAAGAAGTTTTGCAAAAAGAAAAAGTTGTTAAACACTCTTTTGAGTTTAAATATGAATTTTATATACTGGTCAAATGACGGGACGTATTATGGATTCACCTGCAGGTGGATGGCCTCCATTGAGGTTGTCCGCTTTCTAATAACAAATGTAAACTTACATCTTCCAAACTTTGTCACAATGTATATGGGTACAATTTCTCTGCTAAGTATGATTACCAACCAGAATGTCCCAAACACTCCAGAGTTATGGTCCTTGAATTGATGAAAAATTGCTAAATTACCACTGTCTGCTCTCTAACTCTAAAAAAATAAACTAATCTTTACCATACTTGGTCACAATGTTTAAGCGCACAATATTGCGGTAAAGTTATGTCACAAGCCAGAATGTCTTGGACATTCCAGAGTTATGACCCTTGAATTTATGAAAAATTGCTAAATTAAAAGTTTCAACTCTCTGTCTTTTCAAAAACATGAATCAGTCCTTACCAATTTTGGTCGCAATGTGTATGGGCACAATATCTTGGTCAAGTTTGATAATCAGTCAGAATGTCACAGGCACTCTAGAGTTATGGCCCTTGAATCAATGAAAACTTTCTAAACTAGCAGTGTCTGCTCTCTAACTCAATTAAACAAGAATCTTTTCCAAACTTGGTCACAATATGTATGAGTACAATATCTTGGCCAAGTTAGATAACCAGCCAGAATGTCATGGACACTCCACTTATGACCCTTGAATTGATGAAAGATTGCAAAATTAACAGTGTCTGCTCTCTAACACTGAGAAACGTGAACCCTTCTTTACAAAACTTTGTCACAATGTGTATTGACCGAGTTTGAAAACCAGTCAGAATGACCCCAACAATCAAGAGTTACAACCTTTTAATTGATAAGTTTGCAGGACAGGGCATATTTTGCAATACCAGTGACCTTGTTCAAAAGTATGGAAAAGATTGAAATGGTAATACAGCAGTAACAGTTATATATAGCAGGAAAATATTTCTAATAAATTACAATTTTATTGATGAAATATTACAATCTTGTTGATGCACACTCAAATTTGTTTTTCTCAACCTAACAACCATTTTTTAGCTTACCTGGGCATGAAGAGGTATTGTAATCAATCTGACTAAAGTCCACCTCTACATTTTCATAATGCTATGAGGATCTGACGTTCTCATTCTCGATTGATAGGAATTCTGAATTCCCTATTTAACCCTTTCTCTCATAGAGGATACCATGAAAAGACCTATGCGAACAGCATAAAAACAGATCAGCCTGCGAGTAACTGCAGGCTGATCAGGTTTTATGCTGTTCGCTGCTCCTCATTGGTCTGGTAATGAGGATTTTACAATTAAATTTGGTAAGGTTTGAGTTTGGCTTTCTGCAGATCAGGCTTTATGTGGTACCTATTGAGTGCGTCAAAATGAGTCTATATGAGGGAAAGGGTTATATATCAGCCAGTCAGACAACATATTTCATTTGTGAGTTTTGTGTGAAATGTTTAACAGGCACAATATTACATGAATAGGAATATGTGATAGTTTCTATGGAAATTCGCTGAACTGAAAAACTGTCCAGATCATGAAAGTTACAATCTGATTGGCTGACAAAAGTTATTGAGAATGAGAAATTTATTTAGATCCTCATAGCATTGAGGAGGTAGTCAGATTTTGATGAAATTCAGTAAGAATGATCATTGGGTGATACTGTATAGAAAGCTAATGTGGTTCTGGTCTGCCAAACAAGATGGCCACCTTGTCTTATCATATTTGTATACACAGCAACAATGCCTGTCCTTTTTTTGGACAGGTTTTTCAATGAAAAATTCCGTCCCTTAAATTGATGATGCCTGGGCAGGTGTTTTCATGTATCTGCTCAGGTTGACCTTTTTTAAGATCTGCTATAACTTCTATGTCCTCCAGTAGATTGCTTCAATATTTGGACAGTTGCTTTAGTGGATGAACCTTTACATAATGCAGATGACCTTGACCTTTGACCTACTTTAGATGAAATAAGCGGCGTCTGGACAGGTTTTTCCTTTTGGTTAATTTCTTCAACTTCTGTGTGCAGTATTGGATTGCTTAAATGTTTGGACAGTTGCTTAAGTGGATAGAACTTTTCATTATGCAGTTGACCTTTGACCTACTTTTGATGAAAAAAGCCTGAAAAAAATGCCCATAATACCATCAGGTCTTATTTATTTGTGTTTTAATGGCTGAATTCTGGTGCTTCTGTAAAGAAATGTTGAAACCGCTTAGTATTCTGTGAACCTGAAACTTTGATTAAATTTCAAAAGGTTTGCCAAATTGATCACTGTTTAGGGAGACATCTGCCCTGATTGCCTGTCTCTTAAACAGAATTTGACTGAATTGCAGTTTTCTCCCACAGTTTTTTTATTGAGATGGGGGATTTTTATTTGAGATGTATTGAATTATTTTTTTTTTAACAATTTATAATTCAATTCATGTCTTGCCCAGTAATTCACTTTGCCACAGAAATTCTAGGGAAAAAAGTTGTGGTAGGCCGCATCTGTTGAAATGAAACTTAAGGAGATCGGGGGGTATTGCATAGAATTGGTCAGGGACAAGGATATTTTTATTGAATTTCAGGAGACAAAGTTCATTAGCAACCACAGATATTGAGAGAAATTATTAGATTGACAAGAATTGTGAAACTTTTTATTTCTAAATATTAAAATGAATGATGTTCTAGATGCTGACTTTTTAGTAATGAGCATTATGTTTTAGGTTTGTCAAGAGGTATAGGGTTGTTTTCCGAAATGAAGTAAAAATTTGTTTAGAGGACATGAATTTCAGGGTACTAATTGCTTTTCATACCAATTAATCTTGAGTGGTTAATTAAGGTTTTAGACATTTTCTAAATATGTGAGACTATCCCAGGTGTCTGAGTGCTTAGGGGGCCCATCTCTGCAGGTTGTGGGTGCAATCCCTGGCTGTGACATATCGTAAAAAATGGTATTGGTATAACTCCCTTGGCACACAGCATGTAAGGGTAGTTCCAGGACTGGTTAGCCCAATGTCTATGGCATGATACTGCAGTGTGGAAGCACTATATCTGTCTCATGTAGACATTATAGTCTCCAAATGACTGAAATAGTGTTGGCGGGACACTAAACCCAATAAATATGCAAACAAATCAGTGAGAGTTTTTATAACTTTGTCAATGACAGAATTTGTCAATACCTAATATTTCTTAGAACCCTCGACATGTTTTACTAAACTTCAAACTTGACATATCTAAATATATTAGTATTCATAAATTCACAGATGTAAAATATTCATCTTAAATCATTTTTTTTTGCCTAAGTTCAGTGCAATGATCCCAGTTGTTTGAGGCCCTCTATCATGATTTACATGACATTCTTATACCATTATACCATTTTGAGGGGCCTGATATGTGTCAGCATTGGATGCCCACATCTGTCAGCCGTGGGATACTTGGCTAGCACTTTATCATTATAGGATATTTATAAGAGGTATGTTGACCAGTCAAAATGCTACTTACACAAATGAGTACTCTACAATCTGTAAGTCAGTAGGTGCTGTAAGTAAGAGTGTTTCTGTCGGTTCAAAAATCCCCGTTAACTAGTGAGGCTGCGAATAGTTGCGCAGTTTTCAAATAATCAATAATGAGCAAATGCTTACTAATCATCCCACAGGCGATGTATGGAGTAACAGAATGAGCGCTCATCGGTTGCTGATGCTGGATAGGTGTATGCTGTAACTGAATGGTTATAGAGTGTCCATCCTGAAATAGAAAAGCAACCTTTTATGGCACTCAGCATATAAAAAGTAGTTCCTGGACTGGTTGCTACTGTGTCAGTATAGTGTGACTGCAGGTGGTATCATGTCACTTGGAATTTGCATGGCAACACCATAGACACAATAACAACAACAAAAAAAACAAAAAAAAACTGAAATAGGGTATATAGTAAACCTAAATCAAGTGGTATTTCAAACATGAATTCTTTTGTGCTTGGTCACCGAGATGGTGAAATGATCTGAAATAAAACTTCTCTGAATTCTTTGCAGTGTGCATGTAACTCTTAAAAAGAGATGCTTTATTGTTTACAGAAACACACAACTACACAATTCCGTGGCAATGTTGGCAGTTAATAAGGTTATTGAAGCCATTGAAATGAATTTATGGGAAAGCTTCAGCATTGATGGACCAATTCTTAGCTGCCACTATAAATTTCATTACATTTAATAGTAATAGTGAGAAACTTCTTGAACAAGTGAATGTTGTATTTTAAGAAAGAGAAGCTTGATTTGGCATGTTTATTGTCATCTAATTTATTTACAGTTAGTTTTTTTTTTTAAGGAATTGAATTCAATTTTGTGTTTGGCTGATACAGTGAAATATTCTCTCTTGTTCTGCAAGGAAGTGTTTTCACTTCCAGACATTGTGGTAATCAGCATGTTATTTTCCTATATATCACAGTAAGACATTCACTCCGTCCACTTACATCTGGCACTGGTATGAAATGAAAGATGTCTAGTTTCTTCATCATCATTGTTGTCTTCATAATCATTCTCATTATCATTTCTGTAGTTGTTTTTGATATCATCATCATCATCATCATCATCATCATCATCATCATCATCATCATCATCATCATCATCATCTTTACTCTTACTCTTCATTATCATTAATTGATTCATAGTGTTCAGATATTGAAATGAAGTCCAGAGTTTAAAACCCTTGTCACAAATAAATTAATGAAGTTAATTTTAAGGTGCATAAATAGAGTTTTTAGTGGATGTAATGTCTGGTCCTTGTAATACTCACATGAGTTATGTATGCTACTTAAAAATGGTACTCGGTTATCTCCCTTGTTATGTGGTAGTTCCAGTTCTGTTAGCTCAGTGTTGGGATAATGTGACTGGGTGTGGTATCATGCCACATGTCTAGGGTAGGCAGCACAATACCTGTCTTATGTAGATACAAGTTCCTGAATGACTGAAATACTGTTGGGTGGAAGTATAAAAAATGCAGG
The DNA here is from genome assembly GCA_021229015.1 of Solen grandis. Taxonomy (NCBI): domain Eukaryota; kingdom Metazoa; phylum Mollusca; class Bivalvia; order Adapedonta; family Solenidae; genus Solen; species Solen grandis. The sequence continues at coordinate 11,428,077 of CM037779.1, forward strand.
TATCAATCTGAAGCACAACTGGGACAAATTACAAATATTCAAGCAAAGTTCATGGAATAATGTATATATATAAATTACCATCAATGTTTTACTGACATTAATAATACATTTCAATACAATCCACATGGGACATATCTATATTTTACGGTTACATTTGATTTTCTTTATCTTTAATTTAGATGAGACATTATAAGTCTCTGGAGTTTTGGTAGTCTGATGAAAGTCAGGGGTGCTCCTTCACTTTGATCAATCATGTAGCAAACATTTCCCACTCCCCTACTTACAAAGATGGATATGTCCTGGGTTGGTTCTGTTAACAAGATTATTTAAGATGCATCTTACTGGGCTTAATCTGTCTGATCTTTTTTTTTTAATTGATGCAGCAAAGTTTGGATGTATTATTCTTTGACTAGAAGATAGTTCATCTGAAAATATAAGGAAGTTGTCATAGGGGCTGAGTTGTCATAGCAACCATTCTACAACACAGAGGCCATGGGTGAGAAATACCCAAGTTGTAAATAAGATGGTAGTAGTATAATAGTATATCACCCTTGCTTGGTGCTGAAAGCAGGGGTGTAAAATTCTTTGAATTATCTCTCCTCCAAAATTTGAGATAGTAAAATAAAAAAAATTAAAAAGAAATATTCTGATCTTTAACTTGCCCTGCAGTAATTATCACTGACCAGGGGGAGAGGAGAGTTTTATACCTCTGTATAAAATGTATAAGGGTAGTTTGTGGACAGTGCCTGGTATCAGCTAAGATAATGTAACTTTGTGTTGTGTCATGTCACATCTTAACCCTTTCCCTCATATAGACTCATTTTGACGCCCTCAGTAGGTATCACATAAAGCCTGATCTGCAGAAAACCACAGTTAAACCTTACCAAATTTATTTACAAAATCCTCACTTCCAGACCACTGAGGAGCAGCGAACAGCATAAAACCTGATCAGCCTGCGAGTTACTCACAGGCTGATCTGGTTTTATGCTGTTTGCATAGGTCTTTTCATGGTGTCCTCTATGAGGGAAAGGGTAAAAGTGAGGTAGAATTTTATCTGTCTCTTATTAACTGAAATACTGTCAGTTGGATATATTCAAAATGCAAACAAAATCAAAATAAATACATTTTTTTACCATATTTACCAACTCGGTTTAGATCAAAATGCATGATATTGTCATTTTTAGCTCAACTATTCAGCGTTAGCATTGCAGCTTTTTAGCTCACCTGAGCACAACTTGCTCATGGTGAGCTTTTGTGATCGCCTTTTGTCCGTCGTCTGTCGTGCGTGCGTGCGTCCGTCCTTCGTCAACAATTTCTTTAAAAAACATCTCCTTCTTAACTACTTACTGGATTTTGATAAAACTTCACAGGAATGTTCATTATGGGGCCCTTTACCAAAGTTGTTAAAATTATTTTGATTGGTAAAAAATCTAGGTCACAGAGGCTAAAAATAGATTTTAAAAATGAAAATTTTAAAAATCTTCTTCTCCGAAACCACAAGGCCTAGCCTTTTGATTTTTGGTATTTAGCATGATCTTATGACTCTCTACCAAGATTGTTCAAATTATGACCCTGGGGTCAAAATTGGCCCCGCCCCAGGGGTCACATGATTTAACATAGGCTAATATAGGAAAAACTTGAAAAATCTTCTTCTCCGAAACCACAAGCCTGTTTGATTTTTATCGTATGACTCTCTACCAAGATTGTTCAAATTATGACCTTGGGGTCAAAATTGGCCCCGCCCCAGGGGTCACTTAATATAGGAAAAAAACTTGAAAAATCTTCTTCTCAGAAACCACAAGGCCTGGAGTTTAGATATTTGGTATGTAGCATTGTCTACTGGGTCTCTACTACGTTTTTAGCTCACCTGAGCACAAAGTGCTCAAGGTGAGCTTTTGTGATCGCCCTTCGTCCGGCGTCCGTCGTCGTGCGTCGTGCGTCGTGCGTCGTCCGTCGTCCGTCGTCAACAATTTGCTTTAAACGACATCTCCTCTGAAACCGCTGGACAGAATTTAATGAAACTTGGCAGGAATGTTCCTTGGGTGAGGCTCTACAAAAGTTGCTAAAATAAAGTTGATCCATGAAGAACTCTGGTTGCCATGGCAACAAAAAGAAAAATAATTTGAAAACTTTAAAAATCATCTCCTTCAAAACTACTGGCCAGATTTCAAAATAATTTGGTACAGATGTTCCTTGGGTCAACCTCTACCAAAGTTGCTAAAATTATTCCGATCCGTAAAAAAACATGGCCGCCAGGGGCGGGGCTTATTTGCCTTATATGTATATAGAGAAACCTTTAAACAACATCTCCTCTGAAACCACTGGACAGAATTTGATTAAACTTGGCAGGGATGATCCTTGGGCCAACCTTCACAAAAGTTGCTAAAATAAACTTGATCCATGTAGAACTCTGGTTGCCATGGCAACAAAAGAAAAAAAAATGAAAACTTTAAAAATCATCTTCTTCAAAACTACTGGCCAGATTTTAAAATAAATTGGTACAGATGTTCCTTGGGTCAACCTCTACCAAAGTTGCTAAAATTATTCCGATCCGTAAAAAAACATGGCCGCCAGGGGCGGGGCTTATTTGCCTTATATGTATATAGAGAAACCTTTAAACAACATCTCCTCTGAAACCACTGGACAGAATTTGATTAAACTTGGCAGGGATGATCCTTGGGTCAACCTTCAAAAAAGTTCCTAAAATAAACTTGATCCATATAGAACTCTGGTTGCCATGGCAACAAAAAGAAAAAAAATATGAAAACTTTAAAAATCATCTGCTTCAAAACTACTGGCCAGATTTTAAAATAAATTGGTACAGATGTTCCTTGGGTCAACCTATTTATCTCAGATGAACGATTTAGGGCCATCATGGGCCTCTTTTCTGCAGTTCAGGCTACCTCTCCAAAAGTTGATCTTTTACAGATCAGATTTACAGAAGTTGAATATTTTTAAGTGTGATATTTTGTTACATTTATGCATAAAAAGAATGTATCAGCTCATAAACAAAACAAGAAATATGTCTTGGTAGCTTAATAAAATGCAAAAAGTTACATTAAATTACAAGGCCACTTATTAAAGAGAGAGAAGTCTAACAGAGAGAGAGAGAGAGAGAAAACCAGCTAGAAACAAAAAAATAAATTGTACCCTTAGATGAGATTGTCCACTAGTCTGATAGGGCATTTGGGTGATTCCACTACATATGCAGAGGTGGAGAAGATAACATTACCACAAATTCCATTCCTATAGCTAAGTCTGACCTACTGGCAGAGGTCACATTTTCTGGACTGTGTTGCCCCACTGAGTTAGTGCAAAAACTACATTACCTGCTACTATGTATATGAGATACTAGGCTAGTTTTACACAAAGCCACCTGATAGAGATATAAGGGTTATTGATACTATTCTAAATCAGCAGCAGCATCAACATCATCATTAAAGTGATTGTGGGAAGGGGGGGGGGGTGAATATGCAGATTGTCTGCCTTTACTTTGGTTCATGTCAGTGTTCCAGTACACAGGGATTACCAAACACCTCTTAAAAACCACAAACGAATGATTAAAAACACTTTGTAATAAATTGCAACTTATTTCTTAATAATTAACCCTTTTCCTCATAGAGATCTAGAAAATACATGTACCTATGTGAGTAGGATAAAACCTAATCAGCCTGCAAGTCCAACTGTTACTCGCAGGCTGATCAGGTTTTATGCTGTTTGCTGCTCCTTAGTGGTCTGGGGATGAGGATTTTACAATTAAATTTGGAAAGGTTTAAGTGGGGCTTTCTGCAGATCAGGATTTATGTCAAAATGAGTTTTTATGAGGGAAAAAGGTTAAGGACCATCTCTCTTTTTGTCCATTTTCAATCAGCAGTACCACACTGAAATCTCATGATCACTGTTTTTTTCCATACTATTGCTAAAATGGGTAAGAAAAACTGTCAAGTTCCTGAGAAACATGTATATCAGTATGATACATGTATACTAGGTTGCATATAGAGCAGTGGTACTCAGGTGAGCGATTTTAGGCCCTATGGGCCTCTTGTTACAAATCATGACCATTGGGTCAAATTTGGCCCCACCAAAGGGGTCCCTGATTTTACATAGGCTAATATAGAAAAAAACTTGAAAAATCTTCTTCTCAGAAACCACAAGACCTGGTGTGTAGTATTGTCTAGTGGATCTCTTCTAAGTTTGTTCAAATCATGACCCTGGGGTCAAAATTGGCCCAACCCCAGGGGTCACTTGATTTAACATAGACTAATATAGGAGAAACCTGAAAAAAATCTACTCAGAAACCTGGAGTTTAGATATTTAGTATGTAACATGGGCTAATAGACCTCTACCAAGTTTGTTCAAATCATGACCCTAGGGTCAAAATTGGCTCTGCCCCAGGGGTAACTTGATTTTACATAGCCTAATGATACCAGGTGAGCGATCCAGGGCCATCATGGCCCTCTTGTTTTTTTTTGCATGCAAGTTACTATCAACCTTATATCTCAATAAATATGTGTAGGGGCATCAGACAACCAAGGTAGATAACTCTTGACTGAATTTAATATAAATTATGGCCCCTTTTTAACTTAGAAATTTTGGTTGAAGTTTTGCATGCAAGCCACTCTCATGCTTATATCTCAATAACCATTCATGCGATTGATTTGAAACATCTTTAATATGTTTAGGGGTATCATACTTTCATGGTAGCTAACTCTTGATGGAATATGTTACAAATTATGGCCCCTTTTTAACTTAAACATATTGGTTAAAGTTTTGCATGCAAGGTACTTTCATGCTTATATCTCTGTATCCAGGCATGCAATTGATTTTAAACATCTTTAATACATTTAGGGGTATCATGCTATTAAGGTAGATAACTTTTAATGGAATATGTTACAAATTATTTCCCCTTTTTAACTTAGAAATTTTGGTTAAAGTTTGCAGGCAAGGTACGTTCATGTTGATATCTCAGAGTCCAGGCATAGGATTGATTTGAAACATCTTTAATATGTTTTGGGGTATCACCACTATAAAGGAAGATAACACTTGATTGAATATATTAAAAATTATGTCCCCTTTTAACTTAGAATTTTGGTTATATTTTTGCATTCAAGCTACTATCCAGCTTATATCTCAGAAATTGTTTATTGAATGGACTAGAAAGTTAAAGAGTGTATTCAGGGGCATCAGAAAACCAAGGAGGATAACTTTTGGACTGAATTTTATACAAATTATGGCCCTTTTCTAACTTGGATATTTGGTTAAAGTTTTGCATGCACAGTGTTATGCTTTTTTAGCTCACATGAGCACAACGTGCTCAAGGTGAGCTTTTCTGATCGCCTTTTGTCCGGCGTCCGTCGTCCGTGTGTCAGTGCGTCCGGCGTCAACAATTTCTTCAAACAACATCTCCTCCTAAACGGCTTGGCCAATTTGAAAAATATTTTGCAGGAAGGTTCCTTGGATGAAGCTCTACTAAAGTTGTATAAATAGTTCCGGTCCATTGCATAATTAGGTCACAGGAGCTAAAAATAGATTTTAAAAATGCAAACTTTGAAAATCTTCTTCTGCAAAACTGCAAGGCCTAGAGCTTAGATATTTGGTATGTAGCATCATCTTATGGGCCATTACCAAGATTGTACTAATCATAGCCCTACGGTGATAAATGCCCCCGCACCAGGGGTCACTTGTTTTACATAGAGTTATATAGGAAAATCTTTAAATATCTTCTTCTATTAATCCATTAAGCCTAGAGCTTAGATATTTGGTATGTAGCATCATCTTATGGTTCATTACCAAGATTGTACAAATCATGACCCTACGGTGATAAATGCCCCCGCACCAGGGGTCACTTGTTTTACATAGAGTTATATAGGAAAATCTTTAAAAATCTTCTTCTATGAATCCATAAGGCCTAGAGCTTAGATATTTGGTATGTAGCATCATCTTATGGTTCATTACCAAGATTGTACAAATCATAGCCCTATGGTGATAAATGCCCCCGCACCAGGGGTCACTTGTTTTACATAGATTTATATAGGAAAAACTTTAAAAATCTTCTTCTATGAATCCATAAGGCCTAGAGATTAGATATTTGGTATGTAGCATCATCTTATGGTTCATTACCAAGATTGTTCAAATCATGACCCTATGGTGATAAATGCCCCCGCACCATGGGTCACTTGTTTAACATAGAGTTATATAGGAAAATCTTTAAAAATCTTCTTCTATGAATCCATAAGGCCGAGAGATTAGATATTTGGTATGTAGCATCATCTTATGGTTCATTACCAAGATTGTACAAATCATGACCTTATGGTGATAAATGCCCCCGCACCAGGGGTCACTTGTTTTACATAGAGTGATATAGGAAAATCTTTAAAAAAAATCTTCTACTATGAATCCATAAGGCCTATAGCTTAGATTTTTGGTATGTAGCATCATCTAATGGTTCATTATCAAGATTTTCAAAATAGTGGCCCTTTGGAGATAAATGACCCCGCACTAAGTCTTCTCCTCTGAAACCATAAGGCCCAGTGCTTATATATTTGGTGTGTAGTATTGTCAGGGCTAAAATGTTTAAGATTGAGTTATATCAGAATTCTTGTCTGTTTAAATTGAGTTATATCAGAATTCTTGTCTGTTAAAAACCTTGTAATCAGTTGTAGCAATGGTACTCAGGTGAGCGTTTCAGGGCCATCATGGCCCTCTTGTTTACTTTTATTATATACAGGGTATGTGAAGGGCAAGAATTGAAATAGATTTCATTTGATTTACCAACAAGCATTTTGAATAGTCGAGCGTGCTGTCCTCTGACAGCTCTTGTTCTATATAGTAAAAAACCTGTTCAACCTGCAACAGTATAAGGGTTGCCATGTTGCTGGCTGATCAGGTTTATTCTGCTCTAATTGACTGTCCATTACTCATATTTGATGCAGATGTGTTCAAAAATTCATATGACACCAAGCTATGTTTAATTTATTTGTATCACAACAGGTATTGGAGGGAAGGTTGTCTGTTACTTACTGATGGTCTGTTGCTTAGACAGTTTCAATTCCCCCTAATACCATCCCGGCATCCCACAATAAAGTTATATGAATGGAGGATGGGAATGCTTCTGGTTTGCCTGTCAAGAACTAAAAGTTACTTTACTTTACAGGTAAACCTATAGTTGAACTACTGGGATTTGACGCAGGTGCAATAGAAAACAGGTATGTACTAATTTTTTTGTCTGTCTGTCTCATTATTTCTCTCTCTCTGCTATTGTTATATGCATTGTACGTCTGTCCATTCATTAGCAGAATCTTAATTATGATGGGAACTCCTTGTAAACTGCAAGAGGGATTTGGTTCAAACGTTTTCACAATATGTGCCTTTATATGTGGTTATACATATGCTCATATGAAACAGTTATGGACACTTGTTTATTTTTCTAATGCAGAACCATATGCATACACTACAGAAGGGATTTGGTTCAAACTTACCACTAAAACATTTCTTCGTATGTGGCTTTGCATGATAGCAATATTTCATGTTCACACATTTGATTCAGAGTTA
>CM037779.1:11435727-11485727 GCA_021229015.1 Solen grandis
GGCCCTGTTTTGGGTATACTCCTAGCCTCTTGTCCCAATTGCACCAGATGCACAAAGAATTACAGGAATATGTGTGATAGTGGTAACATAGTTGTCAATGGAAAGGCTGTTGAGACTTTGACTATCAAATGTGCCCTTGAAAAATTGTGCAGCTGGCTAGAAAAATTCCCCAGTGTTTACATTGTTGCGTATAATGGCTGCAGATTTGATTTTCCAGTACTCATGACTGCCATGGAGAAAACAGGAAGTACAGGTAGTTTTATGCAGTGTGTTACTGGCTGTGTTGACAGTCTTGCTGTTTTAAGAAGTTCACAGACCAGTCACACAAACAGGAGGACTTGGTCAACCAAAACCTTGGCATTTCTTACAGTGCACATAATGCTGAAGCAGACGTTGAAGCTCTTGCACAACTTATTAGACTGTGTGAGGTCCCTGAACTAGTATCATGCAGTTTCTCATTAAATGCAGTAAAGAATTCAATGCTTTTTAACATAGCAAAATCAAACAACATTAGGTCATTGGATGTCTTGGTATGCAAAGGAGTTATGAAGCGCCCACCGGCTGAGAACATTGCTGGCTCAGGGTTAAACTTAGAACATTTGAGAGTAATCCATAGAAGGTCAGGAGCAGATGGACTTCGTGACTGTTTTATAGCCAAAAACAGTATTGGATTACCAAGAATAACCAGCTCAAAAAAAGTGATTGAGGAAGTGATTCCCAAGATATGCCAGTACTTGACTCATAATTATTCTGTCGAAAGATTCCATGTACAGGTTCCAGTAGTTTGTATAAATCTCTGCAGATATTCTTTTTTTTGAATGTGTTAACTTAAAAAAACTTTAATCAAGTAACTAGGTAGTTTGAAATGGCAAGCTTTATAAAACAAATGATTTTGTAGAACTTTGTACACTTTTTAATGTACAGTGCAAAACAGATTTTTATTTTCAGGAAAATTTCATATATGAAATGAGGATTGTGTTTTCACATAAAAAATGTCATTTTCTGTTCATTATTTTACTTAACAATGGTTTCACATTCAGCATGCAACACTTAATATGATAAGTTAATTTATTTCTTTAATATTGTGGACACATGGTACATGAAAAGAACTTATAAAACTGTCAACACCTAATATTTTGTATTTTTACTATGCTTAAAAAACGGGGGGTCATTTTATACAAACTGTTATAACTTAATATTTTGATGGTTGACCTATTCAAAATTGTGCATTTTTTTATTAAATACATTATATGAAAGATTTTTTAATAGCTTATTCCAAGATACTTGTATAAAAAAATATATAATTTTCCAGGATTTGTAGTTGCGCTATTTCGTAAATGTAAGCAAAATATCAAAATATAGTAGGAACATTTTCTAAATATTTTTTTAAACAAACATATTAACAGGTTTTCTCTGATTTTTTTTAATGTTTGCCATATAATACATGTCTTAGGTATTAAATAAATCAATTTGTGAGACAAAAAAAATGGGAATTTGATGAATTTATAGCTGTTTTTATAAGTATACCCGAACAGAATTTGCATAAGCTTTTAAATACAGTGATTGATAGACTGAAAATTTGTGGTTAGATTTTTTTTATATTACACAAAATGCTTTCTTTGAATGTACAAAATGAAAAAAATACCAAAGAAACACAAATTTGAAATTTCATGGATTAGGGTGCCACTACCTTAATAAAGGATGAAACCGGACACTGCTCTTAAGCATGGGGAATCAATATCCATGTTGGTCACTGTAATTTGTTTAAAAAAAAGATTGTTTAGACTGTTGATACTGATGTGATATGTGATGACAAACCAGTCAGAAACGATGCAGGAGATATGTCACTGAACGATCAGGCGAAACAAAAGGCGTGGCTTGAGCACTATGAGAGACTCCTCAATGTGGAGTTTGAATGGGATCCTGAACACCTGTCAGATGAACCACCACTTGAAGGTCCACCCATTCATATCACAACTGATATGGTGAAGAAGGCCATCTCCAAGATGAAGTCTGGCAAAGCTGCAGGCCCATCAGGTGTTGTGGTTGAAATGATAAAAGCAGCAGGTGAAGCAGGTGCAGTCATGATCCAGGACCTCGCGACAGCCATTATCCGTGACGGAATAGTCCCATCTGACTGGGAACAGAGCTTCATCGTTTGTCTTTACAAGGGGAAAGGGAGATGCTCTGGATCGAGGAAACTACAGAGGACTGAAGCTCACGGAGCAGGCCATGAAAGTCATTGAAAGAATAGTGGACAGCCTCATAAGACAAGTAGTGTCCATTGACGAATCACAGTTTGGTTTCGTCCCAGGAAGAGGTACAACAGACGCTATATTCGTCGTTCGCCAGCTGCAAGAGAAGTACCTAGCAACAAACTCGCGGCTGTATATGGCTTTTGTGGATCTTGAGAAGGCATTTGACCGAGTACCTCGGCAAGTGATCTGGTGGGCAATGCGGAAGCTTGGTGTCGAGGAGTGGATCGTGAAGCTGGTGCAGGGGATGTACAAGAATGCACGTAGTCGTGTTAGAGTTGGCAATGGTCTCAGCGACGAGTTCGAGGTGAAGGTCGGCGTACATCAGGGCTCTGTGCTCAGCCCACTGCTCTTTATCATTGTGCTTGAGGCCCTGTCACGCGAGTTCAGGGCTGGAGTCCCCTGGGAGGACCTTTACGCCGATGACCTTGTCATAATAGCAGACACCCTGGAGAAATGTGTCAGCAGGCTTCTGAAGTGGAAGGAGGAAATGGAGAGGAAGGGACTGAGAGTGAATGCAGGAAAAACCAAGATCATGATCTGTGGGACGGGCCTGGACCTTCTACAGAGCTCAGGTGAACACCCATGTGCTGTCTGCCGCACTGGGGTAGGCAGAAACAGCATATTCTGCTATGGGTGCAACCAGTGGGTGCACAAGAAATGCAGCGGCCTCAAGAAACTCAAGGAGGACCCAAACTACAGGTGCTCCAGATGCCTGGGTACAGCCCGACCCATTGATGGAAGACCACAAAAGGAGGTTCAGGTTGGACCAGACAAGCTCGAAGTCGTTGCCTCTTTCTGCTACCTAGGAGACATGCTCTCAGCTGCTGGAAGATGTGAACTTGCAACAACCACACGTGTGAAGACCGCTTGGAAGAAGTTTAAGGAACTGCTACCAGTCCTATCTTCCAGACATCTTTCATTCAGGACCAAAGGCCGAGTGTACAGTTCATGCGTACGTAACGCAATGCTCCATGCAAGTGAGACCTGGCCCTTGACCAAGCAAAACCTGCAGCGCCTACAACGAAATGACAGAGCCATGATCAGACAGATCTTCAAAGTCAAGCCAGAGGACATGGCTACTGTTAGACCAAGGGACCTACTAGGAAAGCTTGAGATCCTAGACCTGGAGGTGATCTTGAAAGAGAAAAGGCTACGCTGGTATGGTCATGTAGAACGCTCCAGTGGCGCAATCAAAGCCACCCACACTATACAGATGGAAGGGAGACGAGGGTCAGGGAGACCGAAAATGTCATGGAAGGCTCTGACAGAGAGAGATCGTCATGAGTGGAACCTAGTTGGTATTGACCCTCATGATAGGGATTCATGGAAAAGAAATGTGAGATCTGCTATGCGTGCAGCTAGCCAGTAACCTGGATTGGGGCTCCCCTCGTGGTATTTGCTCCTGACCCTGCACGTTAATATAAATGTCGATGATGATGATGATTAAAATTATTTTCGTATCCAGCCATGTTGCCTGTTTAAATCTCCTGGTCCACCATACTCAGTGCGTGAGTATTATTTGGCACCATTGAATTTCCATTAATTACCATTTAAGGTTATTGATATTTCATTTTAAATCATTGATTCACCATTATTTTATGTAAAATGACACCACCAAAATACCATTGAAAAACCATTTTATTCCATTAAAATCCCTCATTGGATACCATTGAAAATAATTTTTCATTTTTTTAGGGAGAGCTCATTTGCATATTTCAGCTCATTTCAATGGAGTTTCAATGGTGTTTCGATTGATTTTCAATGGTGTTTTGATGGAGTTTCAATGGTTGCACTATTTAGTATATAAAGACATTCAATGGTCCTTCAAGGGTTGTGCTACATCTGGTTCTGCAAAAAGAAATGGTAATTCAATGGTGTTTCAAGCCATTTCATTTCAATAAGAGCTTTCATAGTTGTTCAAAGAATTTGATTCCTTGCAGAAGTCTGGTTGCCTTGGCAACAGAAAGAAAAAAACATGAAAATTTTGAAAATCTTCTCTTCCAAAACTACTATCAAGATTTCAGTTATTTTGCACAGATGTACCTAGGTCACTCTCTACCAAGATTGATCAAATTATTTTTTTTGATTTGTTGAAAAACATGGCCACCATGGGGCGGAGCCCATTTTCCTTATATGTATATAGTACAAATTTGAAAAATCTTCTCTTCCAAAAGTACTGGCTAGATTTCAAAGCTATTTGGAACAGATGTTTCTTTGGTCACTCTTTACAAAGACTGTTCAAATTGATCCATTGAATAAAATGGCCACCAGGGGGCAGAGCCCGTTTTCCTCATATGTGTATAGTACAAATTTGAAAAATCTTGGCCAAAAGCACTGGCTGGTTTTCAAAGTTATTTGGCACATATGTTCCTTAGGTCACTCTCTACCAAGATTGTTGAAATTATTTTGATCCGTTGAAAAACATGGCCACCAGGGAGTGGAGCCGTTTCCTCATATGCATATAGTACAAATTTGAAAAATTTTCTTGGCCAAAAGCACTGTCTGGATTTCAAAGTTATTTGGAACAGATGTTCCTTAGGTCACTCTCTACCAAGATTGATCAAATTATTTTGATTCATTGAAAAACATGGCCGCCATGGGGCAGAGCTCATTTTCCTTATACAGTAGAACCTCGTTAATCCGAAGTCATAGGAACCGGGCTGAAAACTTCGAAATAATGATAATTCGGATTAAAAATCCAATGATAAATTTCGGTTTGTGTGCATGCATGTTTGCGTTTTCATTACCGGTGAGTATCGTGAAAATCGCTACGTCGTAAAAACAATTACTGGTACATATAAAATGAAAAACGGATCCTGTACGTAAGAGGGTCTTCATGGAAATACAAACACATACAATTTTTGATATTGAAATTTCTTTAAAACATGTATGCAAATACGTATGGAAATAATAAGAAAACAAAACAGTTCAACAGTAATTTCGTCTTTCTGTTTCCACCAAGCTGATATCATTTTTGCACAAACTTCTCTTGATAGGTTTTGCAGTTGTGCCTACGTTTAACTCCCTTCCGTCCTTATGCCGATCCAGATATCCTCCCGGTTTGGTTACTGGGCCCTTCTCTAGATTGCTCGACAGCGGATAGGGTTGAGACAAACCCAGTTCTTCCTACGGACACAACGGGTATTTCACTGGATTGTTCTAACATTGACAATTGTGAGAAAATGCTTTTGGAGACAATAATTCTTTCGGACGTAAGTGTGCAGAGACGACAGAGATACAATTGATGATTAATCTCTGCTGACTTAATTTAAATTCCGTCAGACACATGCTGATAATCCCTACCTGGAAAAAGGTGCGAAAAACTTACTTGAGCCATCATTCCAGTGACGCCGCCAAATAAACTGACCTGTTGTTGTTATTGTTGTTGTATTGGGGTTTACCGTCGCTGCGATAGTATTTCAATCATATAGCAACGTCCAGCTAATTACAGGTGGAGGAAGACTCCGAGTACACAGATGTACCTGGGTAGAACCACTGACCTACCGAAAGCCAGCTGGAAGGCTTCCTCACATGAAAATTCCGAAGTCCCTACCGGGATTCGAACCCACAGTGGTGAGGGGCTGAGAGATTTGTAGTCCACGACTGTAACCACTTGGCCACGGAGGCCCCCAAACTGGCACCACCTTCTTGGCCAAAAGCACTTGCTGGATTTCTAAGTTATTTGGCACATATGTTCCTTAGGTCACTCCTTACCAAGATTGTTCAAATTATTTTGATCCGTTGAAAAACATGGCCGCCATGGGGCGGAGCCCGTTTTCTTTATATGAATGTAGTACAAATATGAAAAATCATCTTGGCCAAAATTAAGGATTTTTAAGTTATTTGGAACAGATGTTCCTTAGGTCACTCTTACCAAGATTGTTCAAATTAATTTGATCCATTGAAAAATATGGCCGCCAGGGGCTAAGCCCATTTTCCTTTTGTATATAGTACAAATTTGAAAATTCTTCTTGTCCTAAAGTACTCACTCGATTTATGGCTGGCAGAGGGCATTCCAAATATATAGCCCTGGTTTTTTTTTTTTCTTGAAACAATTATCAGATTTTGATTTCATTTAGCACAAATGATCACCTCATTGTGCTCCACAAAAATTGAGAAAATGAAGTTGATCCTTTGAAAAATGAGGCCCCTATAGGATAAGCTACTTTCCTTACTCTATTCTTTATATATTCATTTTCAAAATTCTTTTTCTGTGAAAGCAATGGTCATAATTTAATTTCATTTTGCACAAATGGTCACCTCATGAATGTCTACCATAATTGCCAAATTAAAGTTGATACCTTGAAAAATGAGGCTAGTATGGGGTTGTTTAGTTTCCTTATATATTTTAGAGATATTGAAAAATCCTCCCCTCTGGAACTAATGTTCAGAATTAATTCCTGTTTGCACCATTGATTACCTCAAGGTTTCATACCATAACTGTAAGCATTTATTTTCATTTTTGAAAATAATTAAGTATAGCATAACCTTTAAATACAGCAGTTAAGAAAATTAATGAATATCTATTAGGCCATTTTTCATAAATTATAAATGTTTCACTATGATCACGCTACAGGGCGCTTAGTACTGACAACGTCAAAATGGATGTTTTGAGACTTAAACAATTTATATTTTGTTTTAAAGTTGAAATAAAAATGAAAAAAAAATACCTTCATATATTTCAAATAAAAGAACTATTTGAGAAATTGAAAGGAATTTGGTAGAATGTTAACTGAGAGTAGACAAACAATCATCATCATTGTTATAAATAGTTCAAGTATATGTATGAAATGCTTTTAATGAGTGTTATTTCCATGAGACATTAAGAAAAGATATACAACACACAATATGATTCATTTTTTCAATATAACTTCAAGTATTATAATTACTATGATTATATACTCAACAAAAAAAGAAACCTGACACTTTTAGTTTTTAAATAATTTGCACATCTTCGAATTTATCCAAATTGTGTATATTGCACAAACATGTACTATCGACACACTTTACACGTGCATCGTTTCGTTGTCATGGCATCAGTCAAATGCAGCTAGGCGTTAAATTTCCGTTTTTGAGCGTGGGGCTCGTGCATGCGGAACGGTAACCGGTAGACAGTGTTACAGAGCACTGTACATGTCATCAGTGATCACACAGTGAAATTCACATCTAAAGTTGACAAGTTTTACAATGCCATGGTTGTCAGAAGCCGAGAGAAATAGGGCTATTGGAATGCTCCAGGGCGGTGTTTCCATTGCCAACTTTAGCAGAACCTTTAACTGCAGTCGCAACACAATTCATGAGCTTGTTAGACGTTTTATGCAAACAGGTGGTGTGTCCGATCATCCCAGGTCAGGTTGACCAAGGGCCTGAAGGGATGATCGTGCCATTATCTTAATGCACTTCCATAACCGCTTCATACCAGCGACATTGATGGCACCTTTGTTTAACGTCAGTGCTCAAACTATTCGCAAAAGGTTACGCAAAGACGCCCAATTAGAGCCCGATGCCCATACACCGGTGGTATACTGACATTACGCCATCGTCAGGCCTGTATGGCATGGGCACGTGCCCACCGTCACTGGAGTTGACGTGACTGGAACACTGTCCTGTTTTCAGACAAATCGCGATTCAATCTGAGTAATGTCGACGGCCGCACACGAGTCTATCGCTGGCAAGGTGAACGATTCGCACCAGCCTGTGTTAGAGAACATGATCGTTTTGGGGATGGTGGCGTAATGGTATGGGGTGGGATAATGGGGGGAGGGTGGCAGAAAACCCGAAATGCCTAAGGGTACATTAACAACATTTTAAATGCAGAAGCTATCCTGTTTTTGAGAAGAAATGCTCCAGCTGTTTTCCAGCAGGATAATGCCCGTCCCTACACAGCAAGAATTACACGCGCTCACTTAGCAGCAGCAAACAGTAACATCATGCAATGGCTCCGGATATGAATCCAATAGAGCATATCTGGGACGAGCTTGGCAGAAACGTTGCCAAAGACATGCTCCACAGAATATCCAAGAGCTGACAAATGCATTGATTCATGAATAGAACAATCTTCCCAACAGACTTGTACAATGTTACATCAATTCGATGCGACGATGCATGGATACACTCATTAGAGCTAGAGGTGCTCACGTCCGATATTGATTTCAATACCAGAACACTTGCACATTATTAAATTGTGATCTAAAGGGTTAAAATTCACCAGAAAAAATGTCAATGCCATTACATCCAAACTGATAAATTCAATTTTGACCCCTATCATTGAAATTACGTAATTTAACCAACTTAAATCGTGACCAATAAAATCAAAATGCATATCTGGGTTGGGAATGGATAATTTTAACATGCCCAAAAGTTGTTGTCATGCTGTATTGTCTATTTTCTGAAAAAATAATAAAACATAACTTATTGACCCCTACTTGATAATGTGATCAATTTATAATGATATCACAATAATTATGTAAAATTTAAAAAAGATGAAATGAAAAAAGTTTTTTTTTTTTTTTCATAAAAACTTCTTTGCTAAAAGTAAAAATAACAATTTGATATTTATATAAATACCAATGTCTAATTCACAAAATCAATACATCTGGCTATGGATATGAATAATGTGCCAGTGAGACAATCCTGGTCATTATTACAATTTCAGGTCTTTATTTGTTGAGAATCAGACATACAAATATCACAATATTGGTAGAGCTGACATACTGCATATCTCTTCATGAATGTGTTCCACCAACTGGGTCTCAAACTCGTGGTGTTTAGAGAGACTGTACATACTTTTAGCTTTATTGTCAGCCTAATGGTATATATCATGATTTAGGTGTTTAGAGACCTTCGGAGGCTTGATAAAGGATTACTGAGCTTATACATAATCACAGTGTAGGGCGTGTGTAACTGTTTTTTCCTCAGTTAAAATTAATAAAAAGAAAAATAATATCTTTATAGTACAGAAGACACGCATACAAATAGTTCATTCATGATAGCCAATTATCTAGTTAATGATTTAAAATTTTCAGGAACTTCATTTTTACAGAAAAAAAAATTTTTTCGGAATGGCGGGGAAGAAAAAGCGTCATTTTCAAACATTTTGTTATCCTTAAAGGAAATTCTTGAATGGATTTTTTTATAATTTTTGTTATTATTCCATTAATGGTTTTGATGCTAGTAAAAGTTGTATGTAGTAGTACAGCACGGAAATAAACCGTAAACGATCGCATTTACCCATGAAGTTAACTTGCTGCGTCACTTGACAGACACGTTTAAAAATAGCACCTTTACACACACCGGTGTGGAGTGATAAAGAACTCGATTTTAAAAAAAAAAAAAAGTAACTTTACTCATGCGATAAGTAAAGGCAGTTTACAAATATAATGAAGCTGTGACATGAGAATGCCTAATATTGTTAAATGTTTTTTCATAATTGTTGATACATTATACAATAATTTCAAAAGTGCTTTTGAAGATTAAGCATGTAAATATCCTACTTTCACTTTTACCAAAATCAAGCTTTTCAGAAAATGCATTTTACAGTATGTATTTTTAATAGCAAAAAGTAATAAAATGCCAAAATACATTCACTGCCATCATAAATTGATATACTAGCTAAACAACTGTTGACAATAGCTAATGGGTGTTATTTCATTTATTTACTTACTTAACATGCAGTGGCGCCATTGCATTACCCATAATCCTTGAGTGCTTTTCACAGGTCATCAGACTGGTGTTTCCGACTAATTGTTACATCAACAGATAAATGTGCACTAGCTAAATATTTCTAAATTTATAATAAATTGAATAGTATGTGAAAATATATCTATAATACAATGTAATTTAATTGTCAGTATTCAAAGGCCCACAAGCATTAACAATCGCAATAAAAATTTGCCTGATTAAACCTGTGAGGGCATGTAGCAAAATGTACGAATTATAGATATAATAATATAACTATTTATGGTATTGACTTGAAAGTTTATAAATATGTTCAGGGGCATCATACAACCAAGTAAAACTCTTGACTGAATTAAGATGAATTAGGCCCCTTTTTAAAAGAAATTTGGTTAAAGTTTTGCATACAATAGAAAAATTTGTTAAAGTTTGCGTGCAAGCTACTATCTAGTTTGTGATCTCAATAACCATTCATGGTATTGACTTGAAAGTTTATGAATATGTTTAGGGGCATCAACAACAAGTAGATACTCTGATGGATATATTACAATTATGGCCCCTTTTTAACTTATATACCTTTTTATTCTTGACTTTTATGTGACAGGTATGTAAGGCAAGAATTGAAATAGATTTCATTGATTACCAACAAGCATTTTGAATAGTCTGAGCATGCTGTCCTCTGACACTCTTGTTTTTTTAGCTCACAGAGCACAAGTGCTCAGGTGAGCTATTGGGATCACCCGTCGTCGTCCATCGTCTGTCGTCAACAATTTGCTTAAAAACATCTCCTCTGAAACCGCTGACAGAATTTAATAAAACTTGGCATGTATGATCCTTGGGGGCCTCACAAAAATTGCTCAATAAAGTGACCATGAAGAACTCTGGTTGTCATGGCAACAAATAGAAAAAATAATTGAAAACTTTGAAAATCATCTCATCTGAAACAAAGGGTCAGATTTAATTTCATTTAGCACAATAGTCACCTCATGATGTCAACCATATTGCTAAAATAAAGTTGATCCCTTGAAAAATGAGGCCTAGGGGTTGGCTAATTTCCTTATATACTCATATAGAAAACATCAAAATACTTTTTATGAAGCCAGCTGTGAAATTTAATTTCCTTTGGCCCAAATGGTCACCTCATGAAGATACCAATATGGCTAAAATAAGTTAATTCTAAAAAAATGAGGTCCCTAGGGGGTTGGCTAATTCCCTTATATACTCTATATAGAAAACATCAAAATTCTTCTTCTGTGCAAAGGCCAATTTGGGGCCGAAATTTGGCCCCATTCCCATCCGTAAAAGTATATATTTCCTCACTGTAGTGAAATCCCCCCCCCCCCCCCCCCCCCAAAATAATATAAAATAATAAAATAAAAGACCGTTAATTGATCCGCATTTTTTGCTTTTCTCCGCATTTTACATACTTCTCCTTCTCAATTTGTTTTGTTTTTTCTCATGTAACTGGTAATCCGCCTGGTAATCTAAAGAGAACTAAAAAGAGAGAGGAAAAAACTTGAAATGAGCTTATCTGTTTAACTTTTTTTTCATTTTTTCCCACTTTTTCTATTTTGCATAAAATTCTGCCAGATTCATGGCAATGTCACGTACGCAAATTGCCGATTTTGTTACGAAAATATTTTAATGTAGAGATGCATTGTTTTGTGGATAAAAGCTAAAAAGACACACTGTAGGTAATTTGGAGAGTACTTTTAGTATTTTGCAAAATAGATTCACAACTTTTTCTGACCATGTAAATAAAATTAATAACCAAAAAAGCTTTGCATTTCTGATATTTATTTATGCAGGATCTCTGAAAAAATGCGAGAATTCTGCAATCCCAGGCCCTAGAATAGACACTGGTGCTGTTGTTGTTTTTAACCAAACAGCACTCAGAAATGAAATCATGCTTACTTTTGGTTTGGCCCTCAGGGCGTCCGGCAGTTTAAATATGCAAAATACATTGATTGAACAATTTACACATACTATAACAATGAAGCAGTTTTATTTATAAAAAAAAATAGGGAAGAGAAGTATAAAACTTACCTTTTTAGAAGACAGCTCTTTCATATGGTGATTTATATAGATTTGCGTCTCTCGCACTATTGAATTTTTTAACACCTAGCTGGTCAACTTTAAATTACAGGACTTTTCTGAGAGTAAAAAATACATGATTTTGTTATAAAATAATCGTTTAGTTCTGATTTACTGTGTTTTTACGCAGTTTATTACAGGAATCAAAACTGCAAGCTGACCAGTAAATTTGTTTGTTCAAAACAATTTTGGGGAAAAGAGTGGATTTGAATATTGGTTCCACCATTGAGCATTCCACTTCTGTGACTATAAAGGCCATTACATACTCTATCACTTATCTGCCAATATGTGTAAGCTCTGAGTCAGTAAAACCATCCACCCTGTAAGGGCAAGGGTCTAGGGTTCAAATTCTGGTCTGGTTATTGCAGCTAGGAGCTAGTATATCTGACTCATGTACCCTTACATGACTTAAATTCTGTTGATGGGACTTCAAGAAATAGTATACATGTAGTTGCATAGGTAGGATAATTATAAGATGGATTGAAGCTTACAAGTTTACTCCTGAAAATGGTTAATTTAATTATGATCTGCATTAAAAGAACAGTTAACCAAGTGCTAGGAAAATATAACTGGGCATGGTATCATGCCACTTATGTTTGACATGACAGTCCACAGAGAGGTTTTATTATATGTATAGACAGTGTCTAGTTGTGTGTATGGTACTATGGTCTACAGGATATGAACTTGTTTTGTGTAGCCCCCTTGTTTTTGGGGCGTATTTTGTTTTTCCTCTTCCTGTTTGATTTGTCTTTTGTTCTTTGCTTGATTAAAAATTAATTTGAATTGTCACGGTCTTTCCTTGTTAACTGGCGCTAAACTGAGTTTCCTATCTACAGATTACTTTAATGACAAATCAATATTTGACTTGAATGATATATCTATGCCTATAAGGACCCTGCACTTTCACCATATGTCACTATACACTGGAAGATTCAAGGGCACACATTCCAGGGTGCAAACTCCCTTTAAAATTCCTTGATCATAAATAAATGTAGACACACAACCCCAAAACACTCACACAAGAATGCATTATTTCACAACTTAAATTAAAAAAATGTCACAGGGATCACTATGTCCCCAGTCCAACAAAAACTACACCCTTCTCATGGCTCAGGCAAAGCAGCATCACATTTTTTTAAAATATAGCATTCCCCATAACCTGGCACTGCTTCACTTAATTGTATTCAGGTTGTCTCTTTAAAACAAGAAGGCCAAGATGGCCCTGAAGTCGCTCACCTGAGAAACATTGCGTTCATTGCCTGACGTAACTGGTTGAAATCGGCCACAATTGATCTTGATCAAGAGATTATGGTCATAAACTTTATCATAAAGTTTGAAAATGATTCCATAAGAAATGAAGATGCTAGATTATAAACAATGTGAAATCTTGCCTTTTATTATATAAAAAGGGCCATAACAGTTACTTATTACTTAATTGGCAGCTATCAGCCAGATTCAGTCTTGGCTGAGAGATGATGACTATGAATAATTCCATGAAGTTTTAAGATGATTGCTTTAGAAATGCAGGTGCTAGAGTGTTAATAGTGTGAAATCTGGCCCAGGGGAAATTTACATTTTTATACGCCCATATAAATTTTGTACAGACGTATTATGTTTTTACCCATGCCATACACGGGTGGGTGGGTGGGCGGCGTCCTGTGAAGTGTCCGGACTCGTATTCAAACAGTTTTGATCCAATCCTCTTCAAACTTGCTGACATATGTATATGAGCATATCTCAGCCAAGTTTGATTTCCAGTCGAATCGCCCTAGGCACTCATGGATTATGTCCCTTGCTTTGTTGAAAATACATTTATTACCAGTGTCTGGACTACTTTTCAAAGAGTTATTAACAGATCCTCTTCAAACTTGCTGACAATGTGTATGCTTCTTCCCTTTGAACACGGTGCATTTTAGGACAAAACATATTACTGCATGGTGTATTATGCTTCAACTGGCGGAGCTCTTGTTTAAGTCTAAATCCCACCCTAGAGCATTGGTATTTTGTCAAAATCCTGAAGCAGAAGATGCATCACATCAGACTAGGGGACCAATCTGTTTGTCAATTCCTGTCTGTAACTCTGGGAGAAGTCATCTTTCAAAATGAAAAAAAGGGCAAGTTCAAGTAAGAAATTCAACAAAACTAAATATTTAATGTCATTTCATCAGGTGTTTCCACAGAGGGTACATTTAAATTTTCTTTCTCTCTCTCTCTCTTATAATGAGTTAATCTCTCTCTTTCTCTCTCTCTCTCTCTTATAATGAGTTAATCTCTCTCTTTCTTTCTCTCTTATAATGAGTTAATCTCTCTCTCTCTCTCTTTCTCTCTGTGCCTCCCCTCCCTCCCAATCTCTCATAGTAAGTTAATTAACATACAAAGTGTTATTGTTATTTGCAAACAGCTGCAGTCATGAATTTGAGTCAGAATAAATTATACTCAGTAGATTATATTTGTGCTTAAACATCAGCAAAGAATATTTATAGGCTTATTGTGATTTATCCAGTTTTATTTTCACCTTTTCACTTTTTAATGTGAAAACTGTTACTGTTGTAATGAGTTTCAATAGAATTATTGTTTTATAAAAGCTTTGTCATTCCATCAGTTGTATTTCTCTGAAACTTTACTTGTGAATGTCAGTTAAGAGAATGTCTCAAATTTTATGTGCATGCAGGACCTAAAAAACAGCCTGACCTGGAGCTGTAAGTTTGATATTTGAGTTTTAGCTTGAGATTGTACTTAAGTTACAATATTAAAGAACTGGACAAAAAGACTTAACCCCCAAACCTTTCACTTAAAGGTTATAATGCTCTTTCCAATTAGCTACCCAACTTCTAAACTTTCTTTCCTCTGTTATGACTTTAAAGTACAGTGCAACCTGTCCACAATGACACCTGTTTATAACAACATCCTGTATTATCCAACACTTTTTGTTGGTCCCAATTTTAAAGGTATGTTTTATAATGACCTGCCTTAAATTATCCGACAACCTGTCTTATCCGACAATGTCAGTTGGTCCCAGTGGGTGTCAGATAAGACACTTCATTGTTACGACAACCAGTCTATTATTTTTTTTTTCTAAAACTTAGACTTTTACCTAAATGGGATGAATATAAATCTGCAAGACTCTCAATTACACAATATAATGATGACATTAAGTTAAATTTTCTTGTCTGTAGTTCTACCTGACCAAAAACAAAATGATGCAGTATGAGCATATTTTCAGTATATTCATATGTATGATGATATAATTAACACAATGAACATCTAGATAAAGCCAAATGTCACTGTCAAGTGTTAAAATAAATCTGATCACAAATCACACTTTATTTAGGTCCAGATATATATGTGTGTGAAAATTTGCAGTATTTGTCATTTCATAAAAAATGCTTTTAAGTCTAGTTAAGATGTTATTGAGATAATTACCAATTAAAATTACCAATGATCGCCAGGTCTTTCCCTTTATACCCAACGAAATTACATTGTTAGAGCTTGAATCTTATTTGTGTATATGTTCTGGTAAAGGAAAGTGTGATGCCCGGACCTTCAGAGGATTGAGATAAAACAGCATTTGTATTTATTAGCTAAATAAGTAAAACCTCACTTAAAAGGTCATGTCTGACACTTTGAGCCAGAAATAATATCAAAGAATATGCAAATAAGATGTAGTTACCTAAAAGTTGCTTGTTGGTAGCCTAGATTAGAGGTAATACCTTGTAACATCATGAGCATGATTTCAATAAGGTGGATCAAATTTGCATTTGCTTTTTTTGTTTACAAAAAACAAATTTTGTGTAACCATAATGAGTAATGGAATAAAATAATACAAATAAATTAACACTTGATTATTTGGAAAACATGATGTTCTTCTAAAGGATGCAGTCTTCAGGTTGGTAGGTTCAAAAGCGTCGTGGCACTTTTCAGCTCAACTATCTTGCGGAAAAAAGCGTAATGTTTAGATGCTAAGCCACTAACAATACACTAATGATTGTACTGATTTAAGTTCATATGGTGTGCGGATTGTGTGCTGCGTTCTATAATAAAATCATATACCTTTGCAAAACCAAGTCACTTTAAAATCAGGCCTTCACCTAAGTTCCTCTAAAGTATATTTGGATTTTAGGGGAACACTGGTGAAAGAATTTGTCTTTGTGCTTTGCTTTCAACAATATAACTGCGTAAATAAGTATGCAATATTATTACAAAATAAAATATCCATGAACATTTGCAAATTTTAGATCATTTAATTAAATAAAAATCACACTCTTGCATGTTTGCAATACTTGAAATATATTGTTAAAGCCTCGGTATCACAGAATCGTTTACATTAAGGACACTCATAAGGTGGGTGAAATAAACTAAGCAGCTGTCAGAGGATAATGGGACTTAATAATGTGTGATGTTCATGCCAGGTGGTTATGACATGCTGTTCATAGTGAAGGCTGCACACTATTTTCTGCATCAAGGGAACGTACACTAATTCAGATAACTTAAATATTGTTGGTGGGTTGATAAACAAACATAGCACAATTTGTTGAAACATTATGGACTAAATTAATATTGAAAAATATACTGAACAATTTCATATAGAAAGAAAGTTGAAGTTTTAAGTAATTATTGAACATTATTAAACTAAGTAATTAGATCATACGGCATTATTATGTTGACTTGTTTGTGTATCCTAAAACATTCTTTAAAGAGACAGTACATATCATCAGCTTAATCAACAACAAGTTAAAAACAGAAATGTTAAGGGAAATGACAGTGCAGGCAATGATAATTCTGTCACCTACAGTAGATGTGCAAAAATATGACAACAACAGGTGTGAAAAATAGTCTCTGTCCAGGTGAGTGTAGCATAATTATGGCCTGTGTATCGGTGCAAGCTCAATTGGTCATATTCATTTAATTGTTACTTGTGAATAAAATTTATTATGTTTTGGTTTTCATTCACTCCATGTTTATTCATGACACTGATAGGCTAAAAATAAATGCAAACATTTTGTTATTAGCCAAAGTTAAAACAAGACATTTGCAAGAAATGTTCCATCATGTTGATTCCCTTGAAGAGTTTGCGGGTAGGGACATATTATCTTTAAGAAAAAAAAGAATGATGGACTACTTTAAACATGAGTAAGAACATTTGTTACTGTTATTATACCATTTCTGGTTTCATTTTTCACAGTAACTATTTTGATACCACATGTACATACATAAATGTAAATGAACTGTTATAAAATGATTCTTCAAAAGAATGGAGAAATTACAATTAAAAGGAGAAAGGTTACCATCTCAGCTCTTTAATACACTCTTGCAATCTTTTAATTATATGCCCATCAATAATATCAATAGAGAGTATTTATGGTTTGCATAGAGACCCTGTTTTCAGATGAAAAAAGTACTCAGACAGAATCTTCATATTGAGCAATATCGCTAATAATGATGTTAGGATGTAATGATATTAAAATCAAGGTCTAATAAATATTGTTCAAAGCAGAGTTTACTGTTTACATAAATTAACATATACATTGCATATGAGACAAACGGATCCATCAACCTCCAACAATCAGTTTTAGGTCACTATAAACTGTTTGGAGTCAAGGGTGTATTTTTGTGTGATTTTTCACTCTGGTGTCTAAAATATTTTTATCTTAATGGAAGCAAGCACGTTTTTACCAATAAAGAAATGTAATCCATCAACTTACAACCAGTTAACTGTTCCAAGTCAAGGGTGTATTTTGTGTGGTTTTTGACTCCGATTTATCTGTACTTGAAATTGTTTTGGCTGCTTTTTCCAGATTAACAACTGTTACTGATTTAACCTTTTCTTTCATATAGACTCATATTGACACTCTCAAAAGGAACCACATAAAATAGTCACAGTTAAACATTCCTTGTTACAGAAAACAATGGTTTCATTTTAAAATGCAGATGTACTCTGGTGAGCGTCTATGGCCCTTGGGCCTCTTGTTTAAGTTTGGGTAATCATACTGACAAAATGCTGGTACAGAAATAATATTATGTAAATCATAACCTGTAATAATTATAAAATTTCCACAAGCCTGGAAATATTAATTATAGCCTGGATATATTTTAATTAATAAGGCAGTGCTTATGTTTCAGCATTTATATCTCCTTCAAACATTTATTTTTACAGTTTCAAATCCATAAATGACATGATCAAGAAACTGACGCTGGCTATATGTCAACGGGGGCTCATTATTTTTATAGATTGTTGAATATGTTTTATAATCTGATAAAGTAGTCGATTTTCCAGTTGAACATATTGTTTGTAAGAGGCACTGCTTTTGGACAGAGAATCAAGCATTTAAGAATTTTCCTGAATGATTTTTTTTTTACTTTTGTAGCTAAAGGCTGGTTTGCAGACGTCCGGATCCTTAAAGGTAACTGTTAGCCTTTTTTTTTTTTTAAAGTTGCAACCTTATTGCTTGATGTCATTTCTAAATAAAAATTCAGAACCATGTGAAAATGCTGACCAGCTACCAAATGGGTGATCTTTATTAAAGACCACATAATACTTTAACCATAAATATAACAAATTTTGGATTACATATTGCAGTTAAAATATAGAATAATGTGATACCAGATAATATTTTCCCTCATTTATTAGTGCTCTACCGGTTCACTTGAGGAGACTATAGGTTTGCCCTCTGTCTGTCTGTCAGTCTGTGCGTCTGTCTGCAAAATCTGGATCCTGTGATAGCTCTGAAAGTACTCAGAATTTGTTCATGAAACTTGAAGTATAGACAGATGGCATACTGGAGATTATGCTAATCATTTTTTTATACGCCCATCTTAAGATGGGGCGTATTATGTGAACACTCACGGCGGGCGTGCGGGCGGGCAGGCGTGGAACATTTGTTGTCCGGGCTCTAACTTCAATACCGTTAGTCCAATCCTTTTCAAACTTTTCACACATGTGCATGGCCATAATATCGCGGATGAGTTCGATATCCAGCATTATCGCGTGAATGACTTAGAAGTTATGGCCCTTGACGTATACAAAATACTTGAAATTGTGATTGTCCAGGCTCTAACTTCAATACCATTAGCCCATTCCTTTTCAAACTTTTCACACATGTGCATGGCCATAATATCACGGATGAGTTCGATTTCCAGCATTATCGCGTGAAAGACTTAAAAGTTATGGCCCTTGATTGCAGAATCCAATCACTCCTATTACAGCTCTCTGGTCTTTGTCTTCATTATTTGTCCCCTTAACTGTTCTTGTTTATGAACCAAAAGTAAGCATGTAACTACTTTAAGAAAAGATTAGCTATTCATAGACCAACTCTTTGAAATTTTTTACAGATCTGACAACACCATCCAGTTTTAGGCATTCTTTTCTGATCTTGACCAAAATTGCAAGAAATGTGAATAGTTGTAAAATATTGGCTAAGTTCAATACCTAGCAAGATCATGTAATTTGGACTTGAACACTTGAATAAGTCAAAAGAGACATTTTCCTTAAAATTAATGGAAATGTTTCAACATGATTGTTATACGCCCATCTT
The DNA here is from genome assembly GCA_021229015.1 of Solen grandis. Lineage (NCBI taxonomy): Eukaryota > Metazoa > Mollusca > Bivalvia > Adapedonta > Solenidae > Solen > Solen grandis. The sequence goes on from CM037779.1 coordinate 11,455,286, forward strand.
AAGATGGGGCGTATTATGTGAACACTCACGGTGGGCGGGCGTGGAACATTTGTTGTCCGGGCTCTAACTTCAATGCCGTTTGCCCAATCCTTTTCAAACTTTCCACACATGTGCATGGCCATAATATCTCAGATGAGTTCGATATCCAGCATTATCGCGTGAATGACTTAGAAGTTATGGCCCTTGACGTATACAAAATACTTGAAATTGTGATTGTCCGGGCTCTAACTTCAATACCGTTTGCCCAATCCTTTTCAAACTTTCCACACATGTGCATGGCCATAATATCTCAGATGAGTTCGATATCCAGCATTATCGCGTGAATGACTTAGAAGTTATGGCCATTGACGTACACAAAATACTTGAAATTGTGATTGTCTGGGCTCTAACTTCAATACCGTTAGACCAATCCTTTTCAAACTTTCCACACATGTGCATGGCCATAAAATCGCTTTTCCAAGACTTAGAAGTTATGGCCCTTGAAAAATTGATCCCCCCTTCAAATTTCCACACATTCTTCCATAATATCTTGGCTGAGTTCGATATCCAGCATTATCATGTGAATGACTTTGAAGTTATTGCCCTTGATGTACACAACATACTTGAAAATTTGCTTGTCCCTAGTCCTTAGACCCTATGAGGTGTTGTCAGATCTTGCAGTTAATTAATGGAAATGTATCAACAGTTTTTTTTTTATGATTAACATTCATTAACTAATGGGATTTTGGAATTATTTTGCTTATTTATGGACAGTAGCTTGTTTCTCTGAGCTATTTCTGAGAGTCCCCATACTATGATGGGCGTATTTTGTAGTAGTCCTGACCCTTGTTTAAATAAATAACATTCATTAACTAATGGGATTTAGGAGACAATAGCTTGTTTCTCTGAGCTATTTCTGAGAGTCCCCATACTGTGATGGGCGTATTTTGTGGCAGTCCTGACCCTTGTTTTCTATGGCATCATATCTGGTCGCTATGGCAACTAATATACTAAAAACATAGCAAATGGATTCTGCATAATTCTAAATGAATAATGAAATTTAAAATATAAATACTGGTAGGTGTTATGATGGAGATAATATGTGTCATTTAAATTTTTCCATGGTATAAAGTCTGGTTGCTATGGCAACAAATATACTAAATATTCCGTAAAAATCTTGATCCTTATGCAACTCTAGAGATATATGTTTTCCCCCTTGTAAATATTATAAATGCATTTAAAAACCTATAAAAAAAAAACTGAGATCTGAAATTCTTAAGAAAATGATATTGTTGGCTGTATGATTTCCAGATGTAATTATTTAGGGCCTTAATTATTTCTTTGCTCTGCTTTTAGACTGTAAATATGCAACTTAACAGTGTATATTTAATTTCATGTCAGTTTACTGCATTACCCCTTTAAGACCATTTTAAGCAGTGTTCAAAATTAGCTGTAGTCTGACAGCCCAGGGCTACCATAAGTTCAGTTTTTGGTTACTGATTTCTAACAGAACAGTTCATATCTTTTATTGAGATTTATATATTCAAGTATATCTTCTATATATACCAACCAGCAGGGTCATTCGGATTTTCATGTGAGGAAGCCTTCCAGCTGGCTTGTGGTAGGTTGGTGGTTCTACCCGGATGCCTCTGTGCATCCAGGGTCTTCCTCCACCTGTAATTAGCTGGACGTCGCTATATGACTGAAATACTGTCGAAGCGATGGTAAACTCAAATAGTCAAGTCTATAAATACCAGCATATTAAAAAAAAAATGAACAAATCACAGTTATCAGACTTGGTAATTTACATAATTTATGTATATCTACCCGTAAATACATAATTAAGATGGGATATTATAAAGTTGCATCGAGAATGAGCTTATATAGGAAAGTGAAAAAAGTATAATCCTTTTCATAAACAATATTGTAGGAATATATACAAGCTATGCACATATAATATGAACTTTGATATTCGAATAAAATATTAAAAAACAACTAAACAATGCTTTTATTTATTATGAAAGTCATAGTAAATAGAAAATTGATTGGAATTTAGCCCTTACAGTGTGTAAAAAACATGGGCACACTGATTTCTCACACATTGGTGAGTACTTTAAATTGTGAAAAAGTAAAAAAACATGTGAGCCATGTAAGTTTAACACTGAGTTTAACGGTGTTCTATTGGGTTCAAGAACAATCTAAAGCATGTAAATATAATGAAGGTAAAAAGTAAATAGTATGTCATTAGTTGTTGTGTCTATTCATGCAATGACGTCACTATAATTGCGTCACATCAATCTGGATGCATTCACTGATGAAATTGGATAAAAAAAAAACCATAAAAATATGCATGTATGCTTCTTTTTCAATAACAATAGATGCTTAATTGCCAACAATTTGGAATACTAGTTTCTACTAGTTTCTATTTTTATATTTAACAATTATACAACAAGATGACACAAATAAAGTTTTATATTGACAATATTATTGTGCACAAAAAAGTTAATCACACACTTGAATATCGATCCTTAGATTTGGAAACACCCAAACATACATTAACATAAACATTATGTATAACTAGGCATATTTTATTCTTTATATTAATCGTGTTATTTTTATTAGGTATGTTCACACCCACTATAAACTGACCAATTCAGATCTTAGTCGACAATAATGTTCAATAAGTGCTTTCTATGTGTAGTAGCTAGGTGAATATAATTAGCCACATTAAAAAGCATTTTCTTGTTATTTGATCAGGGATTTTCCTAGCCATTTTCCTGCACCATTTCCAAATCAAACAACCCTGTTCCCTATGGAAAGTCACTTTCATTTCTCTTAATTATCTTAAAGCATATTTTCCAAGTTAATAAAATAGAGAGAAAAAAAAGAATATGTAAAAAAAGTGGAGAAAAAAAAAGCATTTAGAAACAAACAATTATCTTAGCCGATGCAAGCAAGTGTCTTTTTTTTGGGCTGTGTATTGTACGGCTCTTTCAGTGAAAAATATAGGTAATTTATTGAAGCAGCATGATTTACTTTCTGATAAGGTGTTGGAGAATACACGTTATCAGTAGATGCTTCGAATTTAAATAATCTATTTTCGCAGATTTGAGATTTGAGAAACAATAATTATAATAATAAAGATGGAACTTATATATGATTAGTAACATGAAATCTGGGAATAGCAAGGTATTGTGCTGGAAAAAGCCGTAAATGGGACAACGCCAAGGTAGTCCAAATATTTAGACGTATAATTAGACATAGATTTGAAGTTATATCTGCATTGGTCAAATCCAAGCATATGCCAAGAAATGAAAAACGTAAAATATCATAAAATGAACTTGAAAATCTGACAAAATGCAGCCGTAGTGTCTTTTAATGAAGGACTTAAAAATAGGATTAGAAAGTTCCTCTAAAAATTAAACAATTTGTCAAGAAAAATTTCCAAAATGAGATTTTTCGTGATAAAAAAGTCCCAATTTTCGCTTTACTCCTTTTCCCAAAATGGGTAGGGAAACCCCTGATGATGTTAAAATGCCTATTATATTGTACATGGATTGTCTAGTATATATGTATCAGTTAATAAATCTTTCATATACTGGGCTGTCACCTATTTTAGATAAGATTTTTTAGATATTTTGTGGTGTTGAAGTTTGAGCAAGTGAAAAATGTGTTTAAGTAGTAAAATCTTCAGTCTGAGAGACCATTGGATTCAAATATGAATTTCGTACTAAGTGTGCATTGTATTCGTAAGGACTGCAGTATTACATTGATATATATTTCACTTATTTCAGAAAGCAAAAAGACTGTCACCAGAACAGGATGCATGGTATTTCTGTGAGGCAGGGATAGGCAAAGATGGTTTTCAGATAAGATATATATCTGATTTCAAAGGTAGCCATCTTTCTTGCCTGTTCTGCTACTAGATTTCATTCAATCATTTGCTTGTATATCAGTTTGATAACAGGGTGTCCTTTAAACAGGCTGTTCCATTATGATGATATTGTTGAATTTCCAGGAAATAGATTAAAATTACCCAAAAGAAACTTTCTTAGACTTTCTTCTGTAATGCAAGTTGACTTCATGGTAAAAATAAGTAAATTCTTGTTATCAAAAAACAAGCAATGTCACACTACACATTGAGACAACACCTTTGAACAGTTCTAGTATTTTTACAACTTGAATAAATTAGCATTGCTATTTAATCTTAGATGAAAGGTCTTCATTATGTGAGAATCACATGTGATCCTCACATGCTAGGATAGGCTGTGTGTCTAAGTACATATATGGAGAAAGGTAAACAACTTTGGCAGCAAAAATATCAGGTGGGTTTACTTTGCAACCAAATCCCTTACATAATGTCTTGTTTTAGTCGAAATATGTTTTAAAAGGGTGTTGGTTGCATAATGTGATCGCTATGTGTTTGAAAGGAAACCCACCAACTATTTTTGCTGCCAGAGTTGTTTTCCTCTCTATATACGCATTTCAACACAGTCCAGCACTGTTTGTGATGATCACCTGTCGTAAGAATGAAAATGGTACAGGATCAATAGAATTATAACAGACTAACCAAAAAGTCCACCTGATATTTCTCTTTTACTAAGCTAGTTGATACCATTCTCTGTAGTCAAGACTATGTGATCATTTCATGGGTAAGGGTTAGACCGAAAGATTGTTGGTATACTGGTATATTGCACTTTAATACATTATCTAGGTATTCAGTTTTTGCCTATTTAATTTTAAACTGAACTAAAAGGAAATGATGGCATGATGCCTTGTGAAAAACAATATACAGTGATCATTTATTGACATTAACTATGATAAAGTATAGTTTGATACTGAATTGAATGATTTTTAGTTGTGTGTTATGTCAGTCACACCAAATTTATTACCACATTTCTCAGTCTTTTTTTTCTACATTCAAAACTGACGGACCTCTCAGTTCTTACAAATGATCAAACGACTCAACTTCACTATAAAAAACAATCTTGCTTATAAAAGGAAGCAAAATTGTTGAAAAATGATTTTGTGTGGGAAAACAGTATTTATATGAATATGATACAACAGTCATCTCTTACATGAAAGTTTAGAAGATCTAATTTCTCTTTACTGTTGTGTAACTGTTTTGATCACACAATCACCACATGTACGCATTTACCTTGTGAATGAATATTTGCTCCTATAAATAGAGACTGACATGAGTGCAAATCAAGGTGCTGAGAGAACAGTATTTTCACATTTCTTTCTAAATCAAAAGAAAACAAATCTAAAACAACAATCATTCATTATCTTAATACAAGTTTGGTATCTGGCAAAAATTAAGTTACTCTGCATATCTACAGCTCATCAAACCATCTTCCACTGGAGACACAGAGCTTCTGAATCCTTCATCACTTTGATTTAATAAACATCATGACATTTAATGCTATTGCATTTTTTCTAGCAAACTACAAAAGACACAATGGAAATAGACAAAAAATGTTGACCTATATTTGTGAAAAGCATTATAATTCTTCATTTGTATATAGATTTATTGTTAATTTTTGCAGTGGAACATGATGCAGTTACACATAATGTTCCTTTTTTCAGGCTATGTTGTGTTCAGTAATGAACACTTCACAAAAGGACAATTTTTGCTCCAGTATTGTGGGGAAAAAATTACAAAAGATGTTGCAGAGCAGAGGATGAAAAAAAATGCAGAAAACAAAATGTATTTCTATACATTCAGAGAAAAGGAATGGGGGTAACTCTTTTTCATTTTGATGTATTTTTTTTTTTTTTGATGTAAGGATATTTTTTTTTTTTTGCATTGCAGTATAACTCCATTCTTGTCCTATTCCTACTTAAAGGTGATGACTTGAGATTTTGCGGAAATCATTGTAGGTGATCAGGAAGGGCATGTGCTAGGCTCCATTGTCACTTGTTTGTCAAGCAAGTATTATTTAGGACTGTTATTGATAGTAGGTTTTCATATTGATGTATCAAAACTCAAATATTGACAATAATTTGATACATCAAATGTTCATTCATTATGCATGAGATGAGTACTAATGTCTGCAGTATGCCTGTATATATATATATATATATATATATATATATATATATGAAGTGGTTACGGTTGACTGATTTTCTTTTGAGTTTTGGCCCTTTGCTGATTTTCTGGAGTTTTCTTTGTCCATGCTATTTCTCATTAACTACTGGATGGATTTCAATCAAACTTCATAGGAAGCTTCACTGGTGAGCATAGATGTGCATACTATGAAATTGATACGGTTGATTGACTTTCTTTTGAGTTATGGCCCTTTGCTGATTTTCTGGAAATTTTCTTTGTCCACGCTATTTCTCAATAACTACTGATAGATTTCAAACAAACGTCATAGGAAGCTTCAATATCAAGCACAGATGTGCATATTATGAAATGGTTACGGTTGACTGATTTTCTTTTGAGTTATGGCCCCTTGCTGATTTTCTGGAGTTTTCTTTGTCCACGCTATTTCTCAATAACTACTGGATAGATTTCAAACAAACGTCATAGGAAGCTTCAATATCAAGCACAGATGTGCATATTATGAAGTGGTTACGGTTGACTGATTTTCTTTTGAGTTATGGCCCTTTGCTGATTTTCTGGAGTTTTCTTTGTCCATGCTATTTCTCATTAACTACTGGATGGATTTCAATCAAACTTCATAGGAAGCTTCACTGGTGAGCATAGATGTGCATATTATGAATGTACGGTTGACTGATTTTTTTTAGTTATGGCCTTTGCTGATTTTCTGGAGTTTTCTTTGTCCATGCTATTTCTCAATAACTACTGGATGGATGAATGCACTTTTTGGCTTATTCTTCCACATATCAGCTTTCATTGATATCAGTCAAATTTTATGGGAAGCTTCACTAGCTCTTCACTTAGAAACAGCCTTTTGGTGACACACTTCTTTTTTGTTTAATTCAATGTTGCAGATTTGGTATGATTTGGGCTTCATTAATATAAGAACAATTTTGATTTGGTATAAAAAGATTATTATTGTGAAATAGTTTTGTGTAATATGTCAATTGAAAACATCAATTCATTGTGACTTACCTCCTATAGCTGGGCACTTGAGTGTAAACAAAGGCTGTGTGGGGGGTATTCATCACCTTTAGTGATAGCTCTAGTTGTGTTGTGCTTTTGAATAAACAAGAGATTAAGAACGTGCCTTATCTTCTTCAGGTAACCTGTTGAAGCACTACCGAGACCGTCACATTAGTGCAAACCTGCCAGACAACATCTCGGACATTGAGAGAATGTCACCATCAGCCAACAAGGCTGCCACCATAGAGATGGAGAGTCCAGCTGCTGAACACCCACCTCAGATGGATGCAGGTATGAGTCTTGCCACAGAGGAGGATGAGAACGAGCTGGACAACAGCGTGGACTCCATAGAGAAGATGGATGAGGACTCCATCCCATACACTGACATTGAAGGGCCGGAGGATACAGGAAGACCAGGCAGTGTCTCTGGAAAGTCTGAGGCCTCCGTGTCCTCTCAGTCATCTTTCACTAACAAGCAAGCTGCTGATGTTGATTCCAAACCTGCATTAGCCCCCCATCTCCAGATGACCTTCCTGGTAAGAAAGCCAGTGAGACTTATGTGACCAGCAAATCAGAGGAAGATAAAGAGAGGAAGCGTACACCAAGTCCTGAAACAATGAAGAGGAACATAGAGAGAATCATAGCAGAGCAAAAAGCTCTGATAGAACAGAAGTCACAGATGGAAATGAAGATACAAGATGAGATCAGGTCACAGATTGAGGCTCAGAAAAAGTCTGATGACACCTCTGATTTATTGGATTCCCCTAAACTGATGATTGATCTGATGAAGCCATTCACAGGTTCAGCCGAGAGGATTATCAACCCAGAGAGGGACAATTATGATGTTGACAAGATAGTAGAGTGCTGGAAATGCAAGAAGATTTTCCCGTCCAGAAAAAGCTTGGTTCGCCACCTGAAGGAACACAACATTGACCTGCCATTCAAGTGTTATCTGTGTGATGCATCATATGATCATCGTGTGGACTGCCTGGAGCACCAGAATGAGGCCCACAGGTCTGACTGGAAGATCTTGAAGGACAAGAACAAGGTGGGTGACATCCCACAGTTTGCTGTCCACATGGACAAGGTTGTTGAGAACAACTGCAACAAGCTGGACTCTGGCTCTCTGCTGGAGATACCTGGATCAGGCAACGATGAATCCAAGATGGAGGTCATCTCGGCAGACTACATGCAGAGGAAAGTCTATTGCTCCCTCTGCCCCAAGCACTTCTGGTCTCTTCAAGATTTGCGGCGACATATGCGATCGCATACAGGTGAGCATACATCTGTACCTAACATTTCTTATCAGCTGTGATATGATCCCCCATCTCCTCACAGCAGTGTTAAATAAAGAATTAAAATTACTGAAAAGGTTATTTTGATTATAACAGAGTTTGTTGTAACTTTATTTGAATATTACATAATGACATTTTGGAAACTATAATTTGTTTTTCAAATGTTGACTCATATGCTGAATGAAGTAATAAAAATATTGTTTCTGTACTGTGTACAGGGGAGCGTCTGTTTGAGTGTGATATCTGCCAGAAGAGGTTCACCCTGAAGCACAGTATGATGAGGCATCGCAAGAAGCATGCTGGTGCTCCACTCAGATCATTTGAAGATGATGAGGACTCCAATGGGGTTGAGGCGAAAGGTAATTGACAGAGTTTCTTAACAAAGTGTGAAGAACTGATTTGGACTTATAAACTGATACCAACGTAAAGATTAATTGCAAGAAATTGTATTCTGTCAAGTATATAGTTAAGAATCTGGTTTGTTCAGATAATTTTGCTATACAAAAAAAGCATTAAATGCCACTGTCTATCTCAGTAACTTAACTAATTTTGCATATTGCAGTGACCAAGAGCACCCCAAGCTTGAACATGGCCATCTACCCATACCCTGGTAGTTTCAGCCTTAACGACCAGGCAACGACCATCGGAAGCTCATACATGTTTAACCATGGCCTTAGTGGTGGACGATTGACCCTTGGTGGATCAATCATTGGTAACTTAACCTCAGCAACCATCAACGGGAGTGCAGAAACTGCCACTACTTCTGTAAGTTTTCTGTCTGTCCATCAATCTTTGTCTGTCACACTTCAGCAGGTGACGTGTTCCAAAGAACACTGAGTTTTTTCACAATTACTTAATAGTTCAGTATTATATTTGAACCAATGTATTAAGTTTGATAATATCAGATCCAGGATTGGTAAAATTCTGTTTGGATTCATTGTTGAAAATTTGCATTACTGGTTATTTATTTACATTACTTTCTTCAAATATAAAAGTTAACTAAACAATTTATTACCAGAAATTACAAGCCACACATTCTGTTTGATTACAAGTCTTCATGATTATGTTAACTTTGATTAACCTTCATTACGTCTAACTTGCTGTAAACAGTACAGGCTCTGGTGACCTATAATTCTGTTCTCTGCCATGAAGGCAAGAAAGTTGTCCTATGCTGTAAGTTGGTGGACAGAGCTTCATGTATTTAAATCACAGGTTCCTTATCTGTACACATTTCCTTGTAGAGTTCCAATCAGGATGAGGAACCCAAGGCCTCTGAAGCAGAGACACTGGCCAGTGTGAAGAAGGAGTTCCTTGACTGTAATGCTCAGCTGATATGCTTCACAATCTCCTCAGTGTAGAATCATCTGCCATTGAAGAGTCGGCTGACTCCAAGTCAGCTGCAAAGTTCCTTGGCATTCAGGAGTTGTCAAATTAATGGCGAATCTTCAGTTTCCAGACACTTATAAAGTAAAATATGTGGGATAAGGTTTTTTTCTTGTGTGTGTATAATTTTCCATGTGTTGTGTATCACCCAAGAACCTTCAAGTTGTATTCTTCTTCAAGAGATCTCACTCATTGTTACTTAATGTGTTTATCACCTTTGTGTTGGTGGAAAAGAAAACTGAGCTCATTCATAGTTTTAAGTGCAGGTTTTTTATATAGGTCAGTCATGTCCGAGACAAGTTTTCACTCATTGTTACTTAATGTGTTTATCACCTTTGTGTTGGTGGAAAAGAAAACTGAGCTCATTCATAGTTTTAAGTGCAGGTTTTTTATATAGGTCAGTCATGTCCGAGACAAGTTTTCACTCATTGTTACTTAATGTGTTTATCACCTTTGTGTTGGTGGAAAAGAAAACTGAGCTCATTCATAGTTTTAAGTGCAGGTTTTTTATATAGGTCAGTCATGTCCGAGACAAGTTTTGCGAATAGTTCTTTTTGGTTGACAATATTTGGTTGCTCCCCATGGCAGTGGGTCTGAGACCTGGTCACTCCAGTTTTTCATGTGAGAAAACATTCGAGCTCATTTGCTGGTGTTACAGAGATGCATCTGTACGCTTGCATCTTCCTCCATGTGTAATTAGCTGGAAGTCACAATAAGACTGAAAGATATTGTTACACTGAAAATCAGCTCCAAACTTACAGCATTATTGGGAAAAAAAACAGAAGCACTTGTATTAGACTTGGTTTACTTGGGCTTGAAACTGTCCCTCACAACTGTTTGACACACATAGTTTATGGAAGTTCAAATGACGTTTTCCAAACTGGAAACATTACAGAGGGGCAGTAACTAGGTATGCTTTATTCTGTTGATTTAGATGTATGATTAAGTGTGACAAACAGAAACATTTTACTTATGGTATTGTATTGAATTTTGAATGTTGAAGCTAAATCTGTTAAGAAAGTGTTATGTTTAAGAGTATTAAAGAGCTTGGTCTATAAACTAAAGTGTCTATGAAGCACTTATTAGGACTTTCTGCCCTTTCGGCGAAAGTCCTATTGGGTTTGTGCTGTTGATTCTTCTTCTTATTCTTTTTTTCTTCCTAACTAAACGCTTATTTTTCTATGTTGAAATACTCCTAGGAAGATGAAATTTTTATGACTTATTAGTCACTTGAGGAAATTTTGATTTCTATGATTTTCATATGCCTATGACGTGATATGACGTCACATTTGAAATATGCTACAAAAGTTTGTACGCGGTCTACAGCCATTGTTTGTGAACCGATTTTCATCAAATTTTCACAGATTGTGTATATTAACTTCTAGTTGTGCATCCCGGTGTCCGTTTTTCAAAATTCGAAAAAAGTCCATGGTTCTATAGCGATTCCAAGATTCGAACCAAGGTCGTAAAATTTTAAATGCTTATAAAATCTGTCCTATTTAAGATAGAAAGTTGATATTTAGTCAGTATATAGGTCTCTAGAAGTTTTAAACATTTTGTGAAAATAAATGTCATATGACGTCACGTGACGTCATTATATGAAATGTATTTCTAAAAGAATAAAATTTTGACACTGCTTGAAACGCTGAAATTTTGATTTCTATGATTTTCATATGCCTATGACGTCACATTTGAAATATGCTACAAAAGTTTGTACGCGGTCTACAGCCATTGTTTGTGAACCGATTTTCATCAAATTTTCACAGATTGTGTATATTAACTTCTAGTTGTGCATCCCAGTGTCCATTTTTCAAAATTCGAAAAGTCCATGGTTCTATAGCGAATCCAAGATTCGAACCAAGGTCGTAAATTTTTAAATGCTTATAAAATCTGTCCTATTTAAGATAGAAAGTTGATATTTAGTCAGTATATAGGTCTCTAGAAGTTTTAAACATTTTGTGAAAATAAATGTCATATGACGTCACGTGACGTCATTATATGATAATGTATTTCTAATATTAACAAGAATATTTCTATATGTTGAAATTGTCGAAGGGCAATGGAAATTTAATGACACATGCTTCAAACGCTGAAATTTTGATTTCTATGATTTTCATATGCCTATGACGTCATATGACGTCACTCTTAAAATTTGCAACAAAAGTTTGTACGCGGTCTACAGCCATTGTTTATGAACCGATTTTCATCAAATTTTCACAGAATGTGTATATTAAGTTGTAGTTGTGCATCCCGGTGTCCATTTTTCAAAATTCGAAAAGACTAGGGTTAAATGGCCAATCCAGGATTCGAACCAAGGACGTCAAATTTCAAATTCTTATAAAATCTGTCCTAAATAAGATAGAAAGTTGATATTCACTCAGAATATAATATTATGTCTCCATAACTTTTTTTATATGTTATGAATATGGACGTCACATGACGTCATCAGACTAAAATGTATTTCTAATATGTACAAGTCAATTGCTGAATGTTGCTGTGGTCTTTGGACGATGAAATTTTGACGGCATATATTTCAGATGCTGAAATTTTCATTTCTATGGAACTCAAATGCCTATGATGTCATATGACGTCACACTTGACATATACTACAAAAGTTTGTACGCGGACTACAGCCATTGTTTATGAACCGATTTTAATCAGAATTTCACAGAAAGTGTATATTAAGTTTTGGTTGTGCGTCCTGGTTTCCGTTTTTCAAAATTCGAAAAGACCAAGTTTCTATGGCGAATCCAAGATTCAAACCAAGGACGTCAAATTCTAAAAGCTTATAAAATCGTACCTTAATGTTGTAGAAAGTTAATATTTTGTCAGAATATAAGTCTCTAGAAGTTCTATACTTTTTATGAAAATGAACGTCATATGACGTCATCAGATTTAAATTAATTTCTTATTTGTTCAAGAAAATTTCTATATGTTGCTATTGTCTAAGGACAAAAGGATTTTGATGGTATTTCTATCAGATAGGACCATTAGGATTTCTATTGTAATCCTATGTCTCTGACATCATATGACATAACACATGTCCGTTTTTATAGTTTCTACAGGTTCTGCCGACGTGTGTTGTGGATGGGTTTTTATGAAATTTTAATAGAAGGTTTAATTTTTGAAAGATTGTGTAATCTTAAAGCTTCTATATAACTATGTAGCTGATGTGGCAAAAAGTCCTATCATTCGTATTAAGGAATGACATCTAGTTTTCTATTTGAAATGGTATTTTGTTACCTCAAAAGCAGTTTAATCAATATTTGAAGCAGTCGGTGAGTTGATGAAATGTAGTGTATTGCTATGGCCTTTTATAAATGCAATACAGATTATGCAATTAAGGATCATTTATGATTTTCATTGGAACCATTGTTATGAATTAACTGCTACTTTACTTGACAGTGCTTTGATGTGGTGCCCTTTGGTTCATTAAATATTTGTAGATATAAGATACACTGGCATCCAATGATAATGTGTGGTTTTGTAAAGATGGAAATGAACTTAAGCATTATCCATTACCCATTCTGATCCAGGACTGTAGGTCTATATTCATGTATTGTTGGAATTGACATTCACAGATTGTTATGAAATTGTACTATTTCCATGTGATGAAGAGCTGTGATATTTATTCTATTTTTCATGTTATTTAGTATTGAATACTATGTGTTTATATGGAGCAGTCATTGAAATCTAAAGCTTTTTGAAAATGTTTTTATGACACTGAACACTTTATTTTTGATATTTTTGTTGTGTGGAACATTCCCCCTGTATGGGACCAATTGTTGGTGAGAATTTTATTTTTCATTGTTTAATGTCAGATGCAAATGATGGAATTGTAATGTGCCGCAAGTGTGAGATTTTGGCAAATCTTATCTGTTTGAGTGAAGGATTCATTTATAATTCTGAAAAAAACAACAACAAAAATGTCAAGTTCAGAATAATCTGTGTGTGGTTTCGGAAGATGTAATTGTCTGATTGATGTTTGTTGTACTTTTCATTTGATGCTTGTGTATGTGTGTATAGGTGGCTGTAATGCTTAATTGTATAGATTTTTTGTTTTGTATTTTTCTTGTTTTGTAAAAAAGATAGAGATATTTATGATGTTACATATACATATATATACGTATTACTTAATGTGTAAATGAAAATGACCAAAATTGCCATTATAGCAAGGCAAGACTAGTATTAAATAATGATACTGAATTAAGTTTCTAAAAATCTTATAATTCATAACATATTTTTGTACAGAATTTAGTAATATACAGCTATGAATGTTGTAGAACATATCAAGGACCTGATGCAAAACTATTGTAACTACATGTATAAAGAAGCTGTATTACTAGTTTTGCACCAAATCTTTAATACTTTTTCCTAACCATTTTATTGATACTATAGTGTATGTTTCTCATCAATTTACATCGTTGTGCTGGTAACGGACCACTTATTGATGTGACAGTTGGCAAGATTGTCTCAAATTCATTACTTCATCATATCCTGGTGTGCTCAAATTTATACCGTAAAGCTCAAAAAATGAGACTTTAAAACAGGGTCTCGGTGTTTGTATGTCTCGTGGCCAAAAAAGACATTTTCACCAAAATGATAATATTTAAACAAAAGTTTTATTCAACTAGTCTTACAACTAAAAGCAGTGTCAGAATCAACTTTATGTAAATTTCATAGCACAGTAACTGTTATTAATTGTATTTTTAGTTTATTGATTTTGAAGATAGGTAGTATAATGTATACTTGGAAAATAATTTTATTTTTTATTTTTTTGTTCATTTCCATTTTTTTTTTTTCTCCTTTGTTCCTGTACATATTTAAGTATTTATTTCAATCAAATTAGTTCTCATAGATAATGTTAAGAATCTTAGAAATTGGAGGGAGCACCATGTAAGAATCTGTCTTTTTCCTTTGTAATAAAATCTTTGGAAAAAAAATATCTGCCTTTTTCTTCATTTATTGACACTTCCTAAAAAGTGAGAGAATTGTGGAATTAACTTTATGTAGACAAAAACACTCGCACATACATGCATACATACACAGTGAATTAAAGAAAATATGTCTACAAATATGGTAATAAAATTTGGTAGTTTGTATACTTCCTGCTTTTTAGCTCACCTGAGCACAATGTGCTCAAGATGAGCTTTTGTGATCAATCTGCGTCCGTCGTCGTGCGTCGTCAACAATTTGATTTAAACATCTCGGAAACCGCTGGACAGAATTTAATTAAACTTAGCAGGGATGGTCCTTGGGTGAACCTTCTCAAAAGTTGCTAAAATAACTTGATTCATGCAAAACTCTGGTTGTTACGGCAACAGAAAGATGAAAACTTAAAAAAATCATCTCCTTCAAAACTACTGGCCAGACTTCAAAATGGTATAGTACAAATGTTCCTTGGGTATACCTCTACCAAGATTACCAATATTATCTGATCCGCTAAAAAACGCAGCCAGGGGCGCGGCTAATTTGACTTCTGCTCCAAATCTACTGGCCAGATTTTAAAATGTTTTGGCACAGATGTTTTATGGGAAACCTTCTACCAAGATGGTAATATTAATGACAATTATCTTGCCAAGATTGGCTTGGTCTCCAATTATGGCCCTTGAAGTAAATGTATAAAATTATCTCGGTTAACTTTGTTTTCATTCTAGCATCCACCTTTATAAAGCATTCTTGAACAGATGATTACATAATGATAAATCAAGGATAAGTATGCCTTGTATAAAAGTTATGGTCCATAATACTTAAGGTTGCCTTAGTGGTACTCAGGTGAGCGAAAAGGGCCACCATGGCCCTCTTGTTTTCGGGTATTATGTATGATAGTTTTCCCCGATGCAAATTATCTTTTTTAACTTTTCAGGGATTGTCAACATTCCCCTCACTGTACTGGTATAGCTCCCTTGTTTGACGCTCAGCATATAAGGGTAGTTTCAGGACTAGCTGGCCAGGTATTGGGATAATTTGACAGTGTGGTATCATGCCACGTGTCTTGCTACGGCGTGATACTGCAGTGTGGCAGCAAGTAGACATAGTCTCCAAATGACTGTAGGACGTTAAATCCAGCAAACCACATTTATTCCCCTCAATATGCATGTAAATACAATTTGATTACATGCTAGCACAGATCAGGCTGCTACTCTGAGATGAGAATCCTACGTGTCTGAGCGACCAGCGGACCGTATAACGTAATAGTCCAAGGGTCGAACTAAACGCATTGGTGATGTGCCGGTGACCACATCTCACTAAATTGGACGACTTGTGTGAGACAGTTCGAAAACACACATAATTACATAACCTTCATGTACTCGTTTATATAGCATAGAAAGTATAGAGTTACCGGTAGTCCGGAAATAAGAATATTTGGGAATTTCCTACCTATTCCGGGGTTACATACAAACTTTTACAGCCAAAACTTCGTGGTGTTGCACTCATTCTATTGTGAACCGTAGTGCACCGTGAAGCTATAACTGTAAAAGTTTGTTTGTACCCCCGGATTAGATGGGGGAAACCCCACATTTTCCGAGTTGCGGATGACGTTTGTTCAGACCACAGAAAATGCCATTTTGACAGCAGCTCAGTGTCAGAGAAAGGCAATCAAAATAGCGCTTACTTTTAGAAAAGAAACACTGCCAGCTAAACATACCATTTCAAACAATAAAAATAAATAAATAAATAAAAACTTCGATTCAATAACTTTCCTGAAATACAGTGAGCTCAAAAGTCACGGACGTGCAAATTCAATACATGTTTAACATACTTAGTATTGCATTCAATGTGTAATATTCGCTTCACTTAAAATATAAACATATATGAACTTTTTTGGCTCAGACTGATTTCCATCTATCCCCATCCGCGTTCCGCCAAAAGTATTTGCAGATAGGAAGGATGCGTATGTTTTCCAAGTTGAGGCCCTATTTTGCATCACTATAAACTTATTTATTTTACGTGGATGGGGAAATAAACTCCTGAAACATTTACTAATCTCTCTCGACGGCTCCTGTGTTGGACCAGTACTTTGAGCGTGGAAAGGTTAAAAACAACATTGCCCCGACAGGATTCGAACCCACAACCTACGGATCCGCAGTCGGATATGTTACCACGGCCTTATTAAACATCATACACACACACAGTAACTCCAGCCCTTTCACTTTAGATGATGGTATGTTACATGCTTGCTGATCATCTATAATCTGTCTGTGTCTCCTTTTGCAATAAAGATGTATTCAGTCTAATCTTTATCTCTACCAATCTTGACAGAAAGTTGCATGTTGAAAAACTGTATGAAAATACAGCGTGCAACATTATATTCTCAGAAAAGACGAAAGATTAAAACAAAGTTA
Source organism: Solen grandis (assembly GCA_021229015.1). Taxonomy (NCBI): domain Eukaryota; kingdom Metazoa; phylum Mollusca; class Bivalvia; order Adapedonta; family Solenidae; genus Solen; species Solen grandis. Next base: position 11,472,361 of record CM037779.1, read on the forward strand.
CATATTGAACACAAGAATATATTGAAAAATTACAAAAGAAAAAAACAGTGGTTGGATACACGGGAATCTGGGTGCAATACCCTAGCTCATATTGCGAATAAACCCCATGGTTCTTTGGAGACATGTTCCTAGGTAGAACAAATACTGAGCACTCCGAGTTCCCATAGCAACCTAATTTTGCCAAGTGCCAGTCAATGGTCATCTGGAACCAGTTTTATACGCCACTGGTCACAGGAGGAAGTGCCCCGGCTGGGATTCAAACCAAAGACCTCCCGAACGCAAAGCGGACACTCTACCACTGAGTTATTGCGCCTAAGACTGGACACAATTCGATCGCATTCGGAAACGCTCGGAACGCCATGAATATTAATGAGGCAACAAAATGAGGCTGCACATTTTTCTCGCCCAATAACATAAGACAATCATGCAGAGTTCCAGTACCTCGTCCCTGCTTGGGTATTGTCTATTACATCAACATAGTAAAGCTTGGGTGCCTTCACGAATGAATGCTTATTAATTTGTGATTTCATATATAATAACAAAGGAAAGTGTTTTAAATGTGAGAAACGCCTGCAACTATCCATTATTTCATAGAACACACACACACACACACACACACCTCGGCCCTTTTTCTATGTTTCGGCCTTTTTTTCCTTATATAGAACTTTCATTTCCGTCTCTGCCAGCACTTTTTTCTCCGTGAACTTACGGTACTGTATGCATAATCCGATAATTAATTACCAGCGAGCTTTTCTGATAATGGGCGGATGCATTTCCGTAAACTCTCATGACAATGTTTTGTTTCTTGAATATAATGGTGTCACCGGCCGTCTTGTACTAGTACATTTATACAGATATCGTTTTATAGCTTTAAAGTTTCAAAAAGTGAAGATTTTTCATACCCAATATTCATTTGAAAATTGAGCCGAATACATTCTGCTGCCACTGTGCCACATTGCAGTATTACGCCGTAGACATATTGCAATATAAAACACGCAGTCACAGTTTCCTGACCCGGGCCACTTAGCCACGTTGAACGCCAGGCAAACTAGGGCGATCGAGATGGTTAATCTACATCGAAACACCGTTTCCATTCCCTTACTGTGAAAGATTGTTCCAAACATGACACAACGGAGAATTGTTTAGATATCTCTTCACTGGCGTAGCTTCCTTTAGGCACTTTGAGCCCAGGTCTGCATATTATTTAGAGAAATGGCATTTTTAAACAAAGGGAACATAATCCCCTTACTCCACATATAAAAACAATGAATATAGGTGATAACGCGTGTAGACAGGTACTTATGTCACGTGACTACGATCTTTTCGTGTTCCCATCCATGCAATATGTGTGACGTCAACGTCATTGTCCCGTGCGTTGTGCATGAAACGGTATTTGTTCAATAATTGTAAATGTGTATCGGGTGAGAGCGATGTGATTGGTTGAGAGTGTTCATACCAACTTCAACTCTAACCTGACACGTACTTCATTCAGCATTCGGTCTTGTATCCTGAAAAGGAGAACAATCCTTATATTCTTGTGAAAGAATTCTGAAACTTGCTGCTATTTTAAGTCGGGTATCTGATAAGTGAATGTCTGTTATATTAATTTAATATTTTAGATGGATATTTTGAATTATTTGTATTAATTAAATTGCCATTGTATTGTATAAGCTTCATTATTGTTATTTCATTAGACGTTTATTCATAAATAATTGTGTCATAACATTTCAGTTGGGATGCTAGTAAAATGCTAGTAGCAGTAGTACAAAATTGTATCACATGTAACAAGTACTTTCATTAATAAATATTCTAATTTAGAATTAATGTAGTTTCCGGTTTACATTCATTTCGAATGTTAACTAATATTTTAATATATCTTTTGTTATAAGTTCATATACCTATTATACATGTTGAGTGTAATAAAACATCTTCTGCACTCGCTTTTGTTCGCCCTGGTCTACAAATGACTTCCCGAAGGGAAATCGAATCCCGGTCTACCGCGTGGCAGGCGGGGATACTTACCACTATACTATCGAGGACTTAAATTTTGTGCCTAATGTAAATAGCCTAATGTTTGACATGGCTACTGCTTCGGCACCTCAAGAACGTTTTCATGATATGTTCGTCGTCTATTTGGCGATAAATCAATTGGCAAGAAGACATGTGGCTTGATAGCTAATTAGGTTGGTAGAGCGCAGGAACGGTATTCCTAAGGCCCTGGGTTCGAGTGCCGGTCGATGTTCACGTGCCTAACAGGAAATATAGTCAAACGTGAAATTCGAATCAACTGATTACATTATCATGCAATTGTTCGTATGTATTTATTCCACTAAAAGTTCAATTATGTGTATATAGTATCTCATCGGAACCAAACCGTATTTTGATGCAAAGAGCACGCGCGCGCGCGTTTTGTGTAAGAGATAGGGAAGTTAAATAAAACTGGCAAAATAACAAGAACAGCCTGGTTACTTATATAGAGCACAGCACTTTGTTTAATTTTAAGAAATAAATTTGCTGTCGATTCATGTTGAACATTCAAACAATAAATCGATTTCACAACACTTTTAAATGATATCAAAAAGCGGTATAATATTGTTGAGATCTCGCTGAGGGTATTTTTCCCATATGCAAGACATGAACGGAAAGGATTGATTGTAACATTTTTTTTCAAATCAACGTAATATAAATGACGCTTGTGCGTTAATTTATAAAGAATAAATAAAAAAAAGTCTTTATACTAGTGTATATAAAACGAATTGGTTGCACTTCTTAAAAAGTTATGCCAGAGGCGAATGCATGGAAATGTAGTAATTATATTTTGAATCCTGTGCATCATTTTCTGTAACTCAGGCGAAATGCAATCTCCGGCGCAGTGGAATGACTCCGGCTTCGATTTGTGTGAGGATTTGCGAAATGGGGTACCAACTACATTGGGTTTGAAATAGAAGAAAAAATCCGAGATTTCCGATTGAAACAACTGAATCCCGTGAATATCGTGGCGCGTGACATGAGTTCCTTTTTCTCGTCTGATTGCAATTATAAGCCAGCTTCTAGCATACAATGGATTCAGGTAAAATTTCTGATATTATAGTTCAGTAATTATAAAGGAAGCATGTTTTAGCTTACCATATATTCTTTCAAAAGCCAGACAAGCGGCATATTTAGCTAATTTAGATAGATGGGAGCGACACATCTGAAAACAAACACCTTGAGCGACTATCCCGGAGTCATGGGTTTTCACGCACTTATGTATTTAGCTCGTTGCAGGTGATATTATTTTTATTGAAATTAACTGTTTAACTACCTTGGCTGCAACTAGATGTATTTGCTCTCTTTCAACGAAATATCATAGGTGTAGGCCGTATTTTCACGAAGCAGCAGACATTTTTAGGGGATACCCCAAACTTAGGTAACTTGTGTATTACGTCATATGTTTTCGCGCACTACATGCCATGCTATAAATAAGGGGTTTTTCTGGCGTTCAGCATTGTTAAATATTGTTTCCAATACTTCAATTATCTCAGTTGTTAGTTACGTGTAAAATCACACAAATATTAAGTTTATTCACACTGTTTAAGGCCATATTAGGTATCTTTTCAAAATAAAAAATGAATTTCCTCTATCGTACGGTACTCTATTCCGACGCATCACTATTCCGACGCCTTTTTTGTTTTGACCTCGATTTTTATTGAATGGATTCCGTGTGACATCATTCTTACAAGTTTTATTTGTCAACATCCCTTTTAGGGTTAGAAAGCCAAAATTGGCGAGTTATTGATGCAGGGCTATTATTTGGTGTACTTTATACAACACACCTGCAAAACCTCCTTTTCAATAAGTACTTTTTCTCATCTGGTATATTTTCAGTGAAACAATGAAATAGAAAAAATATATGCAACCAACATTCCCTCGTACATTATTTCTGACACGAAAATTAAATTTTTAAAAGCATGCTACAATGATTAAATGAAAACCCAATCAGATGCGTCGTTTCATTGTACTCTCAAGTCAGCCTCACTGAATTATACAGACATTACCACTAGTGATTTTTCGTTGAAAAAACAATGCCAGCCACTTGAAAACAATGTAAGACTATGAATAAATTACTTATTTTTACCATACACAGGAAAATTATATTTTTTGTTTATGTTAAATTAAAAAAGACCACGATTATTCCTTAGGTGCGTCAGAACTGTGTACTCGAGGATACTCTAAACATGGCATATGTCAAGTGGGCTATACCACGTGATTTTGTAAATAAAAATGGAGAAAAAAAATTGTTCCGATAAAGTGACATTACAGAGTAAATAAGTATAAAAAAAAGTTTCACGTAGGATTGGAAACATTTTTTCCAGCTAATACTGATGCTACCACCTAGAGTATGCCAAAAGCATAAAAACATGTAAGAAATTATCCTAATATTTAAGCTGGTTACTTTCAAAAAACGCAACAATATACCATATGACAATCACATGACCGGTTTGACAGATTGCGGTAACCAGACGATAAAAAATATGGTGGGAAATGCATTCATTAAAAGTTTAAGGGGGTAAATAATAAACTGCTTTAAAAGTAATAAGTTTTTTTTCTTTAAAACAGACTATGCCTCTAATCTTTTTACTATTTTACTCTTGACAACTGTATTTTCCACACATCTAATGATCTGTCTATAGTTGCAAATCAGATAAAGAAAATACCGACGCTAATGACGTAATCATAGCTTGTGTAAATAGGAATTCCGGAAATTACGATACTGTGCGAAAACGTATGTGCGTGAAAACATATGACTCGACGATACATTAACACGTGTCACTTTCTGGAACGGCATTCTTTGTCAAAAAGCCCTACTGCAAGACCCAGCACATTTCACTTGAGAAAACTATTTAAAAACAATACAATTGTCAGGCCCGGATCCACCGGGGGGGGGCTGAGGGGGCCTTTGCCCCCCCAGCTGCCCTGGTCATACATTTTTCTAGGCTATAAAATCCCTTGCTTACATCATAGTAGTGTTGTCTAAAGGAAATCCCCATCGTGGGCCCCCATACTGAACCACCCGCATAACCCCCTGACCAGCCAGACTCCTATTGTCTTATGGCCCCCTGCTGTTAATGTGTAGGTAATCCGAACCGGCAGTCGTCCATGACTGTGTGATAAGCATGTGTTTAGGGTACTGTGGACACGTTCATTGATTGAGAGAAATTTACATGGTGTCTAATAATTGGGAAAAATCGGCAATTACCAAAAGTTTGTATCAGTTACAACTATAAACTATTCTAAGCAAATGCAGTTTAAGAAATAGCATAAAAATAGTTAAGCTAAAAACAACAACTGGACATTAAAATGTAATTAGCATCGAAACAATTTCACTAGAGCCAAAAAGAATTAATATATATAATAATAAAACTACTTTGACGAAATCTACGCAACAATTTTTTTAATTCACGTTTCTCTTCATGTATAATGTTTTAAATCTTGTATTAAAAGCGGGCTTATAATTAGCTGCCGGCAGACTTATGAACTATCAGGTATGAAAAATTGCCAATTTCGTTTTTGAAAAAGTTAAAAAGGTAATGTTTTTTTTTTGCTGTAGCAAACCTCAGATTAGATGCATACCTATCGCTAGCCATGCAAATTAAACTTAATCAGAAATGGGTTGTGTTTCTAAATGTCATCAGGTTTACTATTTTTACGTACTAACTTTTTAAGTATTATTTTTATGAAACTAACTCCTAAATATTTTTTCCTGAAAGGAATAAATACAAACAGCAGGCCGATACATCATCATGTTCACTTTTGAATATTTATGAATATAATAATTTACATGTATATGTATTCATGGTCTCTTAATAAAGAATTTATAAAAATCATGAATATTGAGTATTTAAATAATTCAGACAAAGATGGCATAATAATCTTCTCAGATTTTGAAAAGGCATTTGATAGCCTATCCCATAGATTTTTGATAAAATGTCTTAAGCACTTTAATTTTAGTACAAGTCTTATACAATGGATTGAATTATTTTACAATAATATAACAAGCGTTATAATTAACAATGGATATTTATCAAACTCAATCGAAATTGAGCGTGGTGTTAGACAAGGGTGTCCTCTGTCCTCATATTTATTCATTATATGTATTGAATTATTATCAAATGCAGTAAAACACAATAAAGACATAAAAGGTATAATTATAAACGATACTGAAATCAAACAAACTATGTTTGCAGATGACGCGACTTTTATAACGGATGGCACTGAGCAATCTTTTAACACTTTAATAGAAACTATAGGTAAATTTGGCATAATCTCCGGATTAAAGTTAAATGCAAACAAAACCACCGTACTAAGAGTAGGTTCACTAAAATATACGGATATTGTCTACAAGAAAAGAAAAAAAATGATTTGGACATCTAAATCTGCAAAGGCCCTTGGGATGGTATTCACAAATTCAACAACAGATAATATACATCTGAACTATGTTAATAAAATAAAAGAATTTTACAATTGTTTAAATAATTGGAAAAAGAGGAAATTATCAATAATGGGTAAAATAACCGTAATTAAAACATTTGCACTGCCTAAACTTGTTTATCCATTTACAGTCCTACCTAATCCTTCTAACGAAACTCTAAAAGAAATTGAATCCGAAATGTATAAATTTATTTGGAACAATAAACCGGATAAAATTAAAAGAAACACACTTAAACAAAGCTATATCAATGGTGGATTAAAAATGGTTGATTTGACATTATTCCTAAGATCTATTAAAGCAAGTTGGGTCAAAAGAATGCTTTCGAATAACAACATCAGTTGGAAAAGTTTTATAGAAATGCAACTAAAACCATATGGAGGGACTCTTGTATTTCAATGTACGCCAAATAAACAAGATGTCGAATATATATGTCAATCAAACTTATTTCTATTAGATATCATGCAGGCATGGTTCGATATTAAACAGATATCAGATAAAGAATACTTTGGAAAATCAATTATATGGAATAACCAGAATATTAAAGTGGACAAAACAATAATATACTATAAAGAATGGCACAACAAAGGAATCACATTTCTAGAACACCTATTTGATAATAGAGACGCATGTCTACATGATATTATCTTAAAATCAAAATATGCGAATAAATTCTTGTATAATATACAACTTAACACAATAAAACATAAAACCCAAACTCATTCGTCTCAAAATAAATGGGAATTAATATTACAAAAACAACTTAACTGGGAAACATTAAACATAATCCCATTTCAAACAACATGCGACAATTACTTACGAAGTTTCCAATATAAAATAATAACAAGAATCATACCAACAAATACGCTTCTCTATAAACAAAAATTAACAAACTCAAACCTATGTGATTTTTGCAGCATGAATTATGAAACTATAGAACACTTATTCTGGGAATGTCCCCATGTGACAAAACTCTGGTTTGAAGTTGCAAATTACATGAAACAAAAACAAATACCGATACAACTAACCATGCAAGTTATTCTGTTTGGTCTACAACTAAAAAATAACCAAGGCGTCTGCATAAACTACATAATTATTTTAGTGAAGTATTTCATATTTAGTATGAAATATAAACAAAAACAACCAATATTTAATCATTTTATCCGTTATTTCGAACACAGATTAATTCTAGAAAAACAAATTGCACTTAATAACGATAGAATCCAAACATTTAGAGATACCTGGATTAATTTTTTGGAATATTAAAATATTCTACATAATTAACGTATGTGATTTGGCCAGAGTGTTCGCGTTCTTCTTCTTTTTCCATCTTTATCCCTTTCTTTCTTGTTTCTTTATTTAATCTTTATTTTAATATAATTTAAATCTTCTATAAAAACACAAGGGGAGACAAACAACAAAAAGACAATGATATTTATCAACATGATAGTATGAATTTATGTATGTTTTATACCATATATATCTATATACATATATGAATGTTTAACCATGTAAATATCATGAAGAAATAAATGATAAAAAAAAAAAAAAATCATGAATATGAAATGAAAGAATTTGAAAATTTCAATCTGCCAAATTTTGGGACAATCCATATTTTGGGACAATGTATACATATGTAGATTATGCATGATCACTAATTCAAATCAAATCCAGGTAATCAGTCATTGAGCAATGTTAGTGATAAGTCGATGAATACGAAATACTAATGCACAGAAAACACAACTTATGTGCGAAATAAAACGGATATTAAAGAGTTCATATTAAATATCAACATCTTTTATTACTGAATATTGTTTGTTTTGTTACTGATTTAACATTTAGAAAAAAAAAAAATGTACCAAAAATCGACACGCAGAAGGGGCCCATGCAACCGCCCGACCCTAAAACGTGCGCCTGATTTTTTTTTATGTGGGAAGTCTGTGTGTAAAGGCTGCTTCCAGATCGACAATTAGACTGTCAAGATTACCAGGTTCGAACCTAATACAGCATATACCCGGTATTCTCTTCAACATATTTGAGAAAATATGTTTAAAGTGATTTTTTTCCTCAGATTTAAACAAAACTGTCTATTACAATGTTGAGTCTAAAACTGATGACAATTCAAAGCATTCACTAATTGATAATGCACACAAGTCACTTTATCTTTTTTTTTTTTTGGGGGGGGGGGGGTCCAAAAAGCACTTATTTTTTATGCCAGCCTCCCCCCCCCCCCCCCCCTTTTAATACAACTGTAGTCAAATACTATTACACAGTAGTTATTCAAAAACATGGCTTTGCTAAGGTAAATATAAAATTATATTGCTCAAGGCTCAGTTCCAATTGACATTTTTTGCTTAGGGAATGTACTCCCGATGGAAATTGATGAGCCTCGGGAGGCGTCGGGAACAGGTTCCCCTGTGTCCCGCGGAAGATTCGAAAGTTTTGCGAGCCATGTGGAGTCATAGGGAGGCCTCGGGGAAACCAGGCCGGGGAAACATAATTAGCATAGCTTCCCAGAAGCTCCTTGGAAGCATTCATGGAGATTCCGTGAAATATTTTTTCCTCCGAGGAACCCCAGGCTTCGGTGATGTCTCGAAGGTACAGAGACCTTTCTGTGACACATTCCAGATCTTGTGATAGAATATCAGAATATTCGCAAGAAAATCGGCAAGCGCACTCTAAAATCTTTTGCTTTTTTTGGTCAACTTTAGACTGAGACGGTCAAAAAGGCCATGGGGCATTCCTGGGGACATCCTCATAAACCCCCGAAAGTCTACCCTGGATTTTGTCCATCACCAAATTCTCATAATCTCCATAATCTTCCCGAGGCACCTAAGATGGTTTGATAAAATGATACATCCCCTAATCTACGGGGATATTCCCCCGATGATGTTTCAAGTTCGATGAAGCTCCAATTCACCTTCCCCGATCATCGGATAAATTTCACGAGCATCTGGAGCCATCCCCGATAAAACAAGGCCATTGTACCATAACCGAAACATCAGTGAATGTTTCAACGGACCAATCCCAAAGCTTTTCATAGGACTGCTCCATCTTTTGGGCTCAAACATATGATGCCATCGGGAGAAAATATGTGTATTTCCACAACGCCGATGATTTTTCTCCAGTGGGACCTAGGCATTAGATCCATGGTCTTCAAGTTTCAAAAAAAGAAAAAAAAAGAAAAGAAAAGCACATAAAAACCTTCACTTGTATCCCAAAATACTCTTCAGAATGCATCTCCATCACAATAAAAACCTTTTTTTTCCAGGGAAGCATGCCCCCGGATTCCCCCTAGCACTCACATCACATTCAGACTTTGGCCCCCCCAGTGGAAAAATTCTGGATCCGGGCCTGATTGTCTTCATATTGTACATATCTTCTTCACTTCTAAATGAATACTTCTCCAATGCGCACTTTATTTTAGAGGAAGCAGTCTCCTACAAATTTGGGGGTATATGGCCAATTTTAGGGGTAAAAAACCTTTACAGATAGTAAATGGGCATGCTGTATTATAATTATGAAGTGTGAATTTTGCTATCAGATAATTAACAACTATTGCTGTTGATGATAGAAAGACTTGACTATTCGAGTTTACCATCGCTTCGACAGTATTTCAGTCATATAGCGACGTCCAGCTAATTACAGGTGGAGGAAGACCCCGAATGCACTGAGAAATCGGTAGAACCACCGACCTACCGCAAGCCAGCTGGAAGGCTTCCTCACATGAAAATCCGAATGACCCTGCCAGGTTTCGAACCCACACGGTGAGGGTCAGAGTGAGTTCTAAAGTCAGCGACTTTACCCTCTCGTCCACGGAGGCCCCATGATAAAAAGAAGCATTAGTGAAAATGGTATAAAATGGGTACTTCTTTAAGAATTGAATGTTTTTATCTTTTTCCAAACCTTTTCAATAAAAGTTTTTGGAAACAAAGATCAGTTTTGCCAATTGTCGATGGTTTCCCTGTAAAAATAAAATAGTCGTAAAATATTGCAGATATTCTTTTGACCCGTTTTGACGACCAATATTTGGTCATGTTCCCAATTGCAAAAAAGTATTTTTTTTCCAATTTCAGAAGAAAAAAAGCCTTTTTTATGACATGTTTTGGGTCGAAAGTAGCGAGTCAGAATGATACATGGGTTGAATTAACCAAATATTTGATATCTAAAACAACACGAAAAATTCACAATTCTGTGGTTCATTTCAATAAGTTGTGAATACTTGGATATATGAAGATAGATAGGTATATCTCTATCTCTTGATTACTACCAACCCTCATAAGACTGATATCAGTTGGGTAGGTGTCTTGACAAGTGTTGGTTTTAAAAGAAGAGAAAAAATGAACCAAAATAGGACATTTAATGAGAAAAACTTTAATACAAAGCATCAAAGACAATGCACAAAGTCATTACAAGAAGTGGTAACTGAAAATGTGAACATGGACATACCAAAGTTATTAAAATGGTAAATGTACATAATTATAAATGTACTGTAATTTCATAAGTAGAGATATATATATTGTAACATAATACATGTAACCTTTTTAAATTTCTAATTTTTTTAATCAGCAGTAATGATGTTATCTTTTTTTTCCTGAAACAGGCAGTGCCTTTTATTTTTAGTTCACCTGAGCACAACGTGCTCATGGTGAACTTTTGTGATCGCCTTTTGTCCGCTCCGGCGTCCGTCCTGCGTTTGCTGTCAATTTTCCTTAAACAACTTCTCCTCTAACAATGATGACTTTGACAACTTCACAGGAATCATCTTATCAGACCTCATCAAAGTTGTTCAAATTATTTTGATTGGGTGAATAAATAGGTCACAGGAGCTAAAAATAGATTTTTAAAATGCAATCTTAGAAAATCTTCTCCTGCAAAACTGTAAGGCCTAGAGCATTAATAATTGGTATGTAGAATTGTCTTATGAACATCTACAAAAGTTGTTCAGATCATGACCCTGGGGTCAAAATTGGCCCCGCCCCAGGGGTCATTTTATTTTTCATAGGTTTATATAGTGAAAAACTTTAAAAATCTTCTATGAAACAATAAGGCCTAGAGCTAAGATATTTGGTGTGTAGCATTGTCTAGTGAATCTCTACAAAAGTTGTTCAAATGGGGTAAATTGGCCCGCCCCGGGTCATTTTTTCATAGTTATATAGGAAAAACTTTAAAAATCTTCTATGAAACATAAGGCCTAGAGCTAAGATATTTGGTTGTAGCTCATCTAATGGTTCATTACCAAGATTGTTCAAATCATAGCCCTATGGTGATAAATGACCCCGCACCAGGGGTTACTTGTTTTACATAGAGTTATATAGGAAAATCTTAAAAATCTTCTTTTATGAATCCATAAGGCCTAGAGCTTAGATAATTAGCTCACCTGAGCACAACGTGCTCATGGTGAGCTTTTATGATTGCCTTTTGTCCGGCGTCTGTCGTCCGTCCATCTGTCCATGCGTGCGTGCGTCTTGCGTCAACTTTTTCCATTAAACAACATCTCCTCCTAATCCCTGAAGGGATTTTGACAAAATTTCACAGGAATCATCCTTATGATGTCCTCTAACAAAATTGTACAAATTATTGTGATTGGTTGAAAAAGTAGGTCACAGGAGCTAAAAATAGATTTTAAAATGCAATCTTAGAAAATCTTCTCCAGCAAAACTGTAAGGCCTACAGCGTGTAGAATTGTCTTATAAACCTTTACAAAAATTGTTCAAATCATGGCCCTAGGGTCAAAATTTGCCCTGTCCCAGGGGTCACTTTATTTAACATAGGCTTATATAGGGAAAACCTAGAAAAATCTTCTCATCAGAAACCACATGGCCTGGTGTTAAGATATTGGGTATGTAGTATTGTCTGGTAGATCTCTACTTAAGTTGTTCAAATCATGGCCCTTGGGTGAAAATTGGCCCTGCCCTAGGGGTCACTTGATTTTACATAGGAAAAATAGAAAAATCATCTCCTGAAATACTGCACGGCTTAGAGCTTGAATATTTGGTATGTAGAATTGTCTTGTGAACTACTACAAAAGTTGTTAAAATAATGACCTTACCAAAGTTTGATTTTAATCATGGCCCTGTGTCAAAATTGGTCCCACTTTAAGTATGTTCAGGTGAGCGATTAAGGGCCATCATGGCCCTCTTGTTCTTAATATATGGTGAGATTTCTGTACACATAAGTCTTCATTTTAAATAAGATCACACATTATTAACTTTTTTTTAAACATTGGACTTTGCTTTACTGGTATATTAAATACATTTTAAGCATTAACCACTCTCTCTCTCTACTTTGTTAGGCTGACCTTAAAAAATTCTTTGTTTTGAGTTACCCTACCCACATTTTTTTAGGTGGGTAGGTAGGTAGGTATTTTTTTTTTTCCATGTGACACAATAATTATGGAAAATTATACTACTAAAGTGAACATACCACATGATTAATCAAATACTTGGTATATTAAAAAAATACCATAAAACTTGCCTATAAGACTATTTGTCATTAAGACGGGATCATTTTCTCACTCCCTAATCTGTGGGTTTATGCTTTGACCCTCTTATAAGATGGGATAAGAAATCCAGAATGCATCACGAGCAGTACTGTTAATTCAGAATAATTTTCCCTAGTAAAACTTGCTACTATGGATTTTAAACTAATAAATGTGTTTATGTGACAAAAAATTTAATCAAGTACCGTATACACCGGCAGATTAGGCGTACATTTTTTCCAGATAATTCAAATTTATAGAGGGGGTGCGCCTTATATGATGATATACAGCTTTTCAGGTTTCTTTTTTCGATCGCCGAGAAGTGAAATTTACCGGTATACGATCTCAGAAAATGGATATACTGAAAGCCAATGAATACGATAATATGCCACAAAGTCTATATGAAACCATGATAAA
>CM037779.1:11485827-11520942 GCA_021229015.1 Solen grandis
TTTACAATAGTTTGATAAAAGGATCAAACTTTGGACTGTGGTCATTTGATCAAATGAAGTCCGATCTTCAAAAACTAAACACCAATGGAAAGATCTCTTCACAGACTAAAACTTTTGTTCATATACTTTCTATAAAATATTTTTAGATTTGGAGCTATTTTATGCCGATATAAATAATAATAATTGGTATATGACCTTGACCTTTGCATATTATGGGTGATTTTTTTTCCATGATTTTATTTTGTTTTATAAAAATGCATTAACAGTGAAAAAATGATGAAGATTGAATAAAAAATAAAATCAGGAACTGCAAATAACCTTAAAAGTCATGCTTTTAAAATGTTGATTTTTCGAAAATATTGGTTATGTTTGACCGCATACTGTGGACAAACCATGCATTTCTCAAGATTGCCACACCATATATTTTGTGCGTATATGTCTTGCAAATCATATGCAACAAGCAAAATTCCCCTCTCTCATCTCTGAATAAAATGGGGACTTTTTTCGTAGACCTACCTCATTTCACCGTTTTTTTCAAGATTCGAACTTTCAACCTCCTGTAGCACGAAAGTTTTATATACGCAAATTTTTTGGAACTATCATATTTTATTAAGTTTCTAACAAGGAACACAATGCAAAAAACTGCATTTGAATCGGACCTCAAATAACAGAGTTATTAGCACTTAGTAACTTTTACAAAACGCCCCCTAGCGGCAAAACTAAGACAAAAATGAAAATTATCTCAACGTTAGGATCAAATTCAGATCATAGGACAAAAGTGGCAAAAAAATCAGAAATGTGACTTTTTTCTATCATGGTGATATGCCGTTCACAAAAAAAGGTTAGAAAAATAATAATAAAAAAAAAAAAATAAAACAGAAGAAGAACAATAGGTTTTCGCAAGCGATGCGAAAACCTAAAAAAAAATAAAACAGAAGAAGAACAATAGGTTTTCGCAAGCGATGCGAAAACCTAACTAGAATCGCAATCAGAATTGCGATATCATCGGTTTTCGCAATTCAATCATTTTTTTAAGCAAAAGGTTAGAAAAATAATAATAAAAAAAAAATAGGAAATTGAAACGTATTATATTAGATCGTTTTAGATTTGGGGCTTTTTTGTGCAAATAAAATGACAATAATTGGCATATGACCTTGACATATTATGCTTGCTTTTTTCTATGATTTTATTTGTTTTATAAAAATGCATAAACAGTGAAATAATGATGAAGACTGAACAAAAAATAAAGTCAGGAGCAGCAAAAAAGAGGAAACATATGGATATACAATTGTTTGATAAGAGGATCAAATTTTGGACTGTGGTCATTTGATCAAATGAAGTCCGATCTTCAAAAACTAAACACCAATGGAAAGATCTCTTCACAGACTAAAACTTTTGTTCATATACTTTCTATAAAATATTTTCAGATTTGGAGCTATTTTATGCCGATAAAAATAACAATAACTTGTATATGACCTTGACCTTTGCATATTATGCTTGATTTTCGTTTCTATGAATTTATCCGTTTTATACAAATGCATAAAAAGTGAAATAATGATGAAGATTGAACAAAAAATAAAGTCAGGAGCAGCAAAAAAGAGGAAACATATGGATATACAATTGTTTGATAAGAGGATCAAACTTTGGACTGTGGTCATTTGATCAATTGAAGTCCGATCTTCAAAAACTAAACATTAATGGAAAGATCTCTTCAACGACTAAAACTTTTGTTCATATACTCTCTATAAAATATTTTTAGATTTGGAGCTATTTTATGCCGTTAAAAATAATAATAATTGGTATATGACCTTGACCTTTGCATATTATGCTTGATTTTTTTCTACGAATTTATTTGTTTTCTGAAAATGCATAAACAGTGAAATAATGATGAAGATTGAACAAAAAATAAAGTCAGGAGCAGCGAAAAAGAGGAAACATATGGATATAAAATTGTTTGATAAGAGGATCAAACTTTGGACTGTGGTCAATTGATCAAATGAAGTCCAATCCTCAAAAACTAAATATTAATGGTAAGATCTCTTCACAGACTAAAACTTTTGTTCATATACTTTCTATAAAATATTTTTAGATTTGGAGCTATTTTATGCCGATAAAAATAATTTTTTTTTTTAAAAAATAAGTAATTAAATTTTAAAAAAATAAATCAGGAGCTGCAAATAACCGTAAAAGTCATGCTTTGAAAATGTTGATTTTTCGAAAATATTGGTAAAGTTTGACCGCATACTGTGGACAAACCATGCATTTCTCAAAATCGCCACACCATATATTTTGTGCGTATATGTCTGGCGAATCACATGCAACAAACAAAATTATCCTATCTCATCTCTAAAAAAAATGGGGACTTTTTTCGTAGACCTACCTTTATATCATCGTTTTTTCGAGATTCGAACTTTCAACCTCCTGTAGCACGAAAGTTTTATATACGCAAATAATTGAAACGTATCATATTTTATTAAGTTTCTGACAAGGAACACAATGCAAAAAACCGCATTTGAATCGGACCTCAAATAACAACGTTATTAGCCCTTAGTCATTTTTACAAAAACGCCATCTAGCGGCAAAACTAAGACAAAAATGAAAATTTTCTCAACGTTAGGATCAAATTCAGATCTCAGGACAAAACTGGTAAAAAAATCAGAAATGTGACTTTTTTCTATCATGGTGATATGCCGTTCACAAAAAAAGGTTAGAAAAATAATAATAAAAACTAGAACCGCAAAGCGGCATCTTGGTTTTCGCTTTAACTTGAATAGTAAGAGTACTGGTTTCAACTGCAGACATAATTGATTGATATTAACTTTATTCGAATATTTTTGTTAATTGATCAAATTAAGTCCGATCTTCAAAAACTAAACATCATTAGAACGTTAAAGAACTTTTTACTTTCTATAAAATATTTCTAGATTGAGAACTATTTTGTGCCGATAAAAATAATCGGTATTATGACCTTGACCTTTGCATATTTTCATCGTTATTTACTATGAGTTTATTTGTATTATTTAAATGCATAAACAGTGAAAAAATGATGAAGATTGAACAAAAATAAAGTCAGGAGCTGCAAAAAAGAAGCAACATATGGATTTACAATTGTTTGATAAAAGGATCAAAATTTGGACTGTGGTCATTTGATCAAATGAAGTCCGATCTTCAAAAACTAAACACCAATAAAAAGATCTCTTCACAGACTAAAACTTTTGTTCATATACTTTCTATAAAATATTTTTAGATTTGGAGCTATTTTATGCCGATATAAATAATAATAATTGGTATATGACCTTGACCTTTGCATATAATGTTGTTGTTTTTTTCTATGATTTTATTTGTTTTATAAAAATGCATAAACAGTGAAATAATGATGAAGATTGAACAAAAAATAAAGTCAGGAGCAGCAAAAAAGAGAAAACATATGGATATAAAATTGTTTGATAAGAGGATCAAACTTTGGACTGTTGTCATTTGAACAAATGAAGTCCGGTCTTCAAAAACTAAACATTAATGGAAAGATCTCCTCACAAACTAAAACTTTTGTTCATATACTTTCTATAAAATATTTTTAGATTTGGAGCTATTTTATGCCGATATAAATAATAATAATTGGTATATGACCTTGACCTTTGCATATTATGCTTGTTTTTTTTCTATGATTTTATTTGTTTTATAAAAATGCATAAACAGTGATATAATGATGAATATTGAACAAAAAATAAAGTCAGGAGCAGCAAAAAAGAGAAAACATATGGATATACAATTGTTTGATAAGAGGATCAAACTTTGGACTGTGGTCATTTGATCAAATGAAGTCCGATCTTCAAAAACTTAACATTAATGGAAAGATCTCCTCGAAAACTAAAACTTTTGTTCATATACTTTCTATAAAATATTTTTAGATTTGGAGCTATTTTATGCCGATATAAATAATAATAATTGGTATATGACCTTGACCTTTACATATTATGTTGTTGTTTTTTTCTATGAATTTATTTGTTTTATAAAAATGCATAAACAGTGAAATAATGATGAAGATTGAACAAAAAATAAAGTCAGGAGCTGCAAATAACCTTAAAAGTCATGCTTTTAAAATGTTGATTTTTCGAAAAATATTGGTTAAGTTTGACCACATACTGTGGACAAACCATGCATTTCCCGAATTCGCCACCCCATATATTTTGTGCGTATATGTCTTGCAGATCATATGCAACAAACAAAATTCTCCTATCTCATCTCTGAATAAAATGGGTAGGTTTTTGGTAGACCTACCCTTATTTCACAGTTTTTGCGAGATTCGAACATTCAACCTCCTGTAGCACGACAGTTTTATATACGCAAATTTTTGAAACCTATCATATTTTATTGGGCTATTTACAAGGAACATTGTGCAAAAACCGCATTTGAATCGGACCTCAAATAATGGAGATATTGCTTATTAAACATTTTCATATAAAACGCCCCCTGGCGGGAAAATCAAAACAAAAATGAAAATTATCTCGACGTTAGGATCATCTTCAAGTACGTGGTTATTACTGATAAAAGTTTCATAGATGTGGCTTTTTCTCAACTCGGAGCTATGCCGTTCACAAAAAGGGGAAGAAAAATAAAAAAAAAAAAAAAAAAAAAAAAAAGAAACAGAACGAGAACAATAGGTTTTCGCACAGCGATGCGAAAACCTAAAAATAAAACAGAAGAAGAACAATAGGTTTTCGCACTGCGAGGTGCGAAAACCTAAAAATAAAACAGAAGAAGAACAATAGGTTTTCGCAAGCGATGCGAAAACCTAACTAGAATCGCTAATGCGATATCATCGGTTTTCGCAAAAGCAATTCCATTCAGTTCACGAGTCACATGTTTCGAAAAACATATTTCTTCGTTCAATGGCTTTTTGAATACTGTTGAATACAGTGATCTTTCAAACATTTTTGTCGCAATGTTTAAGCAGACTTTTTACCAAGAAGAATACTTCTAAGTATTACCTGTCTGTAATGTAGTCGCAAACTTGAAAACTTTTTTTACAGACTTCGGGTACTGCAACATTATATGTGTGTGTTGCTTTATGAGGATGACATACGACAATTGTACTCGATAAACAACAATTGCAAACGACACACAACAGTATAAAATGACACGCGACAATGCGATATGCCACTTAACATTATAACAAACTAATGTTGCATTGAATTACTATCATTTTCATGAAATATCGCATAAATATTTTAGTGTTGTTTCAAATTGATGTCACCAAGGAACAGAATGCAAAAAATTGCATAAAAATCAGACTTTAATCATTTTAGTAATAAAGGGTGATTTCAAGCCAAGCGCCCCCTAGCAGCAAAATGAGAAACAAAATTGAGTAAAATTTTACTATTAGGTACCTAGAAATGCAGCAAATGGTTCAATGAAGCATACAAGTCGCACTAGTCGAACATTCTATTCCTTATATATCACAATTTGAAGCATAAAAACTGATTTACAATTATTCCAAAAAAAGGATCAAACTTTGGACTGCCGTAATATGACCAAATCAAGTCCGATCTTCAAAACCTAAACATCACTGGAAAGGGCTATTCAAGAACTAAAACTTTTGTTTATATACTTTCAATAAAATATTTTTTGTTTTGGAGCTATTCGGAGCCGAATAAAAACACAATTATCGTAATATGACCTTGACCTTTGAAATTTCATTTTAACTTTTTAATTGTGAGGCCCTTTAAAACATAACAATACATAACTTGTGAAAATATCATGAAGAATGAACTAAAACATTTCAGCAAACAGAATTCTTCTATCTGATGTCTAACAAAAACGGATAGGTTTTTCGTACACATACCCTCATCTGCACAGTTTTTTGCGAGGTTCGAACTTTCAACCTTCCGTTGCTAGCTCAAAAAGTTTCAGCCACTTATACCTAGAAACTATCATATTTTATTAGGCTATCAACAAGAAACATAATGCAATAAACCGCATTTGGATCAGGCTTTAACTTTTTGAGTTATAAGTAGAAGAGTGCTTTCAAGCTAAGCGCCCCCTAGCGGCAAAATGAGAAACAAAATTGATTACAATTTTTCCATTAGGTACCTAGCAATGCAGCAAATAGTTCAATCAAGTACGCAAGTCGCACAAATCAAACGTTTTATTCTTATGTATCAGAATTTGAAACATAAAACCTGATTTACAATTATTCGAAAAAAAGGATCAAAATTTGGGCTGCCGTAATATGACCAAATCAAGTCCGATCTTCAAAAACTAAACATCATTGGAAAGAGCTCTTAAAGAACTAAAACTTTTGTTCATATACATTCTATAAAATATTTTTAGATTTGGAGCTATTTTATGCCGATAAAAATAATAATAATTGGTATATGACCTTGACCTTTGCATATTATGCTTGATTTTTTTCTTTGAATTTATTTGCTTTATAAAAATGCATAAACAGTGAAATAATGATGAAGATTGAACAAAAAATAAAGTCAGGAGAAGCAAAAAAGAGGAAACATATGGATATTCAATTGTTTGATAAGAGGATCAAACTTTGGACTCTGGTCATTTGATCAAATGAAGTCCGATCTTCAAAAACTAAACACCAATGGAAAGAACTCTTCACAGACTAAAACTTTTGTTCATATACTTTCTATAAAATATTTTTAGATTTGGAGCTATTTTATGCCGATATAAATAATACTAATTGGTATATGACCTTGACCTTTGCATATTATGCTTGATTTTTTTTCTATGATTGTATTTGTTTTATAAAAATGCATAAACAGTGAAATAATGATGAAGATTGAACAAAAAATAAAGTCAGGAGCAGCAAAAAAGAGGAAACATATGGATATACAATTGTTTGATAAGAGGATCAAACTTTGGACTGTGGTTATTTGATCAAATGAAGTCCGATCTTCAAAAACTAAACACCAATGGAAAGATCTCTTCCCAGCCTAAAACTTTTGTTCATATACTTTCTATAAAATATTTTTAGATTTGGAGCTATTTTATGCCGATATAAATAATACTAATTGGTATATGACCTTGACCTTTGCATATTATGGGTAATTTTTTTTCTATGGTTTTATTTTTTTTATAAAACTGCATTAACAGTGAAAAAATGATGAAGATTGAATAAAAAATAAAGTCAGGAGCTGCAAATAACCTTAAAAGTCATGCTTTTAAAATGTTGATTTTTCGAAAATATTGGTTATGTTTGACCGCGTACTGTTGACAAACCATGCATTTCTCAAAATCGCCACACCATATATTTTGTGCGTATATGTCTTGCGAATCATATGCAAGAAACAAAATTCTCCTATCTCATTCCTGAAAGACGTGGATAAATTTTTCGCAGACCTACACTCATTTCACAGTTTTTTCGAGATTCGAACATTCAACCTCCTGTAGCACGAAAGTTATATATACGCAACTTTTTGAAAACTATCATATTTTATTAAGTAACTGACAAGGAACGCAATGCAAAAAACCGCATTTCAATCGGACTTCAAATAACAGAGTTATTAGCCCTTAGTCACTTTTACAAAACGCCCCCTAGCGGCAAAATTAAGACAAAATGAAAATTTTCTCGACGTTAGGATCAAATTCAGATCCTAGGACAAAACTGGTAAAAAAATCAGAACTGTGACTGTTTCCTATCTTGTTGATATGCCGTTCACAAAAAAGAGACGGAAAAATAATAATAAAAAAAAAAAAAAAAAAAAAAACAGAAGAAGAACAATAGGTTTTCGCAAGCGATGCGAAAACCTAACTAGAATCGCAATCAGAATTGCGATATCATCGGTTTTCGCAATTCAATACTTTTTTAAGAAACAGAAATGAAACATCATATTGATCGTTTTTTTTTGTGCAAATAAAAATGACAATAATTGGTATATGACCTTGACATATTATGCTTGCTTTTTTCTATGATTTTATTTGTTTTATAAAAATGCATAAACAGTGAAATAATGATGAAGATTGAACAAAAAATAAAGTCAGGAGCAGCAAAAAAGAGGAAACATATGGATATACAATTGTTTGATAAGAGGATCAAACTTTGGACTGTGGTCATTTGATCAATTGAAGTCCGATCTTCAAAAACTAAACATTAATGGAAAGATCTCTTCAACGACTAAAACTTTTGTTCATATACTCTAAAATATTTTTAGATTTGGAGCTATTTTATGCCGATAAAAATAATAATAATTGGTATATGACCTTGACCTTTGCATATTATGCTTGATTTTTTTCTAGGAATTTATTTGTTTTATGAAAATGCATAAACAGTAAAATAATGATGAAGATTGAACAAAAAATAAAGTCAGGAGCAGCGAAAAAGAGGAAACATATGGATATACAATTGTTTGATAAGAGGATCAAACTTTGGACTGTGGTCATTTGATCAAATAAGTCCAATCCTCAAAAACTAAATATTAATGGTAAGATCTCTTCACAGACTAAAACTTTTGTTCATATACTTTCTATAAAATATTTTTAGATTTGGAGCTATTTTATGCCAATAAAAATAATAATAATTGGTATATGACCTTGACCTTTGCATATTATGCTTGATATTTTTTCTATGAATTTATTTGTTTTATAAAAATGCATAAACAGTGAAATAATGACGAAGATTGAATAAAAAATAAAGTCAGGAGCTGCAAATAACCGTAAAAGTCATGCTTTGAAAATGTTGATTTTTCGAAAATATTGGTAAAGTTTGACCGCATACTGTGGACAAACCATGCATTTTTCAAAATCGCCACACCATATATTTTGTGCGTATATGTCTTGCGAATCACATGCAACAAACAAAATTCTCCTATCTCATCTCTAAAAAAAATGGGGACTTTTTTCGTAGACCTACCTTTATATCATCGTTTTTTCGAGATTCGAACTTTCAACCTCCTGTAGCACGAAAGTTTTATATACGCAAATAATTGAAACCTATCATATTTTATTAAGTTTCTGACAAGGAACACAATGCAAAAAACCGCATTTGAATCGGACCTCAAATAACAGAGTTATTAGCCCTTAGTCATTTTTACAAAACGCCACCTAGCGGCAAAACTAAGACAAAAATGAAAATTTTCTCAACGTAAGGATCAAATTCATATTATAGGACAAAACTGGTAAAAAAATCAGAAATGTGACTTTTTTCTATCATGGTGATATGCCGTTCACAAAAAAAGGTTAGAAAAATAATAATAAACTAGAACCGCAAGCGGTATCTCGGTTTTCGCTTTTAACCTAATCAACTTGAACACTTTATTTCAACTCAGCCACAATTTTCAATATGAAACAGAACGAAAAGGTTTTTTGAAGACCTACTCTCATTAGCACATTTTTTTTAATTTTTTTTTTTGCAATGTTAGAACATTCAAACTCTTCTAGCGCAAATATTTTCCCATACCCTATCCTTTGAAATCCATCACATTTTTGGTACTGTCAACAAGGAACAAAATGCTGAAAACCGCATTTCAATCAGACTTTAACGTTTTGAGTTATAAGCAAAAGAGTGATTTTAAGCAAAACGCCCTCTAGCGGCAAAATGAGAAACAAAATTGCAAAAACAGCAAATAGTTCAATCAAGTATATAAGTCGCACTAGTCGAACATTCATTTTCTTATATATCACAATTTCAAGCATAAAAACTGATTAACAATTATTCCAAAAAAGGATCAAACTTTGGACTGCCATAAAATGAACAGATCAAGTCCGATCTTCAAAAACTTAACATGATACGAAAGAACTATTTAGAACTAAAACTTTTGTTCAATACTCGCAATGAAATATTTTTTAGATTTGGAGCACTTTGGGGCCGAATAAAAACACACTTATCGTAATATGACCTTGACCTTTTCAATGTTTTGTTAACTTTTTAATTGTGAGGCCCTTTCAAACTTAACAAACCATAACGTGTAAAAATTTCATGACGAATAAATAAAACATAAAGCCAGGAGCGACAAAAAAAAACATGTTTTTGGAATTATAATTTTTCCTAAATTTAAGTGAAGTTTGACCTTTTCTAGTGGACAAACCACGCATTTCTTAAATTCGCCACCCCATATATTTTGTGTGTATACGTCTTTCGAATGGTATGCAGGAGACGGAATTCTTCAATCTGATTTCTAAAAAAAAAAACGGATAGGTTTTTTTGCGAGGTTCGAACATTCAACCTTCCGTAGCTCAAAAGCTTTCAGCCACACGGACTCTCGATTCCTATCAAATGTTATTAGGCTATCAACAGGGAACAGAATGCAAAAAACTGCATTCGAACCGAACTTCAACTTTTTGAGTTATAAGCAAAAGAATGATTTCAAGAAAAGCGCCCCCTAGCGGCAAAATGAGAAAGAAAATAGATTAAAATTTTACCATTAGGTACCTAGCAAAGCAGTAAATAGTTCAATCAAGTATACTAGTCGCACAAATTAAACTTTTTATTCTTATGTATCAAAATTTGAAACATAAAACCTGATTTACAATTATTCAAAAAAAAAGGATCAAACTTTGGACTGCCGTAAAATGACCAAATCAAGTCCGATCTTCAAAATCTAAACATCATTAGAAAGAACTTTTCTAAAACTAAATCTTTTGTTCATATATTGTTTATGAATTGTTTTTTGATTTTGAGCTATTTCAAGCCGAATTGATATACAATTATCCTAATATGACCTTGACCTTTACAATACATTTTTACTTTTTATATTATGTGACACTTAAGAACATAGTGTTACATAAAATGTGAAAATTTCATAGAAATTGAACTAAAAATTAAGTCAGGAGCTGCAAAAAATCTTAACAGTCATGCTTTGAAAATGTTGATTTTTCGAAAATATTGGTTAAGTTTGACCGCGTACTGTGGACAAACCATGCATTTCTCAAAATCGCCAACCCATATATTTTGTGCGTATATGTCTTGCAAATCATATGCAACAAAAAGAACTCTTCTATCTCATCTCTGAAAAAACTGGATAGGTTTTTCGTAGACCTACCCTCATTTTCACCATTTTTTGTAAGGTTTGAACTTTCAACCTTCCGTAGCTCAAAAGATTTATGTACGCCAATCATTGAAATCTATCATATTTTATTAGGCTATCATCAGTGAACATAATGCAAAAAACCGCATTTGAATCGGACCCCAAATAACAGAGTTACTCCTCTTTTTATGATTTTATACAAAGCGCCCCCTAGCGGAAAAACAAAGACAAAAATGAAAATTTTCTCAACGTAAGGATTAAGTTCATATAAGTAGAAAAAACTGGTAGAAATTTCATAATTGTGCCTTTTTTCTATCATGGCGATATTCCGTTCACAAAAACCGGCGGAAAAATAATAAAAAAAAAAAAAATAAAAGAAAAAACAATAGGTTTTCGCCCAGCGATGCGAAAACCTAAAAAAAAAAAAACAGAAGAAGAACAATAGGTTTTCGCAAGCGATGCGAAAACCTAATAATAAAAAAAATAAAACAGAAGAAGAACAATAGGTTTTCGCAAGCGATGCGAAAACCTAACTAGAACCGCAAAGCGGCATCTTGGTTTTCGCTTTTAACTTGACTAGTAAGAGGACTGGTTTCAACTGCAGACATAATTGATTGATATTAAATTTATTCGAATATTATTAACATATAAAAGTCAAATAGAAAGTTTGAAAAAAGAAGATACTTAATACAAAACAATCGTGTATTATATTACAAAGGGATATCTCCTGACGTTATTTGATGATAACAGCCTTAATCGAATTTGATCGAAAGAGTGTGGTAAAAAAAAAAGAAAATATAAAGTTTGAAGATAAGAAATGAAGTGCGATATTTTTTTCTTCTTTTTTTAATATTCATGGGGGAAAAACTCAATATATATAATAGGCTGATAACATTTGTTAACCTTCGTGCCCGAATTTAGGAAAGAACACTGTGGTTAAGTTTAAAAGTGATTGCTTAGAGAATAACACGCAAGAAATTTGGATCTATTTTGAGCTGAAGAAAATGGCAATTATCGTTATATAACCTTGACCAATGAAAATACTGTTTAATTTTTGATTTATGAGAATTTGTGTATCATAAAACTATAAAACCAGTGGAGAAAATGATGAAACTTGAACAAAGAGACAAAAAAAAGACACAGACTAAAAACTTATGTTTTTGAAATTGTAATTCATCCAATTAGAGACGTTTGCCGCATGCTGTTGACAAACAATACATACCCTTAACTCGCTTACCCAAATATTCTCTGTATATATGTTAAGCAAATTAAATAATGCAAATATAATTCAGATAACATACTGATTTACGATTTTTCGATAAAGGATCAAACTTTGGACTGTGGTAATTTGATCAAATGAAGTCCGATCTTCAAAACTAAACACCAATGGAAAGATCTCTTCACAAACTAAAACTTTTGTTCATAACTTTCTATAAAATATTTTTAGATTTGAAGCTATTTCGTCCCGATAAACATAAAAATAATCGGTATTATGACCTTGACCTTTGCATATTTTCATCGTTATTTACTATGAGTTTGTTTGTATTATTTAAAGGCATAAACAATGAAAAAATGATGAAGATTGAACAAAAAATAAAGTTAGGAGCTGCAAAAAAGAGGAAACATATGGATTTACAATTGTTTGATAAAAGGATCAAACTTTGGACTGTGGTAATTTGATCAAATGAAGTCCGATCTTCAAAAACTAAACATCAATGGAAAGATCTCTTCACAAACTAAAACTTTTGTTCATATACTTCTTATAAAATATTTTTAGATTTTGAGTTATTTTATCCAAAAAATAATAATAATTGGTATATGACCTTGACCTTTGCATATTATGTTTGATTTTTTTTCTATGAATTTATTTGTTTTATAAAAATGCATTAACAGTGAAATAATAATGAAGATTGAACAAAAAATAAAGTCAGGAGCTGCAAATAACCTTAAAAGTCATGCTTTTAAAATGTTGATTTTTCGAAAATGTTGGTTAAGTTTGACCGCATACTGTGGACGAACCATGCATTTCCCGAAATTGCCACCCCATATATTTTGTGCGTATATGTCTTGCAGATCATATGCAACAAACAAAATTCTCCTATCTCATCTCTGAATAAAATGGGTAGGTTTTTGGTAGACCTACCCTTATTTCACAGTTTTTGCGAGACTCGAACATTCAACCTCCTGTAGCACGAAAGTTTTATATACGCAAATTTTTGGAACCTATCATATTTTATTGGGCTATTTACAAGGAACATTGTGCAAAAACCGCATTTGAATCGGACCTCAAATAATGGAGATATTGCTTATTAAACATTTTCATATAAAACGCCCCCTGGCGGGAAAATCAAAACAAAAATGAAAATTATCTCGACGTTAGGATCATCTTCAAGTACGTGGTTATTACTGATAAAAGTTTCATAGATGTGGCTTTTCTCACCTCGGAGCTATGCCGTTCACAAAAAGGGGAAGAAAAAAAAAAAAAAAAAACTAGAATCGCTATCGCGATATCATCGGTTTTCGCAAAAGCAATTTCATTCAGTTCACGAGTTGCATAATTCGAAAACCATATTTCTTCGTTCACTCGCTTGTCAAATAGTACTAATAATGATATTTCAAACATTTTGTCGCAATGTTTAAACAGACTTTTTACCCAGTAGAAAATTTTTGAGTATTAACTGTAAGTTATGTAGTCGCAAACTTGAAAACCTTTTTAACCAATTTTAGTGCCGCGTTGATGTTTGTGTTACTTTATGATGGCGACAAACGACATTTGTAATCGATAAACAACAATTGCAAACGACACACACGAGTATAGAATGACAAACGATAATGCCACTTGACACGCGACATTATTACGAACTAATGAAATATCACATGAAGTGTTGAGTGTCGTTTCAAATTGCTGTCACCAAGGAAGTGAATGCAAAAAAAAAAAAAAAATGGCACAAAATTCAGATTTCATTTTTTTTAGTTATAAAGAGTGATTTCAAGCCAAGCGCCCCATAGCGGCCAAATGAGAAACAAAATTTATTATAATTATACTATAAGGTACCTAGCAATGCAGCAAATAGTTCAATCAAGTATACAAGTCGCACTAGTCAAACATTCTATTTCTTATATATCACAATTTGAAGCATAAAAACTGATTTACAGTTATTCCAAAAAAGGATCAAAATTTTGACTGCCGTAAAATGACCAAATCAAGTCCGATCTTCAAAAATTAAACATCACTGGAAAGACCTCTTCAAGAACTAAAACTTTTGTCCATATACTCTTAATGAAATATTTTTAGTTTTGGACCTATTTGGGTCCGAATAAAAACACAATAATCGTAATATGACCTTGACCGCTTCATTTTTTTTAAAAGATTTTAATTGTGAGGTACTTTGAAACATAACAATACATAAGGTATGAATATATCAAGAACAATGGACAAAAAATAAGTCAAGAGCGACAAAAAACATGTTTTTAAAATTTTATATTTTCCTATATTTTAGTGAAGTTTGAACGTTTCTAGTGGACTTAACATCACTGGAAAGTGCTCTTTAAGAAATAAAACTTTTGTTAATATACTTTCAATGAAATATTTTTTGTTTTGGAGCTATTTGGAGCCAAATAAAAACACAATAATCGTAATATGCCCTTGAACTTTGCAATTTCTTTTACCTTTTTAATTGTGAGGTCCTTTCAGACATAACAATACATAACTTGTGAAAATATCATGAAGAATGAACAAAAAATAAAGTCAGGAGCGACAAAAACATGTTTTAGAAAGTTTGATTTGTCCTAAAATTTAGTGAAGTTTGACGATTTCTAGAGGACAAACCATGCATTTCTTAAATTCGCCACCCCATATATTTTGTGCGTTTATGTCTTGCAAATCATTTGCAGCAAACAGAATTCTTCTATCTGATCTCTAACAAAAATGGATAGGTTTTTCGTAGACCTACCCTCATCTGCACAGTATTTTGCGAGGTTCGAACTTTCAACCTTCCGTTAGTAGCTCAAAAAGTTTTAGCCACTCATCCACTCATACCTAGAAACTATCATACTTTATTAGGCTATCAACAAGGAACACAATGCAACAAACCGCATATGGATCAGACTTCAACATTTTGAATTATAAGTAGAAAAGTGCTTTCATGCGATGCGCCCCCTAGCAGCAAAATGAGAAAAAAAAATGATTAAAATTTTACCATTAGGTACCTAGCAATGTGGCAAATAGTTCAATTAAATATACAGATCGCACTAGTCGAACATTCTATTTCTTATACATCACATTTTGAAGCATAAAACCTGTTTTACAATTATTCCAAAAAAGGATCAAACTTTGGACTGCCGTAAAATGATCAAATCAAGTCCGATCTTCAAAATCTAAACATCATTAGAAAGAACTTTTCTGAAACTAAATCTTTTGTTCATATATTTTTTATGAATTGTTTTTTGATTTTGAGCTATTTCAAGCCGAATTGATATACAATTATCCTAATATGACCTTGACCTTTACCATTAATTTTTTACTTTTTATATTGTGTGACACTTAAGAACATAGTTTTACATTAAATGTGAAAATTTCATAGAAATTGAACTAAAAATAAAGTCAGGAGCTGAAAAAAATCTTAACAGTCATGCTTTGAAAATGTTGATTTTTCGAAAATTTGGTTAAGTTTGACCGCGTACTGTGGACAAACCATGCATTTCCCGAATTCGCCACCCCATATATTTTGTGCGTATATGTCTTGCAAATCATATGCAACAAACAAAATTCTTTTATCTCAATTCCAATAAAAATGGGCACTTTTTTTGTAGACCTACCCTCTTTTTCACTGTTTTTTGCGAAGTTCGAACATTCAACCTTCCGTAGTCAAAAAGTTTTATATACGCAGATTTTAAAACCTATCATATTTGATTAGGCTTTTGACAAGGAACACAATGCAAAAAGCCACATCTGAATCGAACCTCAAATAACAGAGTTATTAGCATTTGTTAATTTTTTTCAAAGCGCCCCCTAGCGGCAAAAATAAGACAAAAATGAAAATTTTCTCAACGTCAGGATCAAGTTCAGATAAAACTGCATAAACAGTGAAATAATGATGAAGATTGAACAAAAAATAAAGTCAGGAGCAGCAAAAAAGAGGAAACATATGGATATACAATTGTTTGATAAGAGGATCAAACTTTGGACTGTGGTCATTTGATCATATGAAGTCCGATCTTCAAAAACTAAACACCAATGGAAAGATCTCTTCACAGACTAAAACTTTTGTTCATATACTCTCTATAAAATATTTTTAGATTTGGAGCTATTTTATGCCGTTAAAAATAATAATAATTGGTATATGACCTTGACCTTTGCATATTATGCTTGATTTTTTTCTATGAATTTATTTGTTTTATAAAAATGCATAAACAGTGAAATAATGATGAAGATTGAATAAAAAATAAAGTCAGGAGCTGCAAATAACCGTAAAAGTATGCTTTGAAAATGTTGATTTTTCGAAAATATTGGTAAAGTTTGACCGCATACTGTGGACAAACCATGCATTTCTCAAAATCGCCACACCATATATTTTGTGCGTATATGTCTGGCGAATCACATGCAACAAACAAAATTATCCTATCTCATCTCTAAAAAAAATGGGGACTTTTTTCGTAGACCTACCTTTATATCCTCGTTTTTTCGAGATTCGAACTTTCAACCTCCTGTAGCACGAAAGTTTTATATACGCAAATAATTGAAACGTATCATATTTTATTAAGTTTCTGACAAGGAACACAATGCAAAAAACCGCATTTGAATCGGACCTCAAATAACAAAGTTATAAGCCCTTAGTCATTTTTACAAAACGCCATCTAGCGGCAAAACTAAGACAAAAATGAAAATTTTCTCAACGTTAGGATCAAATTCAGATCTCAGGACAAAACTGGTAAAAAAATCAGAAATGTGACTTTTTTCTATCATGGTGATATGCCGTTCACAAAAAAAGGTTAGAAAAATAATAATAAAAACTAGAACCGCAAAGCGGCATCTTGGTTTTCGCTTTTAACTTGACTAGTAAGAGTACTGTTTTCAACAATAATCGGTATTATGACCTTGACCTTTGCATATTTTCATCGTTATTTACTATGATTTATTTGTATTATTTAAATGCATAAACAGTGAAAACATGATGAAGATTCAACAAAAAATAAAGTCAGGAGCTGCAAAAAAGAAGAAACATATGGGTTTTCAATTTTTGATAAAAGGATCAAAATTTGGACTGTGGTAATTTGATCAAATGAAGTCCGATCTTCAAAAACTAAACACCAATGAAAAGATCTCTTCACAAACTAAAACTTTTGTTCATATACTTTCTATAAAATATTTTTAGATTTGAAGCTATTTTGTGCCGATATAAAATAACAATAATTGGTATTATGACCTTGACCTTTGCATATTTTCATCATTATTTACTATGAGTTTATTTGTATCATAAAAATGCATAAACAGTGAAAAAATGATGAAGATTGAACAAAAAATAAAGTCAGGAGCTGCAAAAAAGAAGAAACATACGGATTTACAATTGTTTGATAAAAGGATCAAACTTTGGACTGTGGTAATTTGATCAAATGAAGTCCGATCTTCAAAAACTAAACACCAATGAAAAGATCTCTTCACAAACTAAAACTATTTTTCATATACTTTCTATAAAATATTTTTAGATTTGGAGCTATTTTATGCCGATAAAAATAACAATAATTGGTATTATGACCTTGACCGTTGCATATTTTCATCATTATTTACTATGAGTTTATTTGGATTATAAAAATGCATAAACAGTGAAAAAATGATGAAGATTGAACAAAAAATAAGGTCAGGAGCTGCAAAAAGGAGGAAACATACGGATTTACAATTGTTTGATAAAGGGATCAAACTTTGGACTGCCGTAAAATGACCAAATCAAGTCCGATCTTCAAAAACTAAACATCACTGGAAAGAGCTCTTGAATAACTAAAACATTTGTTCATATACTCTCAAAGAAATATTTTTAGTTTTTGAGCTATTTGGGGCCGAATAAAAACACAAGAATCGTAACATGACCTTGACCTTTCTCAATTATTTTTAAAATTTTTAATTGTGATCCCCTTTCAGACATAAAAATACATAACTTGTGAAAATATCATGAAGAACTAACAAAAAATAAAGTCAGAAGCGATAAAAAACATGTTTTTGAAACTTAAAATTTTCGTAAAATTTAGTGAAGTTTGACCATTTGCAGAGGACAAACCATTCATTTCTTAAATTCGCCACCCCATATATTTTGTGCGTATATGTCTTGCAAATCATTTGCAGCAAACAGAATTCTTCTATCTGATCTCTAAGAAAAATGGATAGGTTTTTCGTAGACCTACCCTCATTTGCACAGTTTTTTGCGAGGTTCGAACGTTCAACCTTCTGTAGCTCAAATACTTTCAGCGACACGTACCCTCGAAATCTATCATATTTTATTTGGCTATCAACAAGGAAAAGAATGCAAAAAACCGCATTTGAATCGGACCTCAAATAAGTGAGTTATTAGCCATTAATAAATTTCATACAAAACGCCCTCTGGCGGGAAAAGTAAGACATAAATGAAAATTTTCTCAACGTTAGGATCAAGTTCAAATACGTGGTAATAACTGATTAAAATTTCAAACATGTGACTTTTTTCTATCATGGTGATATGCCGTTCACAAAAAAAGGTTAGAAAAATAATAAAAAAAAAAAAAAAAAAAAAACAGAAGAAGAACAATAGGTTTTCGCACTGCGAGGTGCGAAAACCTAAAAATAAAACAGAAGAAGAACAATAGGTTTTCGCACTGCGAGGTGCGAAAACCTAAAAAAAAGAAACAGAAGAAGAACAATAGGTTTTCGCAATGCGATGCGAAAACCTAAAAAAAATAAAACAGAAGAAGAACAATAGGTTTTCGCACTGCGATGCGAAAACCTAATAATTCTACTTGAGGCTGAAAGCCCTAATAAAAGTTTGAAGAAAGCCGTTATAACTAAGGCAATGTGCTTATCGGTCCTGGTGTACACCATTGCATCCTAAAATGCACCTCATTCTCTCAAATACGCATCGCAATTCACCTTTCAACACGGGCACTCTTTCCTGCGTAGGAACGTCCGGATCGTGGGTAACCAACCCAATAACCGCCTTCTTCCCTTACTTCAAATTGCTAGATTTTCGTATACAAGCCCTTATCCGAAAAACATGAATATCTGCCATGTTTGTTGACGGAATCACTTGAATTTTTCAGGACTTTTTGCACATTGTAGTCTACGGCATTCTTGCAAATTTCAACTTCAAACATCAACTTGTCGATTTTATATGAATGTTTTAATAATTTCTGCTTAAATATGTATGAAATCATAATCACGTGACCAAACAAGTATTCCTTGCAGTATACATCACTTCACTTTTCAGTGTGTTAATGCTGAAGAAATCATAATTTTTGACTCAAAGTTCATGAAACTACAGCGTTTCAATTTCGTTAAAAGTACACTTTTCGCCTTTCTATCATAACTCAACCAATTCAACCCCGATCTTCAAAAACTAAACACCAATGGAAAGACCTCTTCACAAACTAAAACTTTTATTCATATACTTTCTATAAAATATTTTTAGATTTGAAGCTATTTCGTGCCAATAAAAATAACAATAATCGGTATAATGACCTTGACCTTTGCATATTTTCATCGTTATTTACTATGTGTTTATTTGTATTATTTAAATGCATAAACAGTGAAAAAATGATGAAGATTGAACAAAAATAAGTCAGGAGCTGCAAAAAAGAAGCAACATATGGATTTACAATTGTTTGATAAAAGGATCAAACTTTCGACTGTAGTAATTTTATCAAATGAAGTCCGATCTTCAAAAACTAAACAGCAATGGAAAGATCTCTTCACAAACTCAAACATTTGTTCATATACCTTCTTTAAAATAATTTTAGATTTGAAGCTGTTTTGTGCCGATAAAAATAAAAATAATCGGTATTATGACCTTGACCGTTGCATATTTTCATCGTTATTTACTATGAGTTTGTTTGTATTATTTAAATGCATAAACAGTGAAAATATGATGAAGATTGAACAAAAAATAAAGTCAGGAGCAGCAAAAAAGAGGAAACATATGGATATACAATTGTTTGATAAGAGGATCAAACTTTGGACTGTGGTCATTTGATCAAATGAAGTCCGATCTTCAAAAACTAAACATTTATGGAAAGATCTCCTCACAACCTCAAACTTTCGTTCATATACTTTCTATAAAATATTTTTAGATTTGGAGCTATTTTATGCCGATAAAAATAATAATAATTGGTATATGACCTTGACCTTTGCATATTATGCTTGATTTTTTTTCTATGATTTTATTTGTTTTATAAAAATGCATAAACAGTAAAATAATGATGAAGATTGAACAAAAAATAAAGTCAGGAGCTGCAAATAACCTTAAAAGTCATACTTTTAAAATGTTGATTTTTCGAAATTATTGGTTATGTTTGACCGCGTACTGTGGACAAACCATGCATTTCCCGAATTCGCCACCCCATATATTTTGTGCGTATATGTCTTGCAGATCATATGCAACAAACAAAATTCTCCTATCTCATCTCTGAATAAAATGGGTAGGTTTTTCGTAGACCTACCCTTTTATCACAGTTTTTGCGAGATTCGAACATTCAACCTCCTGTAGCACGAAAGTTTTATATACGCAAATTTTTGGAACCTATCATATTTTATTGGGCTATTTACAAGGAACATTATGCAAAAACCGCATTTGAATCGGACCTCAAATAATTGAGATATTGCTTATTAAACATTTTCACATAAAACGCCGCCTGGCGGGAAAATCAAAACAAAGATGAAAATCTTCTCGACGTTAGGATCATCTTCAAATACGTGGTTATTACTGATAAAAGTTTCATAGATGTGGCTTTTCTCACCTCGGGCTATGCCGTTCACAATAAAGGGTTAGAAAAAAAAAAAAAAGAAACAGAAGAAGAACAATAGGTTTTCGCAATGCGATGCGAAAACCTAACTAGAATCGCAATCGCGATATCATCGGTTTTCGCAAAAGCAATTCCATTCAGTTCACGAGTCGCATGATTCGAAAAATATTTCTTCGTTCAATGGCTTGTTTATAATGTTAACAGCGATCTTTCAAACACTTTTGTTGCAATGTTTAAGAAGACTTTTTACCCAAAAGAAGATTTTTGAGTTTTACCTATCAGTTATGTAGTCGCGATATCATCGGTTTTCATGAAAGCAATTCCATTCAGTTCACAAGTCGCATGATTCGAAAAACATTTCTTCGTTCAATTGCTTGTTGATACTGTTAACAGTGATCTTTGAAACGTTTCTGTCACAATGTTTAAGCAGACTTTTTACCCAAGAGAGTATTGTTGAGTATTACCTGTCAGTTATGAAATCGCGATATCATCAGTTTTCATGAAAGCAATTCCATTCAGTTCATGAGTCGCATGATTCGAAAAACGTATTTGTTCGTTCAATGGCTTGTTGAATACTGTTAACAGTGATCATTCAAACATTTTTGTCGCAATGTATAATCAGACTTTTTACCAAGAAGAATACTTTTGAGTATTACCTGTCTGTTATGTAGTCGTAAACTTGAAAACATTTTTTACGGACTTCGGGTACTGCAATGTTATATGTGTGTTTTGCTTTATGATGGAGACAAATGACAATTGTATTCGATAAACAACAATTGCAAACGACAAACAACAGTATAAAATGACACACGACAATGCAATATGCCAGTCAACACTATTACGAACAACTGTTGCATTGAATTACTATCATTTTTATGAAATATCGCATTATCTTTTTTGCGTCATTTCAAATTGATGTCACCGAAGAACAGAATGCAAAAAAAAATCGCATAAAATTCAGACTTCATTTTTTTTTTAATTATTAATAGTGATTTCAAGCTAATCGCCCCCAAGCGGCGAAATGAGAACCAAAACTGATTAAAATTTTACTATTAGGTACCTAGCAATGCAGCAAATGGTTCAATTAAGTATACAAGTCGCACTAGTCAAACATTCTATTCCTTATATATCACAATTTGAAGCATAAAAACTGATTTACAATTGTTCTAAAGAGGATCAAAACTTGGACTGCCGTAAAATGACCAAATCAAGTCCGATCTTCAAAAACTAAACACCAATGGAAAGATCTCTTCACAGACTAAAACTTTTGTTTATATACTTTCTATAAAATATTTTTAGATTTGGAGCTATTTTATGCCGATAAATATAATAATAATTGGTATATGACCTTGACCTTTGCATATTATGGGTGATTTTTTTCCGATGATTTTATTTGTTTTATAAACATGCATTAACAGTGTAAAATGATGAAGATTGAATAAAAAATAAAGTCAGGAGCTGCAAATAACCTTAAAAGTCATGTTTTAAAATGTTGATTTTTCGAAAATATTGGTTATATTTGACCGCGTACTGTGGACAAACCATGCATTTCTCAAAATCGCCACACCATATATTTTGTGCGTATATGTCTTGCGAATCATATGCCACAAACAAAATTCTCCTATCTCATCTCTGAAAAAAATGGGGACTTTTTTCGTAGACCTACCTTTATTTCATCGTTTTTTCGAGATTCGAACTTTCAACCTCCTGTAGCACGAAAGTTTTATATACGCAAATAATTGAAACGTATCATATTTTATTAAGTTTCTGCCAAGGAACACAATGAAAAAAAACACATTTGAATCGGGTCTTAAATCACAGAGTTATTAGCCCTTAGTTATTTTTTAAAAACGCCACCTAGCGGCAAAACTTACTCAAAAATGAAAATTTTCTCAACGTTAGGATCAAATTCAGATCTTAGGACAAAACTGGTAAAAAAATCAGAAATGTGACTTTTTTCTATCATGGTGATATGCCGTTCACAAAAAAGGTTAGAAAAATAATAATAAAAACTAGAATCGCAATCGCGATATCATCGGTTTTCGCAAAAGCAATTCCATTAGGTTCACGAGTCGCATGAATCGAAAAATATTTCTTCGTTCAATGGCTTGTTTATAATGTTAACAGCGATCTTTCAAAGACTTTTGTCGCAATGTTTAAGAAGACTTTTTACCCAAAAGAAGATTTTTGAGTATTACCTATCAGTTATGTAGTCGCGATATCATCCGTTTTCATGAAAGCAATTCCATTCAGTTCACGAGTCGCATGATTCGAAAAACATTTCTTCGTTCAATTGCTTGTTGATACTGTTAACAGTGATCTTTGAAACGTTTCTGTCGCAATGTTTAAGCAGACTTTTTACCCAAGAGAGTATTGTTGAGTAGTACCTGTCAGTTTGAAATCGCGATATCATCAGTTTTCATGAAAGCAATTCCATTCAGTTCATGAGTCGCATGATTCGAAAAACATATTTCTTCGTTCAATGGCTTGTTGATACTGTTAACAGTGATCTTTGAAACGTTTCTGTCGCAATGTTTAAGCAGACTTTTTACCCAAGAGAGTATTGTTGAGTATTACCTGTCAGTTATGTAGTCGCGATATCATCAGTTTTCACGAAAGCAATTCCATTCAAGTCAAGAGTCGCATGTTTCGAAAAACATATTTCTTTGTTCAATGGCTTGTTGAATACTGTTAACAGTGATCATTCAAACATTTTTGTCGCAATGTATTATCAGACTTTTTACCAAGAAGAATACTTTTGAGTATTACCTGTCTGTTATGTAGTCGTAAACTTGAAAACATTTTTTACGGACTTCGAGTTCTGCAATGTTATATGTGTGTTTAGCTTTATGATGGAGACAAATGACAATTGTATTCGATAAACAACAATTGCAAACGACAAACAACAGTATAAAATGACACACGACAATGCAATATGCCAGTCAACACTATTACGAACAACTGTTGCATTGAATTACTATCATTTTTATGAAATATCGCATTATCTTTTTTTGTGTCATTTCAAATTGATGTCACTGAAGAACAGAATGCAAAAAAAATCGCATAAAAATCAGACTTAATTTTTTTTTAATTATTAATAGTGATTTCAAGCTAATCGCCCCCAAGCGGCAAAATGAGAACCAAAACTGATTAAAATTTTACTATTAGGTACCTAGCAATGCAGCAAATGGTTCAATCAAGTATACTAGTCAAACATTCTATTCCTTATATATCACAATTTGAAGCATAAAAACTGATTTACAATTGTTCTAAAGAGGATCAAAACTTGGACTGCCGTAAAATGACCAAATCAAGTCCGATCTTCAAAAACTAAACACCAATGGAAAGATCTCTTTACAGACTAAAACTTTTGTTATATACTTTCGATAAAATATTTTTAGATTTGGAGCTATTTTATGCCGATAAAAATAATAATAATTGGTATATGACCTTGACCTTTGCATATTATACTTGATTTTTATTCTATGATTTTATTTGTTTTATAAAAATGCATAAACAGTGAAATAATGATGAAGATTGAACAAAAAATAAAGTCAGGAGCAGCAAAAAAGGGGAAACATATGGATATACAATTGTTTGATAAGAGGATCAAACTTTGGACTGTGGTAATTTGATCAAATGAAGTCCGATCTTCAAAAACTAAACATTAATGGAAAGACCTCTTCACAGACTAAAACTTCTGTTCATATACTATTTATAAAATAATTTTAGATTTGGAGATATTTGATGCCGATAAAAAAAAAATAATTAGTATATGACCTTGACCTTTGCATATTATGCTTGATTATTTTCTATGAATTTATTTGTTTTATAAAAATGCATAAACAGTGAAATAATGATGAAGATTGAACAAAAAATAAAGTCAGGAGCAGCAAAAAAGAGGAAAAATATGGATATACAATTGTTTGATAAGAGGATCAAAATTTGGACTGTGGTCATTTGATCAAATGAAGTCCGATCTTCAAAAGCTAAACACCAATGGAAAGATCTCTTCACAGACTAAAACTTTTGTTCATATACATTCTATAAAATATTTTTAGATTTGGAGCTATTTTATGCCGATAAATATAATAATAATTGGTATATGACCTTGACCTTTGCATATTATGGGTGATTTTTTTTTCTTTGATTTTATAAAAATGCATTAACAGTGAAAAAATGATGAAGATTGAATAAAAAATAAAGTCAGGAGCTGCAAATAACCTTAAAAGTCATGCTTTTAAAATGTTGATTTTTCGAAAATATTGGTTATGTTTGACCGCGTACTGTGGACAAACCATGCATTTCTCAAAATCGCCACACCATATATTTTGTGCGTATATGTCTTGCGAATCATATGCAACAAACAAAATTCTCCTATCTCATCTCTGAAAAAAATGGGGACTTTTTTTTCGTAGACCTACCTTTATTTCATCGTTTTTTCGAGATTCGAACTTTCAACCTCCTGTAGCACGAAAGTTTTATATACGCAAATAATTGAAACGTATCATATTTTATAAAGTTTCTGACAAGGAACACAATGCAAAAAACCACATTTGAATCGGACCTCAAATAACAGAGTTATTAGCCCTTAGTCATTTTTACAAAACGCCACCTAGCGGCAAAACTAAGACAAAAATGAAAATTTTCTCAACGTTAGGATCAAATTCAGATCTTAGGACAAAACTGGTAAAAAAATCAGAAATGTGACTTTTTTCTATCATGGTGATATCCCGTTCACAAAAAAAGGTTAGAAAAATAATAATAAAAACTAGAATCGCTAATGCGATATCATCGGTTTTCGCAAAAGCAATTCCATTCAGTTCACGAGTCACATGTTTTGAAAAACATATTTCTTCGTTCAATGGCTTTTTGAATACTGTTGAATACAGTGATCTTTTAAACATTTTTGTCGCAATGTTTAAGCAGACTTTTTTTAAGTATTACCTGTCTGTAATGTAGTCGCAAACTTGAAAACTTTTTTTACAGACTTCGGGTACTGCAACATTATACGTGTGTGTTGCTTTATGGGGGTGACTAACGTCAATTGTACTCGATAAACAACAATTGCAAACGACACACAACAGTATAAAATGACACGCGACAATGCGATATGCCACTTAACATTATAACGAACTAATGTTGCATTGAATTACTATCATTTTCATGAAATATCGCATAAATATTTTAGTGTTGTTTCAAATTGATGTCACCAAGGAACAGAATGCAAAAAATTGCATAAAAATCAGACTTTAATTATTTTAGTAATAAAGGGTGATTTCAAGCCAAGCGCCCCCTAGCAGCAAAATGAGAAACAAAATTGAGTAAAATTTTACTATTAGGTACCTAGAAATGCAGCAAATGGTTCAATGAAGCATACAAGTCGCACTAGTCGAACATTCTATTCCTTATATATCACAATTTGAAGCATAAAAACTGATTTACAATTATTCCAAAAAAGGATCAAACTTTGGACTGCCGTAATATTACCAAATCAAGTCCGATCTTCAAAACCTAAACATCACTGGAAAGGGCTATTCAAGAACTAAAACTTTTGTTATATACTTTCAATAAAATATTTTTTGTTTTGGAGCTATTCGGAGCCGAATAAAAACACAATTATCGTAATATGACCTTGACCTTTGAAATTTCATTTTAACTTTTTAATTGTGAGGCCCTTTAAAACATAACAATACATAACTTGTGAAAATATCATGAAGAATGAACTAAAAATAAAGTCAGGAGCGACAAAAAACATCTTTTCGAAATTTTAATTTTTCCTAAAATTTAGTGAAGTTTGACCGTTTCTAGAGGACAAACCATGCATTTATTAAATTCGCTACCCCATATATTTTGTGCGTATATGTCTTGCAAATCATTTGCAGCAAACAGAATTCTTCTATCTGATGTCTAACAAAAACGGATAGGTTTTTCGTACACATACCCTCATCTGCACAGTTTTTTGCGACGTTCGAACTTTCAACCTTCCGTTGCTAGCTCAAAAAGTTTCAGCCACTCATACCTAGAAACTATCATATTTTATTAGGCTATCAACAAGAAACATAATGCAATAAACCGCATTTGGATCAGGCTTAAACTTTTTGAGTTATAAGTAGAAGAGTGCTTTCAAGCTAAGCGCCCCCTAGCGGCAAAATGAGAAACAAAATTGATTACAATTTTTCCATTAGGTACCTAGCAATGCAGCAAATAGTTCAATCAAGTACGCAAGTCGCACTAGTCGAACATTCTATTTCTTATATATCACAATTTGAAGCATAAAAACTGATTTACAATTATTCCAAAAAAGGATCAAACTTTGGACTGCCGTAATATGACCAAATCAAGTCCGATCTTCAAAAACTAAACATCACTGGAAAGAGCTCTTAAAGAACTAAAACTTTTGTTCATATACTTTCTATAAAATATTTTTAGATTTGGAGCTATTTTATGCCGATATAAATAATACTAATTGGTATATGACCTTGACCTTTGCATATTATGGGTAATTTTTTTTCTATGGTTTTATTTTTTTATAAAAACTGCATTAACAGTGAAAAAATGATGAAGATTGAATAAAAAATAAAGTCAGGAGCTGCAAATAACCTTAAAAGTCATGCTTTTAAAATGTTGATTTTTCGAAAATATTGGTTATGTTTGACCGCGTACTGTGGACAAACCATGCATTTCTCAAAATCGCCACACCATATATTTTGTGTGTATATGTCTTGCGAATCATATGCAATAAACAAAATTCTCCTATCTCATTCCTGAAAGACGTGGATAAATTTTTCGCAGACCTACCCTCATTTCACAGTTTTTTCGAGATTCGAACATTCAACCACCTGTAGCACGAAAGTTATATATACGCAACTTTTTGAAAACTATCATATTTTATGAAGTAACTGACAAGGAACGCAATGCAAAAAACCGCATTTCAATCGGACTTCAAATAACAGAGTTATTAGCCCTTAGTCACTTTTACAAAACGCCCCCTAGCGGCAAAATTAAGACAAAAATGAAAATTTTCTCGACGTTAGGATCAAATTCAGATCCTAGGACAAAACTGGTAAAAAAATCAGAACTGTGACTGTTTCCTATCTTGTTGATATGCCGTTCACAAGAAAGAGACGGAAAAATAATAATAAAAAACTAGAACCGCAAGCGGTATCTCGGTTTTCGCTTTTAACCTAATCAACTTGAACACTTTATTTCAACTCAGCCACAATTTTCAATATGAAACAGAACGAAAAGGTTTTTTGAAGACCTACTCTCATTAGCACATTTTTTTTTAATTTTTTTTTTGCAATGTTGGAACATTTAAACTCTTCTAGCGCAAATACTTTCCCATACCCTATCCTTTGAAATCCATCACATTTTTGGTACTGTCAACAAGGAACAAAATGCTGAAAACCGCATTTCAATCAGACTTTAACGTTTTGAGTTATAAGCAAAAGAGTGATTTTAAGCAAAACGCCCTCTAGCGGCAAAATGAGAAACAAAATTGCAAAAACAGCAAATAGTTCAAACAAGTATATAAGTCGCACTAGTCGAACATTCTTTTTCTTATATATCACAATTTCAAGCATAAAAACTGATTAACAATTATTCCAAAAAAGGATCAAACTTTGGACTGCCGTAAAATGAACAGATCAAGTCCGATCTTCAAAAACTAAACATTATACGAAAGAACTATTTAGAACTAAAACTTTTGTTCAATACTCGCAATGAAATATTTTTTAGATTTGGAGCACTTTGGGGCCGAATAAAAACACACTTATCGAAATATGACCTTGACATTTTCAATGTTTTTTTAACTTTTTAATTGTGAGGCCCTTTCAAACTTAACAAACCATAAAGTGTAAAAAATTCATTACGAATAAACAAAAAATAAACTCAGGAGCGACAAAAAACATGTTTTTGGAATTATAATTTTTCCTAAATTTAAGTGAAGTTTGACCGTTTCTAGTGGACAAACCACGCATTTCTTAAATTCGCCACCCCATATATTTTGTGTGTATACGTCTTTCAAATGGTATGCAGGAGACGGAATTCTTCTATCTGATTTCTAACAAAAACGGTTAGGTTTTTCGTAGACCTACCCTCATTTGCACAGTTGTTTTGTTTTTTTTGCGAGGTTCGAACATTCAACCTTCCGTAGCTCAAAAGCTTTCAGCCACACGGACTCTCGATTCCTATCAAATGTTATTAGGCTATCAACAGGGAACAGAATGCAAAAAACCGCATTCGAACCGAACTTCAACTTTTTGAGTTATAAGCAAAAGAATGATTTCAAGAAAAGCGCCCCCTAGCGGCAAAATGAGAAAGAAAATAGATTAAAATTTTACCATTAGGTACCTAGCAAAGCAGTAAAAAGTTCAATCAAGTATACTAGTCGCACAAATTAAACTTTTTATTCTTATGTATCAAAATTTGAAACATAAAACCTGATTTACAATTATTCGAAAAAAAGGATCAAACTTTGGACTGCCGTAAAATGACCAAATCAAGACCGATCTTCAAAATCTAAACACCATTAGAAAGAACTTTTCTAAAACTAAATCTTTTGTTCATATATTGTTTATGAATTGTTTTTTGATTTTGAGCTATTTCAAGCCGAATTGATATACAATTATCCTAATATGACCTTGACCTTTACAATACATTTTTACTTTTTATATTATGTGACACTTAAGAACATAGTTTTACATAAAATGTGAAAATTTCATAGAAATTGAACTAAAAATAAAGTCAGGAGCTGCAAAAAATCTTAACAGTCATGCTTTGAAAATGTTGATTTTTCGAAAATATTGGTTAAGTTTGACCGCGTACTGTGGACAAACCATGCATTTCCCGAATTCGCCACCCCATATATTTTGTGCGTATATGTCTTGCGAATCATATGCAACAAACAAAATTCTTTTATCTCAATTCCAATAAAAATGGGCACTTTTTTCGTAGACCTACCCTCATTTTCACTGTTTTTTGCGAGGTTCGAACTTTCAACCTTTCGTAGTCAAAAAGTTTTATATACGCAGATTTTTGAAACTATCATATTTGATTAGGATTTTGACAAGGAACACAATGCAAAAAAACACATCTGAATCCGACCTCAAATATCAGAGTTATTAGCATTTGTTGATTTTTTTCAAAGCGCCCCCTAGCGGCAAAAATAAGACAAAAATGAAAAATTTCTCAACGTTAGGATCAAGCTCAGATAAATATAAGGAACTGGTAAAAATTTCATAATTGTGGCTTTTTTCTATCATGGTGATATGCCGTTCACAAAAAAGGGTTAGAAAAATAATAATAACTAGAATCGCAATTAGAATTGCGATATCATCGGTTTTCGCAATTCAATCTCATTCTTTTCAAACATTGCAATTCACGAATTGTATTACAAAAGCAAATTCATAGACTAAAACTTTTGTTCATATACTTTCTATAAAATATTTTTAGATTTGGAGCTATTTTGTGCCGATAAAAATAATAATAATTGGTATATGACCTTGACCTTTACATATTATGCTTGATATTTTTTCTTTGATTTTATTTGTTTTATAAAAATGCATAAACAGTGAAATAACGATGAAGATTGAACAAAAAATAAAGTCAGGAACAGCAAAAAAGTGGAAACATATGGATATACAATTGTTTGATAAGAGGATCAAATTTTGGACTGTGGTCATTTGATCAAATGAAGTCCGATCTTCAAAAACTAAACATTAATGGAAAGATCTCTTCACAGACTAAAACTTTTGTCCATATACTTTCTATAAAATATTTTTCGATTTGGAGCTATTTTATGCCGATATAAATAATAATAATTGGTATATGACCTTGACCTTTGCATATTATAGGTGATTTTTTTTCTATGATTTTATTTGTTTTATAAAAATGCATTAACAGTGAAAAAATGATGAAGATTGAATAAAAAATAAAATCAGGAGCTGCAAATAACCTTAAAGTCATGCTTTTAAAATGTTGATTTTTCGAAAATATTGGTTATGTTTGACCGCGAACTGTGGACAAATCATGCATTTCTCAAAATTGCCACACCATATATTTTGTGCGTATATGTCTTGCAAATCATATGCAACAAACAAAATTCCCCTCTCTCATCTCTGAATAAAATGGGGACTTTTTTCGTAGACCTACCCTCATTTCACCGTTTTTTTGCGAGATTTCGAAACATTCAACACTACTGTAGCACGAAAGTTTTATATACGCAATTTTTGGTAAACTATCAATTATTATTATAAATTTTAAAAGGACACACTATGCCAAAAACCGAT
This sequence comes from Solen grandis, assembly GCA_021229015.1. NCBI lineage: Eukaryota > Metazoa > Mollusca > Bivalvia > Adapedonta > Solenidae > Solen > Solen grandis. The sequence continues at coordinate 11,517,080 of CM037779.1, forward strand.
TGAATCGACCTCAAATAACAGAGTTTTAGCTTAGTAACAATTCAATAACGCCCCTAGCGGCAAAATAAAACACAAAATGAAAATTTTCTCAACTTAGGATCATCGTTCAAGACAAAAGTGGTAAAAAAATCAAAATGTGACTTTTCATCCTGTGTATGCCGTTCACAAAAAAAGGTTAGAAAAATAAAAAAAAAACAGAATCGCACGCGATATCTCGGTTTCGCAAAGCAATTTACCTCATTAACGAGTCGCATGATTCGAAAAACATATTTCTTCATTCAAGGGCTTGTTGAATACTTTTAACAGCGATCTTTCAAACATTTTTGTTGCATTGTTTTAGCAGACTTTTTACCCAAAACAATATTTTTGAGTATTACCTGTCAGTTATATATCGTCGCGATACCAATGGTTTTCACGAAAGCAATTCCATTCAGTTCACGAGTCGCATGATTCGAAAAACATCTCTTCATTCAATGTCGTGTTGATACTGTTAACAGGATCTTTCAAAACATTTTTGTCGCAATGTTTAAGCAGACTTTTTACCCAAAAGAATATTGTTGAGTATTACCTGTCAGTTACATAGTCGCGATATCATCAGTTTTCACGAAAGAAATTCCATTCAATTCAAGAGTCACATGATTCGAAAAACATATTTCTTCGTTTAATGGCTTGTTGAATGCTGCTAACATTGATCTTTCAAACATTCGAGCATTCTATTTCTTATATATCACAATTTGAAGCATAAATACTGATTTACAATTATTCCAAAAAAGGATCAAACTTTGGAATGCCGTAATATGACCAAATCAAGTCGGATCTTCAAAAACTAAGCATCACTGGAAAGATCTCTTCAAGAACTAAAACTTTTGTCCATATACTTTAAATCAAATATTTTTACTTTTTGAGTTATTTGGGGCCGAATAAAAACACAATAATCGTAATATGACCCTGACCTTTTCATTTATTGTTTAACTTTTTAATTGTGAGGCCCTTTCCGACATAACAATACATAACTTATGAAAATTTCATGAAGAATGAACAAAAAATAAATTAGGAGCGACAAAAACATGTCTTTGAAACTTTAACTTTTCCTAAAATTTGGTGAAGTTTGACCGTTTCCAGAGGACAAACCATGCATTTCTTAAATTCGACACCCCATATATTTTGTGCGTTTATGTTTTGCAAATCATTTGCAGCAAACAGAATTCTTCTATCTGATCTCTAACAAAAATGGATGGGTTTTTCGTAGACCTACCCTCATTTGCACAGTTTTTTTGCGAGTTTCGAACTTTCAACCTTCCCTTATTAACTGAAACATTTTCAAACATTAATACCTTGAAACTATCATATTTTATTAGGCTATCAACAAGGAACAGAATGCAAAAAACTGTATTCGAATCGGACTTCAGCTTTTTAAGTTATAAGCAAAAAAGTGATTTCAAGCTAAGCGCCCCCTAACGGCAAAATGAGAAACAAAATAGATTAAAATTTAACCATTAGGTACCTTGCAATGCATCAAATAGTTCAATAAAGTATACAAGTCGCACTAGTCGAACATTCTATTTCTTATATATCACAAATTGAAGCCTAAATACCGATTTACAATTATTCCAAAAAAGGATCAAACTTTGGAATGCCGTAATATGACCAAATCAAGTCGGATCTTCAAAAACTAAACATCACTGGAAAGATCTCTTCAAGAACTAAAACTTTTGTCCATATACTCTCAATGAAATATTTTTAGTTTTTGAGCTATTTGGGGACGAATAAAAACACAATAATCGTAATATGACCTTGACCTTTTCCTTCATTTTTTAACTTTTTTATTGTGAGGCCCTTTCAAACATAACAATACATAATTTGTGAAAATTTCATGAAGAATGAACCAAAAATAAAATCAGGAGCGATAAAAAACATGTTTTTTAAAAATTTAATTTTTCCTAAAATTTAGTGAAGTTTGACCGTTTGTAGAGGACAAACCATGCATTTCTTAAATTCGCTACCCCATATATTTTGTGCGTATATGTCTTGCAAGTCATTTGCAGCAAACAGAATTCTTCTATCTGATGTCTAACAAAAATGGGTAGGTCTTTTGTAGACCTACCCTCATCTGCACAGTTTTATGCGAGGTTCGAACTATCAACCTTCCGTTACTAGCTCAAAAAGTTTCAGCCATTTATACCTAGAAACTATCATTTTTTATGAGGCTTTCAACAAGGAATATAATGCAACAAACCGCATTTGAATCAGACTTCAACTTTTTGAGTTATAAGTAGAAGAGTGCTTTCAAGCTTAGCGCCCCCTAGCGGCAGATTTAGAAACAAAATTTAGTAAAATTTTACCATTAGTACCTAGCAATGCAGCAAATAGTTCAACCAAGTATACAAGTCGCACAAGTCAAACATTCTATTTCTTATATATCACAATTTGAAGCATAAACACGGTTGTACAATTATTCCAAAAAAGGATCAAACTTTGGACTGCCGTAATATGACCAAATCAAGTCCGATCTTCAAAAACTTAACATCATTGGAAAGAGCTCATCAAGAACTAAAACTTTTGTACATATACTTTCAATGAAATATTTTTAGTTTTGGAGCTATTTTGGGCCGAATATAAACACAATTATCGTAATATGACCTTGACCTTTGCGTTTATTTTTAAACATTTTAATTGTGAAGCCCTTTAGAAGATAACAATACATAACTTGTGAAAATTTCATGAAGAATGAACCAAAAATATAGTCAGGAGTGACAAAAAACATGTTTTTAAAATTTTATTTTTTCCTAAATTTTAGTGAAGTTTGACCGTTTCTAGAGGGCAAACCATGCATTTCTTAAATTCGACACCCCATATGTTTTGTGCGTATATGTCTTGCAAATCATTTGCAGCAAACAGAATTCTTCTATCTGATCTCTAGCAAAAATGGATAGGTTTTTCGTACATCTACCCTCATTTGCACAGTTTTTTGCGAGATTCGAACATTCAACCTTCTGTAGCTCAAAACTTTCAGCGAGACCTACCATCGAAACCTATCATATTTTATTTGGCTATCAACAAGGAACAGAATGTAAAAAACCGCATTTGAATCGGACCTCGAATAACTGAGTTATTAGCCATTAATATATTTCATACTAAACGCCCCCTAGCGGGAAAAGTAAGACATAAATGGAAATTTTCTCAACGTTAGGATCATCTTCAAATACGTGGTAATAACTGATTAAAATTTCATACATGTGACTTTTTTCTATCATGGTGATATGCCGTTAACAAAAAATAGTTAGAAAAATAATAAAAAAAAAAAAAAAAAACAGAAGAAGAACAATAGGTTTTCGCACTGCGAGGTGCGAAAACCTAATAAAAATAAAACAGAAGAAGAACAATAGGTTTTCGCAAGCGATGCGAAAACCTAAATAAAACAGAAGAAGAACAATAGGTTTTCGCAAGCGATGCGAAAACCTAAAAAAAAAGAAACAGAAGAAGAACAATAGGTTTTCGCACTGCGATGCGAAAACCTAATAATTCTACTTGAGGCTGAAAGCCCTAATAAAAGTTTGAAGATGCCGTTATAACAAAGGCAATGTGCTTATCGGTCCTGGTGTACACCATTGCATCCTAAAATGCACCTCATTCTCTCAAATACGCATCGCAATTCACCTTTCAACACGGGCACTCTTTCCTGCGTAGGAACGTCCGGATCGTGGGTAACCAACCCAATAACCGCCTTCTTCTCTTACGTCAGATTGCTAGATTTTCGTATACAAGCCCTTATCCGAAAAAACATGAATATCTGCCATGTTTGTTGACGGAATCACTTGAAATTTTCAGGACATTTTGCACATTGTAGTCTACGGCATTCTTTC
>CM037779.1:11521042-11571042 GCA_021229015.1 Solen grandis
GGCGCAAAGTACTGGTCCAACTCAGGAACCGTCGAGAGGGATTAGTATAAGTTGTAAGAACTTGTTTCCCCATCGACGTAAAATAAATAAGTTTGTAAGAACGATTGATTAATTCATTTAACACAAATAATTTGACATGATCATCTACAAGAACGCACTTAAAACAGTCTCGCTGCATATTGAATACAATTTCATTCTGCACATCAGCTTAACTTTTACCATCGCAGTTCGTGTTTTGACTTGACAAATAGTTTATATTTTCGTCTTGACAGACCTAGATCACTGTGGCTGTTAACATATGAACACGTGGCAGCTTTTACAAAATTATCACAAAATTATCACGTAACCTTTCGTGCAGTTTTAAGGTTGCTTGGCTTGTTTTCATATTAAAAGCAGAACTGATCATTTGTTAAATCAAAAGTTTGAAAAGAAAATGTAAAGTCAGGCATTTGCCGACTTTTCCATCTAAATCCACCAATAAACACCCACGTACCTGCTCCCAGTTTCGTTTTTCACTGAAGACCCAGTCATGTCTGTCCTGGAGATGTTCTGATGACGTTACATTGTCATGTTTGTTCAGTTCACAAAGTCGGACTTTAGTCCAGTAGTTGAATGACTTGCACCCCAACCTTGCCAAGCATTCCTTATAACACCTGGCAATGGCGACGTCTGTTATGTTTCTTATACCGACATTCCCTAAACGTTTTCCAAAGAAAGGTTTTATACTTCCAAAATTATTTGGACAAGAAAAGTCACACGATACAAAATATGTTGTTATTGCAAGAAACGTAAAGGATTTTACATAAAACATTGTTCTGAAAACTTTGTGAATATCTCTATACGCATGCTATCGTTCTGTTCGATGCTTATGAAATGTTCCGTCTGCGCAAAAGAGTCATTGATGAAATATGCATGCATGCTAATGAAACAGATTTCATTTTTGCAGGTATTGCATAATGACGATGAACTGTATAAAGTTTAAGTCAATAAAATATTATCCTATTATCCATAATCCGAACAATACAGAGCTGGAAGAGCATGTATCGATTCTGTTATTTTAATTGTTCGGTATCTAATCAAACATTCGATGTTATTTTTTGATTCTTATTTTTATTATTTCATAGATTTAATTCAAAATTCCAGAAACTCGTCAAATCAACCCCCCCCCCCCCCTCCAACCCCTTGGAAAAATATCGAATATATCAAATATTTTATCTCGTGTTTTTTCAAACGATTCAAAATTATTTCGAAATGTTATAAGGCATACTGCAGCAATTCATAGTTTAAAGGAGGGGTCAACATTACAAATGACGTAAAAAAGTATCGAAGTTTCATACAGGATGCGTTTTTAAAATCCTCGATGATAAACTATTTGGTTCAAAAAATGTGTGGTTTTAATTCCGAGGTGGTCTTAATAGTGAATTAATATAGTCAAAACAGGATTTAAAACAATATTCACGGTCGGGCCATCAGGTTTTTTTATACTTTTTTTTCTCCATTACTTCAAATATTTGGTCACACTGTCAGCCGATCACCATTACACTATTTTGTTGTTGTTTTAATCGTGTTCTACTGTGAACCGTGTATATTGAAATCTTACTTTGATGAAATACACATACATGTATGAAATTCCGAAACAGATAGATGTAAATTAATTTAGACTTCTTTGCATAATATAAACATGATTTTTTGTCTAGACATGTGCCATATCTTAGTTATCCTTTCGTAAAACAAATCAAATACTGACCCCTTTTTAAAAAAAAATATAAAAGAACGTCAAAGCGTGAATTCCGTTGACGTCATAAAGGTTTGAGTATAGTGGTGGTGATATCAATACATCATTTTCAGTCTAGAGCGTATGTAAATCTTTATGGAACATCTTTCATGGGGAAAAAAAGTACTAGTATATGGAATTTTACCTCTTTCATTTTAAATTTTACTTAGTAAATACTTAAAAAAATACGTCGAAAACAAATGGGAAACAAATTCTTACAACAAAAACTTATCCCCAAGCGGTTCCTGGGTTGGTCATGACAAATCCTTGCCCCCAAACAAGGAGTTCGAACCCAAAACCTTCGGATCTGCAGTCGGAAACGTCACAACAGATCCGCGATGCCCTTAAACAGTCCGTATATACCCAGAAAATAACCATTGATTAGCCTTTTTATACATCGGATACCTGTGGCAAGATTGATAGAAATATAGAAAATATACCGATATATACCACTGCAACAGAAACAAGGAAATGTATTCAAGGTAAAACAATTTACACAAATGCAGATTTTATGCCAGTCTGTACACTGTGGTTCTGATTTCGTTGCGATCATGCGCATTTTAATATTCCTTAATAAAGAAGCCATAAATCGCTTTTATTCCTTTGTTCAGCATGAATCACAACCAGACAGTTGAGAAAATCCCATTAATATTAATATAAAATTAAAATGCCACTGTCATGTCAGGAGATTATATTTAATTAATAATTTAACATACGAGTATCAATGTTCTTTTATTTCCCATACGATTCTTTTAAACACAATCGACGGGCGGCCATAACAACATTTGTTTTGAGTACAAAATTTAAAATCTGATAAAATACACATTGTTACGAGGAATATTTTTCTCTTGTAATAAATTACAAATACTGTGACAAATTGCTAACCGTAAAACGACATTTATACTTGCTATTAAACCATTCCTATTATTAAAAAACAACAACAACAACAACAACAACAACAACAACATTTCTATACACAGATATATACACAATATCTCAGAGAAAGTGTCCATTAACATACAAACATACATACATACATACATACATACATATGTGTGGGTGGAGGACGGCCGATTTTAATAATTTGATACTACAATCACACTACGATAGGAAACGGTTCTATACATTTACTGTGTTTGTCACACCGACATTGTTTCAGTCCACTTGGGACTTTGTCTCCCTGAGACAGAATACAGTGCTGCCTTCCGTTGATAAGTAGTATGATACCACATCCTGTCACGTTTATACTTCAAGATTCAAAATATTTTATTTCGCAACGTAAACCTATACAGGTTTCTAATTGCATACACACCACATAATACATCTTAGCTTTAAACAAGGTCGTGACAAAGTAGACTGCTACAACGGTGACTATTTTCTGCATGAAGAGGATGGCAAATAATTAATACAAGTTACAACATATTAATGATGAAATAGCAATCATTAGCAAAGATCTGTTATCTATCATGGAACAAAATACACAGTTAATATAATTGATAATGAGGAGCGTAGTTATGAAACGTTGTTGATAAATGAATTGCGCATACTAAATGCGTGATACACAAATTTCCCTAATCTCAATAATTCTAACCTATTAGAAGATTGCATCAATTGACAAATTTTACAAAGCTTGGTCTCTTACAATAATATTTACTAATATATTGATTACGTAGGTCTCTATATAAGGGACATTTAAATATAAAATGGAACTCGTCCTCTATGTCGCCAGAGTTACAAACAGTACATATACGCAAGTTACGTTCAATTCTATTGTAACCATAACGACCAGATTCAAATCTCAACGAATGTGATGACAATCGAAGTCTTGATATTGCATTCCTATACTTTTTGGGTAATGTTTCTAAATAAAATTCGTGTTCTAATTGTGTTTTGAATGTTTTATATGAGATTAAGGTATTATTTGTGCTAATGTCATTATACCACGACTGTTGAAAGATACTTACAGCCCGTTCTTTGAGCCCTAGATGGAATGTATTAATATAATAGTTGCTACGGTTATTCCAAACGTCTGAGAATCCGTGTGAATCAAGAAGTAGTTTAACGTTGCTAGCCCAGTTTTTTTTTGTACCAGAATTACATTTCTCAGTCAAAGAATGATATAAATATCTAATTATTATATTATTTGAATTTATAATTTTAGTCCAATATTTTATTAAACGGACATGCCTATTAACAAAAAGAGGATATCTACCCAGCGGCCTTTTAGGGGCCGCCAAATTGTCTGTTAAGAATTTCTGATTTGTCCACTGTTTTGACTAGATTTTAAAAAAAATATGTTATTGTATTTTTTTTACTTTAAAAATAGTCAAATAAGAATTTATTTTAGACGAAAACTTTCCGTAGCTTGTCGTAACATGTTAGCAAATTCCGACTTTGTACGAAGGCATCCGAGTTAAAGTAAGTTTATATCCGTTTACATCCGGGATATTGATCAAGTCTTGATGATATTGTTGTTTTTTTTCTAGCTTTTTTTCATTGCTCTTGTGTGTAAAATTGCATATGAGTTATATTTTCAGTTATGAACAGTATTATAATATTAGAAAGAAATTGCTTTGATAATCAAATAAATTAGTTATGCATATTTAAATTATTAATATATGTTCTTGTTAGTGATAAAATGGTAATTTTTATTAATAAGGGATACAAAAATGTTCCATTTTACTGGGAAACTTTCCCGATTGGGAACAAGAAGTCAATAGATATGGAAGGAATTATCAACACGATCCAAGGGCATTTTCCATTGGAAATGGACAGTACCTCGTATATAGTGCGACTGGAAAAGGGGCTTTTCTCTATTACAGAATGAAAATGTGACCAGGGCCTTCTTGATTCGAAAAAGCACAATTTGACTAAAATGTTAAAATGTAACATTTCTACACTAAATGGGAAACGTGTCCATTTAAATATAAATACATAGATTTTTTAACTTTAACTTTTATTACAGAATGAAAATGTGACCAGGGCCTTCTTGTTCGAAAAACACAATTTAAAAAAAATTTCACTAAATGGGAAACTTTAACTTTTAAGATATAATCATTTTTTAGGTAAAACACTTCATTAATTTTCGAAATTTTGTTTATTTATAAATCTGGAGCTAAATATATTATTTAAAAATCATATTATTAAAAAAATCTATTATTATAAATTAATTAACTTAGAATCGAAATCATGTCGAAAAGGGCCTGCATTTCGGGAATCTCACCAATAAACGAACCATAACGCATTTTGTTTTGTTTAAAGTTATAATAGTGTTCAGAAACATGATAACATCGTATAAATTAAATGTTCATAAAACTCTCCAAGAATGGCCGTAGGCATTCAAAATAAACATTGCGTACATTACTTCAACATAATTTTGGCCTTTTCATTACATAAAAGAGATTTTAAAAACCATACTTTCGTTTTGCTCGACAAATTGCGGTCGCACACGGATTTCAACGGAAATTTTCGGCATATCGCGTCAGCTTCTATTTTTAGCCCATGACCTAAACGGTGCAAACGGTGTAACTGTACACAAACGAAAAAATGTCAACAGAGCTTCTGTAAGTATTCTAAATCAAACTCTATCGTTAATTTACCGCCTTTTCTTCTTTTTTTATTCGCATATGCGTGTTTTGTGATAAATGATAAATTGTTTAGTTTCTTTAAACTTAAAAACTGAAAGACGAACGGTTTCGTGGAAGCAAAGACAGCTGTACGAAGTTAACAACTTTCAGAAGACTGTTATTATAATTACAATTATAATGCAAATTTAGAACGATGCGCGACATGATTTTTTTTTGTTGTTTTGTTTTTATTTATTGATTGAATTTATTTTTAGTTTTTTGTACTGGTTGTCACGCTTCTGTAGGGCGGTACTGGATATCGACAAACCGAAAGTACTACTTTTAAACCGATGTCGTTCGTACGTAAAGAGAATATTTTACAGCAATAATTCTAGCCCAGTAATTTGTATAAAGTTGTACAGTGTGTAAATCAGTCATTTAACAAATTTTTGCTAACAGAAAGAGCAGCTCGAGATCATCGAGAGGGAGCGGTGTGGAAAGGGGAAGATGTGCTGGAATAAAAAAAGGGATGAAACATTTTTTTTTTCAAAGACACAGAAATGAAATGAAGGTGGGTATTGATTGAACTCACAATTGCTTATAATCCCCTTCTCAATAAGTTAATGTCCAGTTAGCTGTCAACTTAATAATTTCAAGGAAGAAAACAGTATTTAACATAGTTAATTTCTTGCAATGCCAATAATTTTATTTAGTTAATTTACCACCTTTATAGTGGTTTCCCATAGCCAAAAACTGACATTTTTTCCCCATATTACTGTATGCACCTTTTTTCCCCAATAAAATATTTTTTTCAGAAGAAATTATTCATGAAACTTGAATGAAATAATGTGTTTTCCAATAACTTAAATGTTGATAATGAAACATTCTTTGGCATATATAAACAAATCACTGTGTGCAATACCATCATGATAAAGATTCAAAACTCTTTCTCAATCATCAGTTCAATGGATGTTTTTTTAATCGTGGTCAAAGATGATATTTATAAATTTCATTAACTTGTTTACAGAATGATGTTGCAAATATGACAGAGGCAGAGGTAAGAAACAAACTCTGTCATGCGCTAGATCACCAGCCAGGCATTATGCTTGATGTCATGAGGCCCGTCCAGCAGCAGGTTGGGGATATCACCCACATCCTGCAGGTAATGTGCCAGATTGGTGTATATGTAGTCACTGCCAGGAGATGCTGACACAACAAGTATGCAGTCTGATGGAAAATTGTGTCTCAAGGCAGACAGTAAGTACAAATAAATATTATATAGACCAGAAATTGTTTAATGTTGTTTCAAGATCCAGATCACCCTAGCCTTTTGCTCATCAAAAAAAAATAAAAAAAAAAAATAAATAAATAAATAAATAAATAAAACAAAATGGATGGTTTGGAAACTGCATACCCGTCTTTAGAAAAGACAAACCATATGTCAAGATTTAAATTGACATCTCATATTACATGGAGACTATTTATTTGGAGGAGTGGTCATAACTGATTTGCTATGTTGTTGACTTACTTAAACTAGACTCTTCCCACACACATTTGGTTCAAGTATCTTTCTTGCTATTTAAGGCTTTCAATATAAAACATCCTTGTGGTACATTTTTAAATTTGTGCTATAAGCAATTATGGTCTTCTGCCTGTTCTGAACTGTACATCTCCATTTATTACAAAAAATTATAAAAAGAAAAAGGAAACCGTCCCACATCAAAGTGCAAACAATGTAAATAAAATTGTAAGTAATGAAATAATTTTTGGCAGGTTTTAAGTAGGCTTTAGGGATATGTTTGTATTTCTTAAGCCTCTTTGAATGGATTCTATCTTACCTCTAGTTTCCCGTAAGCCTAGACTTTTTCAAATCTGCTCAAAGCCTTTATCTATGATTTTCAATAATAAAGCTTTGCAGCATTGACATATCTTTTGTTTCTCATAACAATCTTTGCTTTACAGAATTTTTGATCTGCTCATCCTACATGGAGGTGATCTTGCCCTGGCAAAAGAATACCAACAAGATGTCCTCTTATTTGAAGATGGGGAAGGCTAACTGGCATCAAGTGTACCGACAGTTTATTTTATGGACATACAATTGTTTGGGTGCTGGAAACAAGAGAGTGATTCCTTCCTGTGTCTAGTGAATAAGAGACAAATTTCCAGATCCATATGGACAGTGCCGAAGATTTGTCCCATTTACATTTGCATAAATATTATTTATATCTTTTTTTTTCGGAATGGTCATATCACACACTTATGCTAAAAATTTGCATGCTGTTATATTAACTGTCTTTACAGCAGTATTTCAGCCTTATAGTGAAGCCCAGCTAATTACATGTGGTGGAAAACCATACAATGCACAAGGGCAGCTGTGGTACCTAATTGCTGACCTGCAGCAAGCCAGCTGAAATGCTCCAAAACACGATACATCCAAACCTTGATGGGACTTGAACCCATAGCAGTGACTTTACCCATCAGCCATGGAAATCCCTGAAAACGTTTTAGCATGGGTAATGGTTCTCAGGAATTTTCAAGAATTTCAGGACATTCTTTTTATTCTATACAAAACTACATGTACTGTATAGAAATTAAAAGCTCCATATGTGCTGTAGAAAGATGCACAAAATGAAAATGTGAGAAGACTCAATGAATAAAAAGGGACTAAAACCTTTTTCTTCTTTAATATTATATTAGTTATTCAGCGGACATTACTGTAGCTAACGGACAGACAGAAAGTTGGACAAATGGATGTGCAAAGGAATGGAAATTTTTGTTGTTGTATAGACGGCCATGGTTCCTTATTCAATTGTTACAGAATGAAGTCTTTTGTTCTGTTTACAGTTACCTGGCCCTCTATTACTTTAGCAAAGCCCAGACAGACGGACGGACAAACGCCATACCATAATACAAGCAAAGTTACCTTTGGGCATATCAAAAGTCATATAAAAGAAAACAAAAACAAGTTATTGATCAGACAAAGATTTTACACTAAGTGTCAATATGACCTTGACCTTCAACTTTATGACCTCAAATTCATAGAGGTCATCTAACCCAGGCTTATTCCTTCTCAATTTATTGACTGGATAAGGATTTTACAATAAGAATCACTGTGACCTAGACCTTATGACCTCAAAACCAATCGTCTACTGGCCATGGGAGATGTTTCACAAACCTAGACTTATTCCTTTTCAAGTTATTGGAAGGTTTTCATTGTGACTTGACCTTTGATTAGGGGTCACCAACTGCCTATGACCAACCTCTCTACCAAGTATGAAGACAGCACACTAAATAGTTATCAAGTTATTGACCGGACATCAATGTTGCTAATGGACAGACTGACCAGCACCATACCATAAAACAACTGAAGGTATCTTCGAGTGTATGAAAATGTTAAAATCAGGATTTTTATGGGTTTCTAACTTTAACCCATGTTTTAGTTCTGAAGTTTTTAAAAATACTCATCTGAAGATAATTCTCAGTGATATTCTCAGTGATTCAAATGTACATAAATAATTGCTGTCACATACAATGGATGTTGTTGTTGTATTGGGGTTTACCGTTGCTGCAATAGTATTTCAATCATAAAGCGACGTCCAGTAAATTACAGGTGGAGGAAAACCCCGAGTACACAGAGGTACCCGGGTAGAACCACCGACCTACCGCAAGCCAGCTGGAAGGCTTCCTCACATGAAAAATCCGAAGTCCCTACCGGGATTCGAACCCACAGTGGTGAGGGGCTGAGAGATTCACATACAAATGAATCTCGGCTTTATTAACAGCACATCCATATTTCTCATGTAATAAAAATGAAAACAAGAGGGTTATAATTTTGCTGGCAGATATTTGCTCATATCCATCCAAATTTCATTTTCATTTCAGGATTTCTAATGACATAAAAAAAAAAGAAAAAATTCAAATGACTAGTGTTTTAAAGAAGTAAGGCGATATTAAAAGTTTCTTTTTTGAATAATTTTTATAATATAGTATTTCTATTTATTTGGGAATAAATAAGAGTACAATGTACCAATAAGTATTGTGCCATTTTCATCTACAAATCTGCAAACTGTATCTTGACTGACAAAATATTTTTCATGATAACCCGAGGTTATTGATGTGTTTTTAATTCTTTAAGGTAATCCATCCATGCATAATTAATTGTGATCATGGTCCATCAATGTTAGTGGTAAAATGCATGCCTTTATAGATGATGAGCAAGAGAGCCCACAACTCCCAAGTCAGTAGAGGCTTGCATCTGCATTGATTTTTAGCAATTTCAGAGCCATGATTATGATTTATTGATGAATGGATTACCAAAATCATATACATCATTACACCAAATCTAAATGCAAGTATGTAAATTTTTAACTTCTTCAAGTATGCACTAAAATTTTAGCAACGATAAAGTTTTCAGCTTAAAATAATCAGAAAACATTGAAGGTTTTTATTCACACCGTTTAATCATTAAGATGTGATAGAATATTTCTTTTTACATACAATGAATAAAAAGTGCTTTATTTTGTATACTCAAATATGTTGGTATTCTTATTTAATTTAAATGTAACTTAAAAATTTAAAAAAATATTATCACTTGAATTTCAAATCTTATAAAACTGAACAAAATGTGAGAGCAGGAATGACCTAGTAGTAGATCAGCCTGCTTATGTGTCCACTTTGATTTATGATTTTTAAAGCCGAAGCCATCTATTTATTCAACCTTTTTTCTCCATTGTTATTATATTCTTGTACAAAGCAGGTTCACATGTGAGTATGTGTGTGTCTGTATCTGTTTCGTAAACACCTGTGAACAAAGGCCACTCAAAGGCAACTGAATTGCCTTTTATCTGTTTTTGACTTTAATTCAGATTATAAATTTTCTTTATTAAGTGTAAAGGATTCAGTCACTGGCATTTATTGAAATTATTCACAAAATGGCTGTGATTCAGAGGTGATGGTTAATGTAAGTTAGAATAGTTTTATAAATTCAAATCTTTTTTGTTGCTTCATATACTGAAATCATTACCATCAACTGCTTAAAACTTGTAACTTATTATGTAAATGATTTGAACCATTTTTGAAGAAAAAAAAAGTTCAGAAGTTCAACTGATTTTTGACATTTTATTAGATCCATTGCAAATTTTATGTCACAGAGTCTAACCCTTAAAATTTTCTTCAACCACAATTATTGAAGATTTTTAACTGCCTCATTTATTTTCCTACCCATAAGCATGTTACATACATGTTATAATTAACTTTTTTTTTCAGGAAATTGTCTATATCAATTAGATTGTACTGGTACTAAAAACAACAAGAGCTGTCAGAGGACAGCACGCAAAACTATTCAAAATGCTTGTTGGTAAATCAAATAAAATCTATTTCAATATTTGCCCTTCACATACCCTGTATATAATAACAGACAAAAGTAATATACCTTGATAGTTTGATACCCATAAATATGTTTATGAAGTCTAAAATCAATCCCATGTCTAGTTACTGAGACATAAGCATAATAACACTGTGTATGCAAAACTTTAACCAAGTATCACAATCAGAAAAGGGCCATAATTTGTATAAAATTCAGTCCAAGAGTTATCCTCCTTGGTTTTCTGATGCCACTGAATACACTCCTTAACTTTTTAGTCCATACCATAAACAATTTCTGAGATATAAGCTGGATAGTAGCTTGTGGACAAAACTTAACCATAGTTTGTAATAATAGCCATAATTTGTAATATATTCCATTAAGTGTTATCTTCCTTGATATCATGATACCCCTAAACATATTCGAGATGTTTCAAATCAAATGCATGCCTGGATATTGAGATATAAGCATGAAAGTACCTTGCATGCAAAACTTTAATCAAAATTTCCAAGTTAAAAAGGGGCCATAATTTGTAATATATTCCATCAAGAGTTATCTACCATGGTTCTCTGGTGCTGCTAAACATATTCATAAACTTTCAAGTCAATACCATGCATGCTATTGAGATACAAGCTGGACAGTAGCTTGCATGCAAAATTGTAACCAAAATTTCTAAGTTAAAAGGGGGCCATAATTTAATCAAGAGTTATCTGCTTTGGCTGTCTGATGCCCTTTAACATATTCATAAACTTTCAAGTCAGTATCATAAATGGTAATTGAGATATAAGGTTGATAGTAACTTGCATGTAAAACTTTAACCAAAAGCTGCAATGCCAACTCCGTTGCAAGGGTGACTACAATAGCTCTCATATTCTTCGAATAGTCAAGCTAAATATAAGTTGAGAAAACAAAATTTTATACCTTTTGTGAGATGCACATCTGGTTGTAAACTAAAAACAGACCCTTCATGTAAACATGTAAATCTTTACATACATTATTTTTTCACTTCTTCATTTATTTTGAGATCAAACAATACTAACATACAAATAACCTTTCCATTAAAATGTTGACTTGTCATTAATAGTCAATACTCGAAAGAAACGTTGACATACCAGTATGTTTGTACAACACTTATGCCGCATGATATGTCATAAAGGGATCTGGCCCTTTGACCTTTGAGGTACTGCATGTTTTACAAATCTAATTTTCCATAAGAATGTTGACTTATCCAGAATAGTAACTGATGAGGTCAATATTATGTTTGTTTGTTTTTTTAAACTTGAATCCATCAATCATATCCCATAAAAGTACATGACTTTGTGACCTTGATCTCTGATGTACTCACTTATTCAGAAACATTAGAGGTTTTCTAGTTTCAACAATACCAAATATGAGACTGAATGGTTACTTTGGTACATACAAGAAAGCTGGCTCAAAATAGTGTAAGTGGGAAGTGGAGGTCTTATTCTTCCAAAATTATCTTATAAGTTAGTAAAAAAGTAAAATTTACTCAATATTATTTTTTTATTTGTATAACAAATGTTGTGGACTTGTTATCTCCATAAAATGGATATATGGTCGGAGTAACCCCTTTGTTTGCAAGATCAGAAGTGTTCACATAGCACAAAATAACTAGGGCTTTTTGTTACATTGTCATTTGAATCTTGACTGTTGGTCTGTGCATTTTTCATTGGTCTTGATGAAACAGGAGTAAGATGGCCTGAACGACAGTGTGAGTTATCTGCTGCCAGTTTTCTTTATTTGTGCATGCCCTGTCTGTCATAGTTTCCTTCACTTGGTAAACACATCATCCTCCACTTTTCTTGTTCCACCATGCTGTAATCTGAATGAAACAAAGCATTTTAAACAATAATAATTGTAACAGTGAACTGCTATTAAGTTACCCAAACAAAGGTTAAGAAATAACCCAGTCATAAGTAAAAGTGAGGGGTTGGGGCCTAACCCCTTGGTGACCCATGAGAACATCAAAAAAGTACCATTCAATCCATCTGATCATGAGGAACAAGAATATATATGGTTTAGGGGTGGGGATCTCAATTGTTTTGAAATAAAGGTCAAAGTAAAATGGACAGGGTGGGGCCATACTCCCCTGGGGACACTAAAGAAGTACCATTCAATCTGTCTCATCACAAACAAGAATATAAATGCTTTAGGGGTGGGAATCTGAACAATTTTTGAGATGTAAGGTCATAAGTAAAATTGAGGGAGTGAAGCCTGACCCCTTGGTGATCTAAGTGAAGGTAAAAGAAGTACTATTCAATCCAGCACATCATGAGGAACAGGAATATATATGGTTTAGGGGTGGGGATCTGAACAGTTTTTGAGATAAAGGACCATAAGTAAATTTGAGGGGGCAGTGCCTGCCCTTGGGTGACCTCAGGGGTCGCCAAAGAAGTGCAATCCAATCTGCCTCATTATGAGGAACAAGAATATATATGGTTTAGGGATGGGGATCTGAACAGTTTTTTGAGATATAAGGACCATAAGTAAATTTGAGGGAGTGGGGTGAACTTGGCAGACACCAAAGTAGTACTATTCAATCTTCTCATTTTTAGGAACAAAAAAAATAGATGATTCTGGGTTGTAAATTTGAAATATTTAACCAAAATACATTTTCTATGGAAAAAAACATCTTTGAGGGGGCGGGGTCTGACCCCCAGGGACCCCCCAATTTTCAACAATCAGGGAGGCCCCACTACTCATTGAGGACTATAAGTGTGTGAATTTTTGTAAAGATAAATTGAGCGGCCTAAGAGATATGGCCCATACAAAGTTGCCGCTGTTAGAAAGAAAAAGAAGAAGAAGAAACGGAGTAAAATCATTAGGTATGTATTATGCAAAAGATTTCATATAACATAGCCCATAAGTATTTTGGAATCTTGCATCAACAAAAAAAATTTAATTCATTGAATTGATGATGTATTGTCCTAACAATCAGTTATAGTTTTACAGATGTAGGTGCATTCAGAACAAACCAGACAAGAAGCAGTGTTCCCAGATTCTCCCATATGGGGGTATTTTACCTCCATATTGGTCTTCAGTAATTCCAGTTTTAAGAGATTTGCTACAAATCTCTTACAGAGAGGGTACAAAAGTTCAATAAAAGCACAAATTTTAACCCCACTTTCACATCTTAGTGGGTACATTGAAGAAGTGTTCTTTGGAACACATGTGTCACAGAAAAATGTGTGGGACAAAAAGATAGATACATGGCGGTAAAGTGATCACTATGTGTATCTCTGCTTACAGCAAGTGACTGAAAAATAAATGATGCCAGAGTTATGGACCATATGCATGCCAATTTCCTTGTCAGTCTCTGTCTATCAATGACTTTTCATATCAATAACATGGGTACAGCAGGAGCTGTTGCAAAACAAAGAAGTGAGACAAAAAAACTATGACAGACAGTGAAGAAGTGATCCTTTTACAGCCGGTCTTAAAAAAAAATAAAATTACCTAACAATTCCATCTGTCTGTATGCATGTTATGGTCAATTGCTGCATGAAGGTTCCTTGTCATGTAGACTGGTAGGTTATAGGAGAACTGTTTGGCACAGAACATAATTATGTGTTGGTGGAAGCCCTCCAGGTCAGCAGTACTCCTGTAAAAATGCATTATATTAAAAAATACCATGAATAATGAAACATTTTCATCTTCAATCTGACGTTACTTTTTACATTTTTGTATTAGGAATTGACATCTTTAATGATATGAAAACACATTTTAGTTGATGGTTTGCTTGCATTTTAGGCCCTATCAACATTATTTCAGTTACAGAGCTGCCTCTTTCAAAACCAAACCATAAGACAAGTAACATGATACACTCTAAGTCCTTACATTAAGGTAACCATTGAACTACTCTTGTGAGCTTAGGACCAAACAGGGGATACATACTGGTACTACTTCAATGTCCATGTCCTAAGGGTTTTCACCTATGCACTGCTACACAACATCTTTTGTGTGGGGGACTTTAGACACGCCACTGGAAAACAATGTATGGAGAAATATAGAATGGTCATTTATTTACATGTATATAACTGTCATATTCAGCAGCTTTATTGCTAAATTTCATCTATTTAGTGTTAGGGTTCATGACTTGCTACTAACTTAAAAGGGCGATAAAAGCTTCTTTCGAATTTGGCATACACAATCTCTCCTTTTGGAGTGATTGATAATTGTTTCCCCGAGAAAAAAAAAAATGAACAGTTCTGATTTGGAACATAGTGATATAATCTCCTTGTGTCAGAATAGCATTTATTTTTCACACTTTAAATAACAATAAAGGAGAAATAGTAACAAATAATCTTCTCTGCTTTCAACACCTCAACATTTTTTTTCATATTTTTCCCATCAAAGTAATATACCAATGCAATGCTAAAATGTAAATATATCTATATATCTATATGTTTAAAAATATATTTTTTTTACAAAGCTTAAATTTTTAATTTGTAATTAACAATATAGTACATATTCCTTGATACCATGTAGTTCAAAAATTTTAACAGTTATTTGTGTATTTTGAAGGCTACTGTCTTTCAGCGTAAGTGACAACAAGAGGTAGTCCACATAAAATGTGTGTACCTTGGTTTGTGATATTTTGGTGATATCCCCTATGGGTAACAGAGGTGTGAAAACCAGAACTGAAAATAGTATGTCATCCCGAGAGGCTCCCTGATGGGATTAAATACTTTAAAGTATACAATAAAGCAAATAAACTCTTGAGTAATTATAGATATATAGGTAAACAAGAGTTTATATATATATATATATATATATATATATATATATATATATATATATATATATATATATAATCATACCATGTTGTGTTTTCCTCAAATGATCGTGCTTAAATTTTTCTTGATAAAAAAGATAACTGATCACAGTATGCTTATTAAAACATTTCACTGCTATGCTTTGATTTGACTTTCAATAGAGCCAACAATGGTCACTGTCAACACCAATCTCTCTCTCTCAATGCTTTGATTTGATTGTCAAATGAGCCAACAATGTTCACTGTCAACACTTAATCTCTCTCTCTCCCCCCCCCCCCCCCCTTCTCTCTCTCTTTCTACACGTTCATACATCTCAGTTCATTAGTTAATAATGGATCATAAGATACTGCAGGAGTTATATTTTTATACAATATGTTCATAAGAAACTTATCTGTTAGCAATGGACCAAGGCAATTTTACAGAATTAATCAAAAACTGGAAAAGTGCAAAGTTTGGCGAACAGCCTTCAGTACTCTACTGTACAAACCTGTCGATCAAAAAAGTCGCAACTTCGCTATCCGTTCTTAACCGAGCTCCTGTTTGCACGACATCTATCTCAATTTCTCACCTCATAAGTTCTTTGTTTGCGAGTCTAACTTGTTCTTTAGCACTTCTTTCGTTCGCGTTTTTGCAGTGTAAAATGGTCTTCCGCGTTTTCGTTTCGGATTGTCGTCCGCCATGTTGTTTTGACTCTTACACGGAAATTTACGTGTGTAATCGGATACGTTCGGGAATACCGAGCCGACTTCGCGCGAAATATAAAATATTTTTATGCTGGCCAGCACAAAAATATTTTCGTTCTTTTCACGTAAAGAAAATCTATACTTGCATTTGTTATTTTCATGAAGTCGAGCCGTAGGTGGTGTTTTTATAACATGGTTAATACTATCAAATAATTTTTTCCTGATTATTTGATGATGAATTTTAACACTATTATAACTTTAATTTCAAAATGGAAGTCACTGTCAATTTATAAATAAACAAATTTTCGAAAATTAATGAAGTGTTTTACCTAAAAAATAATTATATCTTAAAAGTTAAAGTTAAAAAATCTATGTATTTATATTTAAATGGACACGTTTCCCATTTAGTGTAGAAATGTTACATTTTAACATTTTAGTCACATTGTGCATTTCGGAATCAAGAAGGCCCTGGTCACATTTTCATTCTGTAATAGAGAAAAAAAACCTTTTCCAGTCGCACTATATACGAGGTACTGTCCATTTCCAATGGAAAATGCCCTTGGATCGTGTTGATAATTCCTTCCATATCCATTGACTTCTTGTTCCCAATCGGGAAAGTTTCCCAGTAAAATGGAACATTTTGATTCTCTATTTAATAAAAATAACCATTTTATCACTAACAAGACCAGATATTAATAATTCAAATATGCATAACTAATTTATTTGAATATCAAATCAATTTCTTTCTAATATTATAATACTGTTCATAACTGAAAATATAACTCATATGCAATTTTACACACAAGAGCAATGAAAAAAAGCTAGAAAAAAATCACCAATATCATCATGACTTGATCAATATCCCGGATGTAAACGGATATAAACTTACTTTAACTCGGATGCGTTCGTACAAAGTCGGAATTTGCTAACATGTTACGACAAGCTACGGAAAGTTTTCGATTGTTTTCGTCTAAAATAAAATCTTATTTGACTATTTTTAAAGTAAAAAAAATACAATAACATATTATTTTTTAATCTAGTCATAACAGTGAACAAATCACAAATTGTTAACAGACAATTTGGCGGCCCCTAAAAGGCCGCTAAAATCTTTAGGGTCGGCGGGTCTTTGCTAGGTAGGGTTGGGTTGCCCGAAACAGACTATTTATTCAGGCATGAGGAAAGTATAATAAAAGAGGAAGAAGTGCCATTTTAAGATATGTTATAGGAAGAAAGATTCAGGAATCCAAAGAATGAAAGTGATTCATTCAGTGTGCCCGATGAAGAGTCAGAAACGTTGGAAAGGACAACCAGACCATCCAGAGGGAAGAAACAACCTGCACGATTTAAAGTGTGTGTGTGTGTGTGTGTGTGTGTGTTATAAGAAATGTTTGATTTTAAGTATTTGATTGTCGCACAAATCAAACATTGTCGTATTTTAGATAAACAAGCGTTTATCTGCTCTGCAAACCAGCTACAGAGAAATTCACTAAAAATAACGTTTGTATATCACGGTCAGCCGGATATCATCGAATGCGCATGCGTCTCGCGGGAAGAGGTTAAGGTCACGGATCCTTAAAGGTTCGCCCCAGGTAATTTCATCCCCGATACAACAGATTCATGTGAAAATGTCGAAAGCATAATAGATATTTATATTGATAAATATTGAAAGCATCAACATGTATATGTACTGATAAATGAGGGAGTATCGTTATTCATAATACAATTTATGAAGCACAGATACTGTGCATTTCATATGTTTGACATGAGGTGTCAGTTAAACATGAAATCAGATTTGCTAGTCATGTTTAAAGTAAAACTAAGGAAGCTCTTACCTGATTATATATCAAAATAGTTGCATTCATTTTAGATGACAAAAATTTGTTTTTAAAAATAAAGTTGCCACGGGTGAACAAGGAAATATTTTAAAGTCTAAAAGTACTACTTTTGAAGATATTCAGTTTCGATTTCTTTTTAAATTTAATATTCTAAGGGAGGGTAATCTTTCATTTAAACCCGAACAATGCATATGAATTAATTCCCTTAGATATATCAGATACTCCCCAATTTACTAATGGTACTTGAATATGCCATGGCTGTTGGGAAAGCACAAAAAAGATGCGACTGTTTCTATAGATATATAGTCAGCATGTATATAATACGCAGATGATGCATATACAGGAGCTGGTCGATTTTATGACATCCCATGTGGAAAAATATGCACTTCTGATAAACGGAAGTGTGGAAAACCACTGCAAACATCAACGGAAAGCAGACGGCAGTGTATCTTCTTGGGCTATAGAGGCTGAGATTCAAACTGCAGCTGACCGGTATGGTGTCAATATTGAGATATCAATGGATCGGAAGTTTGATTCATGGAATGGTTTGTATGTGCAACTGGCGGTAAAAATGCAGAATCTAGGACAAGTCTTTTGTTACTTTTAGAACATAGTCATTTCAGTTTAGTTAGACATGTAATAAAATCAGATAATAACACCAGTACACTTGAAAATAACTATAGTACGGTTGATTGGTTTGTCAAAGGAAATGATATTACCCAACAAAAAGATCTAGCGATACTACATATAATGCATATAGTCCCATGATCATTTCAAGTGTCAATGGTATGTTTCAGAAAAATAACTCTTTACGTGCAGGTAATGTCACGTTTAAAAAGGAGCCGGTGTACATAGACAAGTCAATTAAGTATAGGTTAATGTTTGTTATCGAAGGTTTAACAAATTAAGCCGCTCAAGCTTTGCGCAGCCGAGCGAGCGGTTTAACTTGTTAAACACTCGATACAAACATTAGCGTACTTAATGTATGGAATTATGTTTTGACGTTACTATCCAAGTCTACTTCTACACGAATGCGTACAAAGATTGGTCGTATATACTAGGTTACCCATTAAAACAAGTGGTTTAACGAGATAAACCGATCGAAAATTTTGAAAAATACTGCAATCTCATTGGTCAAAATATAATTCCATACATTAAGGCTAATACTTTACATATCACCTCGAAAGTTTCGGGAAAATTGACCCATGAAAAAGACAATGAGATTGAAAGTAGCAAATTGAAAAAAGCACAATGTCGCCTAATCATAAATACCAGAATAGTGTCAAGCATAAAAAAACATCTAAGAGTAAAAGTGAGTTAAATATTAAAAAAAAACAAAAAACAAAAACAACAAAACACACAAAAAAAACAACAACAACACTAAGACTGCAATTGTCACTACTCTGTCTAAATTTAAACTGACTGGGGCACAGGTATCACTGTTGGAAAAAGGTTTGAAGTTCATACCGAGTAAGGAAAGTATAGACAAGGTGAAGCTGTTAGCTTATCTTGCGGAATCGATGAGAAGAATGAGACTGGGAGAGCATTTCTTTTCAGATGATGAACAAGTTTCAAATGAACAGGATGCTTATAACCGATTTGAAGTAAAAGAGAAAGGTAATTTCACATCGTCATCTGGCAGAGACCGTCACCCTGATCTCTATATTGAGTTAGTTAAGAATGACATTGTCGATAACTTTAAAAGAAAAGGCTCGCTAAACATTTCAGAGGCGGAGAAAAGGGCATTTCACGAGTTGTTACATCATGAGGGTATAATTATAAGGCCAGCTGATAAGGATTCTGGTATAGTAGTTGTGAAAAAAAGGATTACATTTGCGAGTTACAAAGGGAAATGATAGTTAGAAATTCATATGTGGATATGCCTGAATGTGAAGCCGGTAAAGATCTCAAAAATGTAAAGACATTGGTCAACAAAATGTATCGTGAAAGGGCCATTTCAGTAGATCTGAAAAAAACTTGATTCCTAGTTATCCTAGTCACGGGAAACTACAAGGCAACCCGAAGCTGCATAAGGAAACTGCACCCTATCGTACCGTTGTTAATGGCATCGATACACCGACAGAAAGATTAGCAGAAGTAGCTGAATGTGAGTTAAAAGAATTTGTAGAATTTTCACCAAGCTATCTGAAAGACACAACTGATTTCATTAATAATTAAAAAGAAATAAAAGAACGAGTGTCTCCTTTTTTGCCTTGATGTTTGTAAGTTTTACCCGTCAGTCTGTCTAGTGACGAGAGGTGACGAGGGATGATGCTCTGTCTAGTGACGGTGGTCTGTCTAGTGACGGGGGATAATGCTCTGTCTAATTACGGTGGTCTATATAGTGACGGTGGTCTGTCTAGTGACGAGAGGTGACGAGGGATGATGCTCTGTCTAGTGACGGTGGTCTTTCTAGTGACGACGGACAAGGCCCTGTCAAGTGACGATATGATGTTTAGTGACGATGCTCTCTAGAGTGAAGAGGGATGAGGCTCTGTTTAATGACGAGTGACGAGGCTCTGTCTAGTGACGAGGTCATGTCTAGTGACACACGACATGGCATTGTCTAGTGCCGAGACTCAGTCTAGTGACAATAGTGACGAGGTGACGAGGGACGACGGTCTGTCAAGTGACGAAGGTAACGAGAATCTGTCTAATGACAAGACCCTGTATAGTGACGAGGCCCAGTATAAGAAAAACTCTTTGTCTAGAGACGCGCATCTGTCTAGTGACGATTCTAAGGAATGAGAATCTGACAAGTTGCGAGGTGACGAAGGACGAGGCCCTGTTTAGTGATGATGCTTTGTAAAGAGACGTATTCTGTCAAGTAACGATGATCTGTATAGTGACGAGGCCATGTATAGTGACGGTGCTCTTTATAGTGGCGATGCTTTTTCAAGTGACGGTGCTTTGTATAGTGGCAGTGCTCTTTCAAGTGACGGTGCTTTGTATAGTGGCAGTGCTCTTTCAAGTGACGGTGCTTTGTATAGTGGCAGTGCTCTTTCAAGTGACGGTGCTCTGTCTAGTGGCGGTGCTCTTTCAAGCGACTATGCTCTGTATAGTGGCAGTGCTCCTTCAAGTGACGGTGCTCTGTATAGTGGCGGTGCTCTTTCAAGTGACTATGCTCTGTATAGTGGCTGTGCCGTTTTAAGTGACGATGCTCTGTCTAGTGTCGAGGTCCTGTATAGTGACGAGATCCTGTATAGTGACGATGTCCTGTATTGTGACGAGGTCCTGTAAAGTGACGATGCTCTGTATAGTGACGATGTTATGTATAGTGACGAGGTCCTGTATATTAATGAGATCCTGTATAGTGACGAGGTCCTGTATAGTGACGAGGCTCTGTATAGTGACGAGGTCCTGTATAGCGACGATGCTCTGTATAGTGACGAGGCTCTGTATATTGAAAAGGTCCTGTATAGTGACGAGGTCCTGTATAGAGACGATGCTCTGTATAGTGACGAGGGCCTGTATAGTGACGAGGCTCTGTATAGTGAAGAAGGCCTGTCTATTGACAAGGTCCAGTATAGAGACGATGCTTTGTATAGTGACGAGGTCCTGTATAGAGACGATGTTCTGTATAGAGACGATGTCCTGTATAGTGACAAGGTCCTGTATAGTGACGATGTCCTGTATAGTGACGAGGTCCTGTAAAGTGACGATGTTCTGTATAGTGACGAGGTCCTGTAAAGTGACGATGTTCTGTATAGTGACGAGGTCCTGTAAAGTGACGATGTTCTGTATAGTGACGAGGTTCTGTATAGTGACGATGTCCTGTATAGTGACGAGGTCCTGTATAGTGACGATGTCCTGTATAGTGACAAGGTCCTGTATAGTGACGATGTTCTGTATAGTGACGAGGTCCTGTAAAGTGACGATGTTCTGTATAGTGACGAGGTCCTGTAAAGTGACGATGTTCTGTATAGTGACGAGGTCCTGTAAAGTGACGATGTTCTGTATAGTGACGAGGTCCTGTATAGTGACGAGGTCCTGTATATTGACGAGATCCTGTATAGTGACGATGTTCTCTATATTGACGAGGTCCTTTATAGGGACGGGGTCCTATATAGTGACGATGTTCTGTATAGTGACGATGTTCTGTATAGTGACGATGTCCAATACAGTGACGATGTTCTGTCAACGACGACGACGACACCAGAGTGAAGAGAATACCTCGATATTTTTTCTTCTGAAAAACAGACGAGCTAAAAAGACGCTTACCTTAATGAGCAACACCATGGGGCACAATCGACAGCAACGATCTTTGACTCACCGCTGATTCATTTTTGTACCGTGCAGGCCCGTGGGTCCAGTGCAGGAACGTGGCATATAAAGCTCACAGTGCTTGATCTATTTTAGATCACTATCATTAGGTGAGCCCTATAATGAAAATTTAGGGACTCAGCACTTATGTATATGACTTATGATATAATTAACTTATCTCGTTAAATATATTGCCTGGTTACAGCTAGTTTCTGTATTTTTTACAGCGCAGTATCGATTAATCCTAATTGTATCTATAAATATACATCTCTCTCTCTCTCTCTTTCTAACTCTCTCTACGTCCGTCGTCTCAATTAAACACTTGTACTTTTCTATTTTGTATTATATCCACACCCGGAAACAGTGTTTATTTATTGTGTAATTTCTTTACACAATCTCCATATTGTATAAGTTGTATACTTGGAAGGAATAGAGTTCTGTTCTGTTTGAACAATACAATTTGTGTCTATCTGTAGTGTATCTGAGAGTGAGTACCTGCCTGTATACATATGCCCGGGTAATCTTTTATTACTAAGCCCCTGAGAGTTAACTCATTCCATACAATAATAACTGTTCAATGCAACTTATAAATCTAATATGCTTGTCGTATTTTTGTCCACATTGTTTTAAGCCATATATTTCCGGTATGAGATAAAAATTCAATATTCAATAGTCAGAAAGATGCGGGATGAGATTTAGTTATAATTAAGAGACAAACAGTACAAGGAGGGAAAAAAGAGAGTAAATTATAATTCTATCTATCCACTCGTCGAGCATTTTAACTGTTGATATAGAAATATGTTTGCTATAATATACGGTTAGGGTCATTTATATGTTAATAATTCCTTATATTGGTTCCAAGAAACCTCGGATATAACGAACAAAAACTCATGGTCCCGACGAGGTCGCCGAATTCGAATTTAACTTACCATAGATAATGTATTTCATATGTCGTTTTACGATTTCCATTTAATTTACAGTAAAGGGTAGATCTATGTATTTCTAAAATATGAAAAAAGGCCCAGAGTAAGACACAAAGAGGCAGAGATAGACAAGGAAAGAGAGATAGAGAAAAGGAATATTATTTTGATTTTGATGAGGCCTTTACAGTTATCAATGTGTTGATTTTTTTTCGATAACTTACGAGGAAATTATGGACATTATCAGATTTTCTAACACGACTCGCATCTTTCTCTTTATGCAGAAAGAAGAAAATTTCGCAACACAGAACTGGTCGCAGCGCGCTCACGTGAATTTATTGCCAACAGATTTTACTCCATCGTAACAATTTATCATGAACGTAAACATCATAGTAAAACGTTTGTAACTTCAGTTTGGAAAGTGGTGGATTACACATTTAGACATCTTCATTTTAGATGTTCTCCCAAATTACATGGCTAAAACATGAAATTAAGTCAAAGGGAATAACAAATAAATGTAAATAAAAATCATATATCACATATCATATGCGTTTTTTTATGTGTGTGTGTATGTGTGTGTTTACTTTCATCTGTCAATCTGTATATACATGGGAAATAATTCGATCGGCAAGCTAGAAGAAATTAATTTGGTATTCAGATTTCAACGTCTTAATTAAGGAAGTAATCCAAATAAAAATGACGAAAAACGTGTAAGAATCAAAATTAAAATCCTTCAGGTAAATAATAATCTTCACCTGAACTCCAACCCTGTTTTAGATACACACCAAAACGCGGGTAACTATAAGATTATTTCTTGATTGTATTGCGCTCAAAATAATCGATTCAAGGCCATGCCACCATTACCTATACTACCTATATACAATAGCATTCAATGTTCTGAAAAATGATCTTCAATATATTTTCTTCAATGCGCCCCCCCCCCCCCCCATTTAAATAAAAAATAATTTTCGATCACGTGATCACGTTGCTGTCAGAGTAATAATAGCAAAATAGCAACCACGTCTGAATAGAAAAACTATATCCAGCAAGTTAAGGGTACCATTTCTGTGGTGCAGACTAGCAGCGCATAATCCTCTCAGGCGCTATCAAAAGTCTTCGGCTCCTACATCCGTCAATCTGCATAGAAACATACGTTGTATACCTGCGTCTGTGTATATAACTGTACCTGTGGTGGAAGGAAACGTTTGATTAGAAATGATCATATAGTGTAATGTCTGTATTAAAATACACGTTGAAACAGAAGTCTTGGGAGTCAATAAGATATCTACCATGCGTGTAAAACCCGAGGAAGGGATATATAATACGTGAAGGTACAGTTCATCATACATTCTTTATACGTTTTTAATTAAGTACGATACCTGTACACTTATATAATTTACCTGGTATATACATGTAAAACAAAATGGGATATTTAACACACAGAAGCATTCATAGTATAATAGCAGCAGTAGTAGTAGTAGTAGCAGCAGCAGCAGTAGAAGCAATTTTAATTTCAGCAATTTCAACGTGTTATCAACTTATATTTCATATATGAACATTTCATTTCCTATATCAACGAATTCAACGACAGCTATATGTATATTAAGAAATGGGCATTTAAAGGGATGAAAAGCCATTGGCAGCTTGGCTCAGTAGCCGGGCAGCCAGTCTTAAGATCTAGACTTTAGACCCGATTCAATAAAACATCAAGACTAAAAAGTAGAAGCTGTCTCTTTAATTTGTATATCTAGTTTCACATCCGACGTCCGTATCTTTACATTTAAACGATTTTTTAAACGACACAAGTAACTTGTGTTTGATGACAGCATTTGAATACCTAAAACATAAGCTATTTTAAGGGAAAGTCCCTGTAATGGTTCCGCTACATTACGGACCTCATGGCCTTTCCCGGAGATGACCAAGATTTCCTAATGTTTCATTTGGGTACCTTGGTTATCTTGGTAGGAGTTAGGTGTTCCAAGACATAGCGGAGCCATTACATGGACTTTACCTAATACAAACAATCGCTTTACTGACCATTGTTGCTAGCTGAATACTAACTTGCTTTAATAATTGAATACTAACTTGTTTTAATAATTGAACACAGGCTGTTTGCAATTAAATATGCAATAGTCAGTATTAGCAGGTATTATGGTTGTATACTGAATTAATTAAAGATAAAGTCCCTGTAATGGTCCCGCTATATTTCGGACTTCATGGCCTTTCATGGAGATAACCAAGATGTTCTAATGTTTCACTGGGGTACCTTGGCTATCTTGGTAGAGGTTAAGTGGTCCGTCCAAGACTTAGCGGAACCATTACAGGGACTTTACCTTAATGCGAAATTTGTTGTTTAGTTGATGTTAGCCTAATCTGCGACAGTATCCCAGCCATGTGGCGACGCAATTGTATCTACTCGACCATATCCGTCGGTGCAACTGTCTTAGTTGAAATAGGAGCAGCAGCAGTAGTAGTTGTATGAGATGTAGTATCAGCAATTCCAGCATATCATATATATATATATATATATATATATATATACAAATTGTACCTTTGGTGTACTTTGCGTATATGAACAACCTTTGGGAGACATTTTTATATATATGAAATAAAACCTCACAACTATGCATTACATGCATTCTTTCACTAATTAGGCCTTGTTAAGTGTCATTAAACATATATCCTTACAGATTTGGTCAAAAATGCATGTCATAAAAAATATACATTTTTTCGCTGTCGCCTAAAGGTAAAGCACTGGTTCTTCATGAACGTTTGGGCGACTGTAGCCCAAAGATTGCAATGCATGTGTATTTATATATATTATTATATTTACATTTTGCAATGTGTCAGTAGGACATATAGTGCAACTGTCCATTTAATATAGGCTTGTTTGTCCTCTACCGACGTTTACACCGGAGGGGACTTTAGGTTTGCCCGCCGTCGTCTCGCTGTCTGTCTGTCCGTCCGCCCGTACGTCCGGATGTCCGGAAATCTGGATCCCGCGGTAACTTAAAAACCGTTCAGGATAATATTATGAAACGTGGTATATGATTAAACACGCATCTTTGTTTGTTTTTTCTCGGACCAAAATTCTGGTTGCTATTGTAACAGAAAAATATGCACCTCACCAGTAGGAGACTCGTGTGTTGCGTGCAACACCAGTTGCTTGTTTAACGGGGTTCGGAATATGGGTTTATGAAGTCGGCATCGAACTAATCTCAATAATTTAATTACCAGGTTTTCAATGAGAATAATATAACAATACGTTAGACATGCAGAATTCAAAGTTGCATTGTAGTAAAAACTTGGAACAGCCATCATTCATAGTCCGATGTCCAAACCCCGCACTGCGAACATCGTTTAACATGTCTATTAGTAACATAGTCGATAGAGCGGTATGGTTGTCTCCTGCGAGACTGAGGCTCGCATCTCGGTCCGAAGAAATGCTACTACTAGTAAACCAAGGAAAAACGCACCAGTTCACACCTAATTCTAATGTAAAGGTATAGTAGAAAAAGGTGTAAAATAAAGGAAACTAATGATATTAATCACTCCAATAAGAAGTTCATTTTTTGTGTGAGTGTTAATATTTATATCATATATATTTAGACAAATCCAACCTTTGGGTTTCATCGATACGACCTTTCGGCGACACATGTCGCCCAAAGGTTGGATCATGTATTATGAATATTAACAATCACACATATACACATATATGTCTTTCATATTCGAGTATTTAGGGACGTATTTCACAACAGAAGAGTCATACCTTTGTTATCTTTAATTCATAATGTACCCCAATTTGGTCTACACGACCACAGTTGTAGAATTCAGAGTATAAATATTTGTTCGGGGATGCATACGTGCAATTTGATCAGGTTTACTCCAGTTAATGTTAAAGAGTGTAAAATAAAGTAAAATAAATAACTAATGTTAATCACGCCAATACGAAGTACGTTTTGTGTAAAGATGAGTGTTAATATCCATAATATCATATATATATATTAACCGCCCCAGGTGGCCGAGTGGTTATAGCGTCCGCCTCGGGAGCGGGAGGTCGTGGGTTCGGTCCCCGGCTGTGACATTCCAAAGTCGTAAAAATATGGTACTGTTATAGCTCCCTTGCTTTGCGCTCAGCATATAATGGTAATTGCAGGACTCGTTGGTCCGGTGTTAGGATAATGTGACTGGGTGTGGTATGTCTACAACAGTGTGGCAGCACTATATCTATCTCAAGCAGACATTGCCTCCAAAAGACTGAAATATTTTAGGTGGGACGTTAAACCCAACAAACAAACAAACATATATATATTTAGACAAATCCAACCTTGGGGTTACATTTTACGACCTTTCGGCGACACAAGTCGCTCAAAGGTTGGATTTGTCTAAATGTATATGTATTATGAATATTAACGCTCACACATACACATAAATGTCTTTCATATTGGAGTATTTTGTATCAATTCATTTTGATTTTACCCTCTCTTTAAGTTACTTCTTTTTGTTCAAGTTACCCTCTGGTATACCATAGATATTGTCCTTAATCTGAACAAAATAGGCTAAAAAGGAACATCTAGAACTATTCATAGGTATACATGTGAACAATGGATTTTGATAAATATGTATCACTAAAATGCATGTTTACATTTGTTAGGTTCGTTTCTGTTACAACAGTTGTTTTAAGTTTGAATTAACAAAGAAGGGGGTATAAATTGAATGTAACAAAGCCATACCTTTGTTATCTTTAATTCATAATATACCCCCGTTTGGTCTGCAGGACCACAGTTGTTGGACTTGAGAGCATAAATATTTTGTTGGGGATGTATATGTGCAGTTACTACAGTTAACGTTGAAAATTGACACTTAATTGACACAAATTGCAATCAAAAGCTTTGAACCGAACCGATTGATTTATTTCAATAGAACAACAAAGGTATCTACTTCTACTACTTTCTCCAGTGGTCGAGTGGTTAGAGCGCCCTCATCGGTTGCAGGAGGTTGTTGGATCGATCCCCGGCCGCGACATATCAAAGTCGTAAACAATGGTACTGTTATAGCTCCCTTCCTTGGCGCTCAGCATATAAAGGTAGTTCCAGGTTTGACTGGCCCGGTGTCAGGATAATGTGATTGGGTATAATATCATGCCACATGTCTACGGCGTAATACTGCAGTGTGGAACCACTATATCTGTCTCATGTACACATCATCACCAAATGACTGAAATACTGTCGGTGGGACGTTAAACCAAACAAACAAACTACTTCTACTACCAAAATTAGCTGGCTGTTATTACATGTTTATGACTTATATCTAGAATATACTTAGTCCAACTCATGCTTTTTTTTTCAAATCCAATATGAAATTAAAAACAATATGAACAGTGATAGATAAACATATGTATATTCACATTTTTATAATGACATTGAAATATGACAGTGCAGCAGTTTGATAATAAACCCCCATCCAACTGCTATTTATTTATTAGGTTTTTTTTTTGTCCTATTTAAGTCTATGTAAAATCAAGTGATCTCTGGGACCTGCCAATTTTGACGCAAGAGCCAAGATTTGAACAAACTTGGTACATGTCCACTAGGCAATTTTACATGTTAAACTGAAGGTATTTTGGTATCTGACAATAAGAAATTTTAAAAAGATTTCTATACAAGTCTTTGTAAAATCAAATGATCGACTCCTGGATACATACCATATAGATATAGAGCGTTGTAGGTATCAAAAAGAAACCCTTTGAACATGACAAATAAGTGAAAGGATAATTTCTCTGTACCAATCAAATAACTCTTTCCAAACAAACCTTCACATTTGGCGCCTTTCGTACAGTTGCGCAAATATGAATAGAGAAAGACATATTGAATTATTACAGATTTGCTTGGCCATGTATCTCAACGGCAGTGTGAAAAATCTTTTCTTTTTGAAAAGGTCTTAATTCTGTACTGTACTACACTAACCTAAACTAGTTCTAGGACAGCTGTGTTTACATTTGTAACACTGTGCATAACCGGTACTGAAAAACTGTATATAACCGGCACTGAAGATAACTTAACTCTAAAATAGGCATTTATATTAAAAATTCAAACAAATCATGTAAAATAAATAAATTCACCTCTGACAGAGGAAACCAAACATTAGATTTCCTTATAAAAATCCTGCAAAGAAATGAAATAGTAATTAAATAGACATTTTCTATTCCAACCTGCATAAGGACTCACTGTAAAGGACAGCATTTGATATTATGATTGAAACCAAATAATTAATATATCAAATATTGACACATGAATACATACTAAACATAAATTACCATATTGCAGGGGTTTACTTCCTGTTGGGCTGCAATAATGGGATTGATCCATTCCCCAAATCGTTCAGGAGATCTAATAGTTCGTCTGGACCTGCGTACTGGTTCTGCTGGTGAAGCAGTTTTGGGTACAAACTGAGACTGAGACAATGCACCACTTGGTGATGTCACAGACTGGAACTCTCCACTGGTATTCACTGTTCTACCAGTAATAGAGTTGCAGGAGTTATTAGACACATTCCTGGTGACTGGGGTTTGAGAATGCTCAATATCACTCACAGACCTATTACAAACAGTGTTTGTTTTGGGATCAACCCAGTTAGATCTGTGGTGAGCTTTTCTCTGCGGAATGATGTAGACTTCAGTGTCAGAGGAGGAAGAGGAACCATCAGACTCAGAAGGAGAAAGGTGTAAAGATTCCGGGAGAGAATCTCGGTTCTTCCTTCTGGTGTTCCTAGCTACTGAATCACCTGTGGATTCAGAATACTGGAGGGATAACCCGTTGATGGGTAACAGAAGATTTCTATGTAAAATCTTCTTAGGTCCCTTTCCATCCTCTGGCCTGACTACATACACTGGAGACTCAGGCTGGGGAATTTCCTTAATAATGTAAGACCTTGAGTCCCACCTGTCAACCAGCTTATGTTTGCCCTCAAAATGCACTCTCCTTATCAGTACCCTGTCTCCAATCTCTAGTTTGTTAGCACTGACCTTGCGGTCATAATTAGCTTTATTATGTGCTGCTTGTTTCGCTGAGGCCTCTGCAGCTAAGTGGTAAGCATGCTGCAAGCGAGACTGCAGTTTTAGCACATAACCAGAGGGGGATATAGAGCCTTCATTCTCTGGGTATGACCCAAGACTGGCATCTATGGGTAACCGAGGATGCCACCCAAACATTATAAAATGTGGGGAAAATCCTGTGGCATCACTCTTGGTTGCGTTGTAGGCTTGGACTATGGGTCCAGTGTAGGATTTCCAGTCAGCCTTTTTGTCAACCTCTAGAGTACCTAGCATTTTGAGCAATGTCTGGTTGAAGCGCTCGGCTGGATTAGACATCGGGTGGTACGGGGTGGTCCTTGACTTCACTACCCCTGCCACCTTGCACAATTCCTTTATAACTCTACTTTTAAAGTTACGACCTTGGTCACTGTGTTACCTCTCTGGGAATGAGTAGAACCTTAAAAATGACTCATACAAGGCTTTGGCTGTAGTCTGAGCAGTTTGATATTTGCAGGGTATAGCTTGAGCGTACCTAGAAAAGTGGTCTGTCACAACCAAAATATGCTCATAGCCACCTTCGGACTGCTCCAGGGATAGGAAGTCAATACAGACCAACTCCATGGGACGTGAGGTGGTGATGTTACAGAGCTCAGCAATCTGTTGAGGCTTCTTTCTAAGAATGCATCTACTGCAATTCTGGATTTTGGCCTCCACATCCCTCTCAAGACCTGGCCAATAAAACCTTTGCCTTGCAAGCCATAAAGTTTTATCCTTGCCCTGATGGCCAGCCTCATCATGGACTCCATGTAAGGCATGGTCTCTGTAGGCTGAAGGTATGACCAGCTGTTCGACTTGCTGTCCATCCAGAGAAGCAATTCTGTGCAGAATACCATCAATGAGGTGTAACCTCTTCCATTCTCTCAGGTACTTCTGTACAGCCATGGACTCATTAGAGAGCCTTTTCCCCCTGGGACAGGAACTGCTTCTCAGGAGGTCAGAAACTCTACTCAAGTTAGCATCTTGAGATTGGGCTATCTTCTAGTCCACTTGCTTAAGTGCAGAGAACTGAGCACAATACTCCCCTGCAGAAGGAGGACAGTTCCCAGTTGCCACACACTCTGCAAGTGGTGGTGACACTTGTGCAGCCACACAAATAACCTGTATGACATTGGAAGATACCTGTGTGGTTTCATGGGATCTTCTACTAAGACCATCAGCATCTGCATTGCTTTTACCAGGACTGTATTTGATTTTAAAATCAAATGCAGCCAAGGATGCCAACCACCTGTGACCGGTTGCATCTAACTTTGCAGTGGTGTTAACATATGTCAATGGGTTATTGTCTGTGGTGACAACAAACCGATTGCCATACAGGTAGTCATGAAACTTATCACTGATAGCCCATTGAAATTCCAGTTTATGTGCTGGATAATTCTTTTCTGATGGTTTCAGACTCCTGCTTGCATATGCTATAACACGGTCTTTACCTTCCTGGTTCTGGTACAGCACAGCCACCAAGCCGTGAGAACTTGCGTCAGTCCTTACAATGAATGGCTTGTCATACTGTGCGTACGCTAGAACAGGTGCGGTGGTCAAACGTTCCTTGATGGCATCAAAAGCCTGTTGCTGAGCCTCACCCCATATCCATTGTACAGGTTTGAGCTTTGGTTTCTTTGACCCTTTCTTCCGCTTACCTGCTTGGCCATTTGTACTATGTCCAACAAGGAGATAATTAAGAGGTTCAACAATTCTGGAGTAGTTCTCCACAAATCTGCGATAGAAACTACTAAAACCCAAGAATTGTCGTAACTCCTTAATATTCTTAGGGATAGGCCATGAGGTTACTGCAAACACCTTTTCAGGATCAGCAGAAATACCATTCTTACTTATTACATGTTCGAGGTAGACAACAGAGGTTTTGAAAAATTCACACTTAGACGGCTTAAGTTTAAGGCCATGTTCAGCAAGTCTGCTAAAACATGACTTAAGGCGTTCTAAGTGTTCAGAAAATGTCCTGGAGAAAATGAGCAGATCATCAAGGAAAGTAAGACATTCCCTTAAATGAAGGTCACCCATACATTTCTCCATCAGACGCTGAAATGTGGCAGGTGCATTAGTAAGGCCAAACTCAAGTCGATTCCATTCATAGAAACCAAGGGTTCCACAGCTAAAAGCTGGTTTGGGCTTGTCCTCCTCTTCCACGTGTACATTCCAATAACCCGATCTAAGATCAAGTTTGGAGAAGTAGACTGCACCTGACAGACTGTCTACAATGTCATCAAAACGTGGAAGATTATATGCATCTTTCCGAGTTTTAGCATTTAACTGTCTCCAGTCAATGCAGAATCTGAGTGAACCATCCTTCTTTCTGACTAACACAATGTTAGAACAGAAAGGAGATTCAGATTCCCTGATGACATCAGCATCTAACATTTCCTTGATGTGTTGCCTTACCTCCTCATACATGCCAGGGGGTATTTTCCTGTATGGCTGTTTAAAAGGTGTAGGGTCCTCTAACACTATTTTATGTTTCAACAAATGTGTAGAACCAATATCAGTGGGTCCTGTTGAAAAAATGTGTCTATAACTGTTCAACAGACAATCAACTTGCTTTATCTGATCCGGAGATAAATTATCTTTCTCTAAGTTAATACCTAAATCATCAATCACTGATGACTGGGGATCAGACATATGACCAGGTACATTGGTCAGGTTGTCAACTACCTTAACCTCACTGACTCTACACAATTTGGTCTTTGGTTTCAAAGTCAAGGGTTTACCAGCAAGGTTGCATACACTAACTGAAATTTTATTATTACCTTGGTTTGGCAAATTCAGAACTCTTGGACTTACTGAGTAATTTGCATCGCTGTTAAAATTTTCAGTTACAACCTGTGATAAAGATGCATCACAATTTCTAACAAGACAAGTCACTGTAGTGGTTTCATAGGGTTCAACAAGTATAGGTTTCTTACCACAGACTTTACCCACTGCTGCAACTGAACTACAATTGATATTTGCAATAGCCACTTTCCACTCATGGGGTAAACTGTCTGACAACCCAGTATATATACCTCTATACAAATTTATGACATTTGTACCAATTATTACAGGACAAGTTTCACTAAAACCTGTGTCTTGTGTAACCAAAACAGAAACATCAAATATTGTATCAGGGACTGATGGTATGGAAATGCTACATTCAATATAACCTGAATATTTCAGTTCAGACCCATTAGCTGTGGACAAGTCAATACCAATATGTTTAAAAGACAACAATTCAGGTTTATCTTTCATTTTATTATATGCACTTTGAGATAAAGTGGTAACCATAGAACATGTATCAACCAAAGCAGTCAAATGCTATCCATTTAAAATAACAGGACTCTCATTTCTTGACCCAATTACAGGTGCGTTTTGTATTTTCTGGCCTTTACCTACCTCAGCCTCAGTTTGGCCAACAACAGAAGCTGTTACATGTTTGGGTTTTTCTGTCTGATGTTGCTGCTGCTGCTACTGTTTCGGTTGTTGTAAGCTCCCCGACATGTCAAGCTCATTTCATGTTCAACAGTTCTGACGTCTTTAATGAGCTGCTCATGTGATTTGACAGTATCATATTTATGTCTTGTTTGAGATTTTAACTTATCAGAATGTAATGAAGTCCAAAATTTACATCTCAACATTTCATTTCTGGCCTCTGATGACAAATTGTTGCTATCTTCAGCATTTGATAAAATTGACTCCAATCTGCAAGCAAAAGAAGTCACAGATTCATTTGGCTTTTGAAAAGCACTGAAGAACTCCTGCATAACATTGTTATTATCAGTAGGGGATGAAAACATAGAGTTCAATTTGTGTAAAATCTGGTCTAAAGTAGCTTTCTCTCCCAGGGAAATGATAACTTGCCTGGCAGATCCCTTCAATGATCTCCTTAGAGACTGAAGTAATGTATTCTCACAGACACTTTAGTCAGATTGCAAACATTTGATTTCATAATACCATTCTTTGTAAGTGCATTCACCTTTTGGCACTGGTTCTTCACCAGAAAAGGTAGGTAATTTGGGTAGTGTTTGACTGTAATGAGCCACAAACTTACTTTCAGACAAATTATTTGACTGAAAATCAAAATGACCTTCTGGTTTATTTTCTTTTGGGGTAGAAGTTAAACTGGCCAACATTCCACGACCCCTTCCAATTGACTTATTTCTTTTAGACAAATCTAAATTCTCATCTGTATTTAAATTTAAAACTTTGAACTTACCAGATTTGGTGAGATGTTCAATCATTTCCTCCTCCGCCATGGTGACATTTCCTTCCGCCATGGTAAAATGAAATTCAGAATATCACAAAATACGATGCCTTTCTAAGCAAAACGGGTATACTAATACTCTATCTATATATATCCGATTGCTAACACTATACACTGACCAGAATGTCTACTACTACTACTACATACTACTGTCTACTGTTAGCAACACTTGATCACATGTAACATTAATCCACAAACACATATATACACATATAAACACATATATAAACAGAAAATCATGTATTCAATGCATCATAAAATATATCCCCCCAGACTCACACTCTTTCATACTTGATTAAGTTGACAGTGCAATCCAATATGATTAGGAGATAGTAAAAAGACAGTCAAAGACACAGACTGACAGACAGACAGATTGGAAGACAGACAGAGAAAGGATAGAACGATTGAGAAACAAAGCTATAAATACTAAATGAAATTTTAACAAATATATATTTCAGTGAAACTTGATTTCACATTAACAGTCACATAGTTGTTTCTACTGTCAGTTTCACTTTACAATACTAACTGAATATAAACAAAATAAACAATCAAAACTATTAGTAAACCATATTTTAAGCTGTCAGGGGAAAAAAGTAGCAATTTTACTCTGAAACTTGATGTGTAAATTAAAAATAGCAAATTCTTTACACCGTGGGAATAAAAATGAGTGTATAAACTGAGTTGACCTACATTCTACATACACTCGTGTGTATAGAAAACAAAATCCGTATACTCGGACAAAACCAATACACTACTGTAATCATATGAAAAAAAAAATTAAAGATATTTGCAAAATTATCAATAATTTACCAGAATTAAACAGTCAAAATATCTACTGTTTATATCAAGAAATGTTTAGCACGAGCACAAAAAATAACCTGTACTGCAGTAACTAGAATCTAGCAAAATATAGATTGACAGCTAATTCAATTGCTACAGGTAAATCTAATTTGACAAATAATATACTCAAATTATATGAACCAGTCCTAATTATCCATTGTCCATAAGAAAATCACAAAATATTTACATTAGACAATAAAAACAAAGTTCTGCTCCAGCGTTGTCCATGATGAGTCATCCGATTGTAGTTGCCACTCCCTGGAATCCTGTATTCGTAATGGGAACTTCAACTGAGTTACTGTTAAGAGCTCTTTGACAAACGCGCATGAAAATTGAAACAATGGCTATAGCACTTAAAAAAAAATAGATACCGGTATTTAAGAAAGAAAACACTGGATCCACTGAATAGCACAAACACATGAGAAACACCACCGACTCTACGTTGAATTGGACAAACTCTTGGAAAACAGCTGTTGAATGTCACGACTTCTTGGGAAACACCAATGTAGAGCGTCACAACTTATCAGGCGGCTTGTTGTTCAAATTCCTGGATCTCATTCAGGTCAGAGGCTGAGGAAAATACAACTGTACGCCCCAAATGTACATAGAACGTCAATACTTCTCAGGCTCCTGGGTCTTGTCAAACACAATCGTCATCAGATGAAGAAGACACGTTGGGCGCCATTTGTAACCGGGGGTCGTAAAGAATACGAGCTGGGTCCTTTTCTTCAGAAATTTACTTTCCGACGACAATTATGAATGTCGTTTAACATGATTACAAGTTAACTAAGTTCTCACTTTAAAGTTAAATTCTAGTAACACTTAGATCTATAGGCAGAGTCTATATTGTTTTGATTACAAACTAACGTAACACAGAGTAGTGTTTACTATAGCTTTATTTAGGCTCGAGTGCCGGAGCACATGCAATGTGCTGGGCTTAACCCGATGTGTGCGCATGCGCACAGGCATTGCGCTGACCAATTATATAACATTCCCTTTGTTTTATAAGAAAAGAGAAAACACCTAAGCATATATGAATAAATATCATGTCAATGTGGTAAACATAAAAACAAATATTGAAATTCATTTGTTCATGTTATTTTCCTTTCATTTAAGTAAATTGTCATTAGCGGATAGTTCATTTGTCTGGTCTTAATCCGAACAGCATCTTTTTTTATTTTTGTTCATTGCTAAATTAATGGTCATTGCCCAAGTTCTTTATTCTCTAACCCATTCACTGTTTCTATACACTGCTGGTAGCCTTACTTCTCGACCCTTCCTTGTTACATAATGCTGTCTGGGGTTTGTCTGAGATTCCTGGTTAAGATTTGAGGCAGGCAGAAGTGCTGTAGAGGGGGTGTTTTGGACTAACTCGTTAGCTCTGGATTTGTTTATGAGTTTTCTATTGCGGCGGTACTTGTTGCCGTCTTGACCTTTAATGATATACGACCTGTTGTTATATAATGATACAACTTTCGCGCGTGCCCAGGTTTTTCCTTTCAGAAACCTGACACTGTCACCTGGTTTCAGCGGCGTCAGTGGCTTAGCATTGCGGTCATGATACATTTTTGATTTTTCGCGTGAAGCTTGCATGCTAGATCGTGCGGCTTGCATGTCAACGCATTCTGGGTTTAATTGTTTATTTGTTGTTGGCAGGACTGACCTAAGTCGCCGTGACATTAGAAGTTGAGCGGGCGAGTAACCACAGGGGAGCGGCGTGTTCCGAAATTCCAGAAGTGATAAGTACGGGTCGGTGTTTGCGGCTTTGGCCTTGCCTAGGATACGTTTTGCTATTTTGACAGCCGACTCTGCATGGCCGTTTGAACTAGCCATTGTGGGGCTTGATGTGACATGCTTAAAATTCCATTCATTTGCGAAATTCGCGAACTCTTCTGACTCTGACTGCCCAGCAATGGGACAAACGTGCAACAAGTGCTCAAAATTTAACCACTTTGCAAAAATGTGCAAAACAAACAACGACTACAAAAATGTTCACTTTGTCGAGGACGACAGTTGTTCAAGTGACTCGGAATTCTACGTTTACACTGTAAGTAGCTTTTCTTCTCGACCTGACGATGCTGTCGTTAATCTCTCATTTGGCCCTAAGAAAGTCAATATAACTACTAAGATTGATACAGGCAGCCAGGTTAATATTCTGCCCAAACATTTGTTCAGAAAACTTAACATTCAAAATCCCCTGTTACCCCCCAGTGCAAAACTAACTGCTTACACAGGTGATCAACTATCGGTGGAGGGCAAAATCGAAATACAATGTTCCTATGAAAACAGGCACACGCATGCCGAATTTTACATCGTAAATCAGGCAAACGCCCCAGCGCTCGTAAATCTGAAAACAGCATGCGACCTCGGGTTAATACAGTTAACCTACGCCGTTGATAAAAGCATTTCCAAGGATGCATTAGTGTCCGAATATCGTGATGTATTTACGGGAATAGGTACCTTTGAAGGTAAATGCTCAATACAGTTACATGAGAATGCCAGTCCAGTAGTGTGCCCTGTTCGAAAAGTGCCTATTGCACTTCAGGACAAATTAAAATCTGAACTCCAATCAATGGAGGATCAAGGCATTA
The DNA here is from genome assembly GCA_021229015.1 of Solen grandis. Taxonomy (NCBI): domain Eukaryota; kingdom Metazoa; phylum Mollusca; class Bivalvia; order Adapedonta; family Solenidae; genus Solen; species Solen grandis. The sequence goes on from CM037779.1 coordinate 11,559,015, forward strand.
TTTCCAAAACAACAGAACCCACCGATTGGGTAAACGCGTTAGTGTGCGTCGAAAAGCCCAATTCCGGAAAACTTCGCATTTGCATTGACCCGAAAGCTCTTAATGAATGCATTAAGAGACCGTACTATCCAACACGGGATATTACAGATATAGCGTCGCAGCTCAATGGTGCAAAGTTCTTCAGCGTTTTAGACGCTACCAAAGGTTATTACTCTTGCAAGCTGTCAGACGAATCGTCACTGCTGACAACATTCGCCACACCGTTCGGTCGATATAAGTATAATAGGCTACCTATGGGTCTCAAATCATCACAGGACATTTTCAACCGTAAAATGGACGAAATCCTAGAAGGATTACCGGGCGTTGCATCAATTGTTGATGACGTATTATGCTGGGGTAAAACAAAAACGGAGCATGACGGGAATCTGAAACGCTTACTCACTCGCGCTCGGGAAAAAGGTCTCAAATTCAATCCAGAAAAACTTGCCATAGGCCAAACTGAGGTTAATTACTTTGGTCACGTGATCAGCGACAAAGGCTTGTCGGCAGACAAGGACAAAATCGCCGCGATAGTGAATATGAAGACCCCAGAATCGCGCCAAGAACTGGAAACGTTCCTGGGCATGGTTACATACCTCACAAAGTTCGCGCCAAATCTCGCAGACTTAACCGGCCCAATGCGAACATTGCTAAAGAAAGACATCCAGTATATCTGGGGGCACGAGCAAAACACTGCTTTTGACAGAGTCAAAAAGGTCATAACACAGGCACCAGTATTACGATTTTTCGACCCAGATAAATCGGTCACGCTGCAAGTAGACGCGTCGTCCAAGGGCATCGGTGCTGTGTGCATGCAGGAAGGGAAACCTGTAGCATACGCGTCAAAAGCATTAACGCCAAATCAAATGGCATGGGCGCAGATAGAGAAAGAGACAGCTGCCATTCTGTTTGGGTGCCAGAAATTCAAACAGTACATTTATGGCAAGCATACAATTGTCGAAAATGATTGCAAACCAGTCATAGCGATCATAAAGAAACCCCTCTGTGCCGCTCCGCAAAGGCTGCAGAAATTACTCATGCAGTTACAGCCCTTTGACATTGAAGTCATTCACAAAAAAGGCACAAACATACCCATTGGAGATGCTCTCTCCAGAAATTACATATCAGAAACGTACCCAGAAATCTTCAAAAACATGGACGCACATGTCCTCACGGTCAAATCATTACCAATCAGCGACCAGAAAATAGAGCAAATCCGCGCTGCAACGCGAAATGATGATCAATTACAGGCAGTTAGACAAGCTATCTTCTCCGGGTGGCCGGAGGAACGGAAATCATGTAATACATTAGCCTTGGATTTCTGGAACCATAGAGACGAAATGGGTTACGAAGATGGTATATTAGTAAGAGGTTCGAAAATAGTGATTCCGAAATCACTCCAACTTGACATGGTCAAAGCTGTTCACATGAACCACCTAGGGTGCCAAAAGGCAATAAATCGAGCTCGCGATATCATGTTCTGGCCAGGCATGACTAAGCAAATAACCGAATACGTGCTGGCATGCCCAATTTGCGAAAAATACCGTCCCGCCAATGCAAAAGAGCCACTGTTACCACATGATATCCCCGAGAGACCATGGGAAAATGTTTCCTGTGACATTTTCACGTTCGAAACCCAGCAATACATGGTACTGATAGACGCGTTTAGTCGCCACATAGAAATCGACCATTTACCCGATATGACGAGTAAAACGGTAGTTAGAAAGTTAAAAGTACACTTTAGCCGTTTAGGGAGTCCCGTGCAAATCGAAACAGACAACGCAAGACAATATATAATTGGTCAGCGCAATGCCTGTGCGCATGCGCACACATCGGGTTAAGCCCAGCACATTGCATGTGCTCCGGCACTCGAGCCTAAATAAAGCTATAGTAAACACTACTCTGTGTTACGTTAGTTTGTAATCAAAACATGGTGTCAGAAGTGGGATTTATGTTTTGATTTGCCACACCTTGAACATATTCTTCTCGCATCCGTCTGTCGATGATTCCGTTGGGGCCGTGTCCCACGTGATTTAGCTCTGTGTCCGAGAGGTCCATGTTTCGGGGGTTTTGCCGGGTCCTTTTTTGGTTTCCCACCACGACTCCTGATAAAGTCCACGTCCTTTTCCGTGGGGTTCATAGCATCCATTTGTTTTTTGTTGTACTCGTGAGACTGTGCCGTTTGTATGGCGATCTCTAGGGTTAGTTCTGTCCCCTTTTCTATTAGCTTTTCTCTTACTCTTTCAGATGAGCATCCGAACACTATTCTGTCTCGAATCATTTCGTCCGTTTTTTCTTTAAATTCACAGTCATTTGCTCTAATTGTGAGCCTTGAAACAAATTCATCGATTGATTCATCCGTTTGCATTTCGTGGTAGAATTTGTACCGTGCAAATATAGGGTTAAGTTTCGGTTGTACAAAATCTTTAAACTTCTTAAAGATAATTTCTGTATTTTTGTTATCATCGTCGGTGGTTTTCCAAGATGAATGGATTGTTCGTCCTCTGTCCCCTGCCCACAGGAGAATATACGCGACTCGCTCTTTGCCGCCTTTCCCCTTTAGGGGTCCGTCAAACATAAGTTTGCAGTGTCTTTCAAACTTATCCCATGCGTCAGGTAGGTTGGAATTACTCCAGTCCATTTTAGGATATGGTAGTCCGTTTAATTCCATTTTCACTTTACTGTATTAAAACAATCCCACTTCTGACACCATATTTTGATTACAAACTAACGTAACACAGAGTAGTGTTTACTATAGCTTTATTTAGGCTCGAGTGCCGGAGCACATGCAATGTGCTGGGCTTAACCCGATGTGTGCGCATGCGCACAGGCATTGCGCTGACCAATTATATAACATATATGACTGTATTCAGCATAAACATAACATGCAAGCTAAGGCTTATGAACAATGATATATGTAGATGTTTTCTGGATGGAAACCAGACAGAGAGTGATTTGATAGTATAAGGAACTTTAGAAAGAAAACTTTGGTGGGTGTGACAGGTAAGAATAACTCACGCAAGATATGGAAAAGATGGAGAAATTCATGCATAGAGTGATTACCTATCGATCTGACACTCACTCACTCACATGCCAAATAAGGTTAAAATAACACACAGAGATGACATGAGACATGGTCACAAGTTGACAGGACAATAACACCACAGTAATATAAACATACTTTATGTAAAAAAACTATCAAATAATACCCTGTCTACAAGTGTAACCATGCCAGTTTCTAGCATTTGAAAAGCTATTATTGATGTGCTTTTTGTGACAGCAAAGAAATGCTCACGAACTCTGAAGGGTTTCCCGAATGTTAGGAAATTCTGTACATCAGACAAAAGAATCATTCGGGCGTATATGCGAGGCACAATCTTCCGCATCGAATGCACTAGATCTATAAAAAGGAGCATAAGCAGTTTTCTTCTCCGAGTCGAGGCAAAATATGCTACTTGTGAAAGCTTAAAATGACGAAACATGCTACATAGTATGGCTACACTGTTAATTTTTACTTACATTTTAATATTTTTGGCTAAATAAAGATAATAATGTAATGGTCTGAAAAAAACAACAAAAAAACACAGTGAAGGAAAAAGTTAACTTGCACACTCTATGGATGAATACTAAGGGACACGTAAAGGAATCATATCAGGAAAACAATTATTTTGGGTGGTCACAATACTGTGCAGACACATGTAATTCATAAACCGAGTGTCCGCTATTACTGTTCGATAATCTGGATAATGCATGGTTTTTCTTCAGTTAACGCATGGGCGTGGAAACTCCGCCCCCTAAAAAGTGTGGTATCTAATCTAAGCATGGGTACTTTTCTACAGAAAACTACCTAGACCGTGTTAAAAGAAAGTATAAGAAACTTTCGCGTTTTTATGCGTCCAGGCATATTCGCGGCGTAATACTGTCGCGGATTTGAGCAGACCGCGAATCCCGCGAAAGAAAACAAGCTAGGAACAAAATGTATTCATTGAATAGCATGACACGGCATCCTTATACACCTAACGGTTGTTTTTCTGGACAGCGGTTATTATATATGTGTGAACTGTTTTTAGTTAATAGTTTGAGTAGGTTTCTAAAAGGAATTACTTGTATACTAGTATTAATGGTTATTTTGGGAAAATGTCCATCGTAATTTTTACGCAACAAAAATCAAACAAAAATGAGGAAATACATACATACATAACTCCGCCTCAGGAGCGGGAGGCCGTGGGTTCGATCCCCGGCGGCGACATACCAAAGTCGTAAAAAAATGGTACTGTTATAGCTCCCTTGCTTGGCGCTTAGCATATAAAGGTAGTTGCAGGACTGGTTAGCCAGGTGTCAGGATAATTTGACTGGGTGTGGTATCATGCCACATGTCTACGGCGTGATACTGTAGTGTGGCAGCACTATATCTGTCTCAAGTAGACATCGTCTCCAAATGTCTGAAATATTGTCGGTGGGACGTTAAACCCAACAAACAAGCATAAAACAACATAAGCTTTATTCAGCAATAAATATACGTCATAAAATTATAGCCGAATAAATACAAAAATAATTTATGGTGGCATGTACTAGAATGTGTACCGACACCTTTTGTCAAGTACTGAATTATTCCACATTAGATCTAAGCTTTCAAAAAAAATTAAAAAAAAAAAAAAAGAAGAAAGAAAGCCGACCTACCGACCGACCGATCGACCCATTTTTTCCCAGCCTGTAACCAAATACAAGACTATTTTTTACGCCTTATTTACAGAATGACCGGAGGGATGACGTCCAGTTGGTACCACATACTGATGAGTTGTGTAAATGTGTGTATTGTAATGTTGTATTTTTTATCTTGTACATGTATTGTTACCATGTCATTGTTCTTTGTATTCATATAATATAAATTGCCAATTGGATCTAGAGAGCCTGCAGTGCATATAAGATTTGAAGGAACATTAGAATTTAGCATTGAACGTATGCTATGATGCGAATTATGTAAGTTCAGCAGTGAAATCACGTAAGTCTCAGACATTGTATTTTGTCTATTTCCGGCTGGAAATCGTCATTCTTGTGGTATCCTGAAATATTTGTTATACAGAAATCCGAATAACACGAAACGAACTTACTTATGTAATATTAACTCTATCAAACGACTATAGTTGACTTTTTTAATATGTACTGGGATGAACCCCGGCAGCGGGTAACAATAATGCTCTACCATAATTGTTAAAATAAAAGTTGATCCCTTGATAATGAGACCCCTATATACTCTCAATATCAAATTTTCAAATTCTTCTTCTATCAAAAAAAAAATAAAAAAATTCAGAATTTAGTTTCATTGGTCATAAAAGTTGATTCCTTGAAAAATGAGGTCTGCAGATTGTTTGCTAGTTTTCTTTAGAATTTGAATCTGACTGTTGCTGAAGTAAGAGGTTGAATAAAGTGACCCGAATTGTTTTTATTAGGTTGATGCTACCATGGTGAGCGTTCTGGGCCACCATGACCCTCTTGTTTCATTGTCAAATATATTAAAGGGAATGTGAGAAGCAGGAGTATAAGTTATCTTAAGTGATAGTTCTAGTTATCGACAGTCCTTGACCAAGCGTTTGGCGCACGTTTGCAAAACAAAAATCTCACATTACCGGAATGATTCCGGGCCGGCAGGAGCCGGTCCGGTTACTGATACGGTTTTGCCAGGCTAAGCTGTACAATGAGTTTCTTCGTGCCTGTCATTACTTTTAATTTTGTACAAAGGTTAGAAAAATGTAAAAAATATACGTTTTTGAATTTAAAAAAATCAATGATGATGAACAGATATAACCATTCTATAGATATTTTTTTATTTATGTTAATTTTATCTGCGGAGTGGTCACGCTTGTAGCGGTTTATATTGCGGCACAACGCAAAATCAAGTCTACACGTACTTTTCGTACTTACACTTCTTCTGCTAACGATAATAACAACTTTTGACTATGGGAACATGGGTTGTAAAACAATTTACATCACGTTATTATTTAAACTTTTTGTATAATAAGTTACCTGCTAGGAATGTAGACCTTCGATTTAGTCCTATTGTAATTATGCTGAAATCACTTCCACGAAGTACGAAGCCAGTACGAAAACCAATAGGTATTTAATTTAATACATATTTTATTCAAGAATACATAGGGTTGAACAACAGGCTAAATGCCCATGTGAGTCCACTCCTTTTACAGGTCATGCATACATAGCATATGACAAATTAAAAGTATTGCATGCATTATGACAATAGATATATAGAAATACAAATACAAAAAATAATATATTGCATTACAGGGAGAAATATGACAAAATTTGTGCCTAAAAATATATAAAGTGTCATTTATAGGGACCATTTAAAATCAAAGCGCTGATGATGTCTCAATTCATTTGTTTATCAAAGTAAATTCAATAAACGATAACCAAGTTTTCAAGCGACACCAATAAACCCAATGTTATAAATCCGATTTAACTTTGCCTGAACACGGTCGTTAAAAAAAGATGAACACATTATTTGTTTCAATGGATTTCTAACAAAAAGCACATCGCTACTTTTACTTTCCCCATTTCTCTTGCCCAAAGTTTACAAGATTATATGAATATGTGGAAGGAAATCTAAAATAACAAACTTCATTATTTATTTTATGTTGTTTTTTTTTCATTTCATTTTATATACACATCTTCTTGTTATAGATAAATTAATGATATTCAATATAACAAAAGTATATGTATCTTATATTGCAAAAATAATTTAAAAAAAGTTTGTAAACATTGTTCTCCGGCTGTGACTCGAACCCACACCCCTTTTCAACGCCGTTTGCATGGCGATCTAGCCTGACTATTTTACCCACTGCACTAATGGGCCATACAGAAGAAATTTAATCTATATATTGTTGCCTGTTGCTGGAAATTCCAGCCAGTCATTGTTTCAAAATATCTCAGAATGAGGTGCGATTTTTTTTTTCGCTCGCGTACTTTCTTTTTTCATTACAGTTTATTTAAAACGTTATCTCCAGCATCGATTATTTTAATTCAGTTTCGCCTTCCATAACGCAATCGTACTGAAATAAGTAAGAAAATTATCACCATTTAGTGATAAGACAGAAAACAAAATTTAGAACTATTTTTCTGCGTAGAAAAAAAAAGGAATTCTAAAAAATATAGATGCCTAAATATAGCCCCAAACTGTTATCCGAGTCAACATGTGTGCCACCATAGAGCAGCGTTGCAAGCATCCCTTTTCAAACATCTCAAAATGCAATCTTTTTTATATGCTGGTTCCCAATGAATTTCTGCGTTAAGTAAAGAAGCAAGTACCAGTAGAGCAGCGAAATGAATATTACATCATTTTCCTGCAATAACGGAGTATCACGCCAACAATAGTTCTTCGGCCCGATTCATTGACGCTTGCGTCAAAATTTTCTTGTTAATACTTGTAAGGGTTTAGTCAAGTTTTAATATTCATGTATTGTTATTTATAGACATTACCTTGACATGGCGTTAACTTAGGCAAACGCTTGCAAAACAGAAATCTCATATTACAGAATGATAAATACTTATACTATTCATTGAGTCTCACTGCTCCAATACCTGCCAATAAGAGGTTGAAATATTTAGGAATTGTAAGGTTAATATAACCCACACAATTTGATTTCATGCTCATTTACATTTCCAGTGCAGTTCTAATTATATATCTTAGGATAACGTCTTAATGAATTATGGATTAATGAATATTACACTCATGATAATAATTACCCAATCTTACAATAAAACAAGTCTTTGGTAATAGTTCATCTGTAAAAATTTCTATGTGGTCGTTATTGGTTATAGTGATGTTGCTTCTACATTAAGCAACCAAACTCACCCAATTATTTAAAAATTCTGGTAAAAATAAATCCTAGTTGCACCCTCAGTTCACTTTAGAATACATGACACTTCCAATTTTACTTTTTAGTCATTTAATTTAACAATGGTTATATATCAGTGCATGTCATACTGACATTCGTTGGTATGTATACTTGCTGGCCGCAATTCATTCAAATACTGATTACATATCAGTGCATGTCATACTGACATTCGTTGGTACAAACACATTCTTGTCGCAATTCACTGGAACAATGATTGTATATCAGTGGATATTCTTGGGTACTAACCCGTTCTGTCTTTTTTTATTGTTGGTCCTTGTTTGCCGCAATTATGTTCATTTTAATCTTTTAATCAGAATATATTTGTTCCCACCCCAGAGACCCCCACCCCCTGGAGATTACAACACTGCTTACATTATAATACATTGACAAATTGACAATGCACTGTACCCTCGCTGTGTATCAATTTCGCGTAATCGTGGTTGTTTGCAGGTTTCATAGAGAAAAATGCACTTGGACCATGAATGATTTTATTTGTGAAGTAATACAAGAAAAGGGTCATATATGTCAAGGATAAATATGCTGTTAAGTGGAAAGGTACAAAAGAATACAAAATGAGGCGTTATATGATTCTCCCCAAAATAATTTGCTTCAATGCTTCAACAGCATTTATTTTTATGTATAAATGTCATTATTATGTTATTAACAGTTTTGAATCCTTACACAACGTCGATACGGAACGATTGAGTTACATAGCTATCAATTGATAGATCGGTAATATGTGTATAACGATTCACAAACATTTCACGCGCTTTAGGGTCAGTCAATCCTCGAGAAAACGGCAAAAATAAGTTCATGTCGTTTCGTTTTCTCCCTATAACCTACGTCAATCTTTAAAAATCTCAGTAAAATAGAATAGAATGGCCAGGGATAGATCAACAAATTATGTCATATTCTAATTTACGAAAAATAATAATTTTCGAGATATAAGCAGTTCAATGCACTTGGGGTAACAAAATTTTCGTTTTTCTGCCATAACTCAAATGATTCAACCCCGATCTTCAAAAACTAAATATCATTTGAAAAGTCATTCAAAGCGCTACAAATTATACTATAGTGTCTCGATAGAATATTTTTAGTTTTTGAGATATGTAAGGCCGAATATACTTTTGGGACACTAATCCCTACTTGAACTGTTGGTAGGCTTCGTCCTATAAACTCGTATGATTCGTCTTGGTACGCATTTGCAAGCGTATGCTTCGTCTTACATTCTGCACAGAGAATGTTAGAGTCATCTAGAGTTGATTTTTCTTGACAAGTGTTATCATATTTGCAAATTAATTATGTTTTTATATTTTTGCATTTCGTAGGAGTCATTTTTAGAACTGCAATCAGTTGCCATTTATTAATAAATATGTAGATTTTCTAGAGGGAAATAATACAATAAACAATTAAATTCACTGAAATTTAATTTAATGACGTCCCAGAAAAGGTGCCAAACGTAGCGTCATCTTTTGACGTTGTCTTGCATTACGTTGACATCGTTCATAACAATAACAATATAGCGACTATTCAAATGTCTATTACGTAGAACTTGCTAACAATTCGAAATATTGAACAAGAGAGAATCAAATTGTTATTTGCCATTTATATACAATTGTCTTGCACTTCTGATATTCTAGAAAGCAGAAAGCATTTAGCACTATACACTTATTAAAGAAATTGTGACAATCTTATCTGCATGCAAACCCTATTGGGTTTGTACTGTTTTTCATTAGGCCATACCATTTCTTGATTTTTTTTGTGAAATTAGCACAGGGATATACATTAAAACTTGATAATAAAGTTCCATCATATGTAATGTAAGAGCTTATTTTCCCCAGATCATGGAAAAATAAGATAATATCCTTCACATTTTCGAATGTGACACATGGGATTGACCGAAAATGGGGAACACATATCTTTCACAGGTTATGTCGAAACTGAAAGATGATGTTGTTGTCCTTGTCGTTGTATGCAATGGCGAATCAAGATATTGTAGTAAACTGTAGTTTAATGGGCGCGTTAATATGTTAGTGAATTGGAACAACAACGACAATAACCCTAGCTAAGCATTTAGCAACTATCTATAAAGCAACCAACTGAAAAGAAAAAACAAAGACGATTATCACAACTTCGCTTGCAACATCAATTCCTTCAACGTCAAGGAATATAACCAGCATTTAAAAGACTTTCATATTATTTTTTTTTGTTAATATTATTTTTTTTGCTACAGTCATTATAAAATATGAACCACTGAGGTATGTACTAATCCCCGTATAATAAACGAAAAATCTTGGAACGTTTCTTATTGCATCGGCTTCTCTAATTGGTCAATCGATATCGCGCGCTTTTAAGCTTGTTGTGTGGTGTATGCTAGTTGTGCCGATGCTAAAATAGAGAGCATCATGCTCGTTGAACAATGATGCTAATCTTACGAGCATGATGCTCAGTGAACAATCTGCTGACCCTGCATGATGCTCATCTTAAGAGCATGATGCTCAGTGAATAATCCGCCGACCCAGCATGATACTCACGTTTAAACCATGATGCTCAATAAACAAACTGCCGACCCAGCATGATGTTCATTGACCAATTCGCCGACCCAGCATGATGCTCATCTAACGAGCAAGATGCTCAGTGAACAATCTGCCGACCCAGCATGATGCTCATCTGACGAGCATGATACTCAATGGGCTATCTGCCGACCCTGCATCTTGCTCATTCCAGCGAGCATCATGCTCAAATGTTTTTGCGCGTATTTTATTATGTTTTAGCCCGATACAGCATCATGCTCAACAAATTAAAATGCCGACCCAGCATGCTTATTGAACAAGCATGATGTTCATTGATCGAGCATGATGCTCGTTGAGCAAGCATGATGCTCACTGAACAATCTGCCGACCCAGCATCATGCTCATTTCACTGAGCATGATGCTGGGAGCTAAATGAACAATCTTCCGACCCAGCATGATGTCATTGACCAATCTGCCGACCCTGCATGGTGCTTATTCAAGTGAGCATCATGCTCAAATGTTTTTGCGCGTACGAAAGGGTCTTTATCATGTTTTAGCCCGATGCAGCAAGATGCTTAAGACATAAAAATGCCGACCCAGCATGATGCTCATTGAACAAATGAATGATAAAACGTTTACTTATCACTTTACAAAACAAGTTTGGAGTGCATCCATCGTATAGTATTCAAGTAATGCCCTTAACGAATATGCGATTTCCAGGATACGAAGGAGGTCTGGAGGTTTCAAATCCGACATGTGTTTTTCATCGTTTTGATATGTTGTGTAGTTGAATTAATTTGAACATTTATACGTGTGTTAACATATTTCTGTCGAAAGATCGAGGTTTTAGGAATGTACATGTATATACAAAGGGAACAAGCTGACCTCTTTTCCGGAGAGATAATTTCGATTTTTAAGTGGAACAATTAAAACTTACAGTATTCATCAGCTGTTTAGTGACCTTAAAGTTTAGACTGGAAATTCTGGTGAAGACAAAATAGCCAACGGCCGAAAAAGAATGAAATGTGATACACATAAAAAAGCAACATTCAATATATTTTTCTTCAAGACAAAGTTGGCTAACATCACTTCGTCGGAATTTACCTGACAGTGTTGTGACATGATGCTCTCTTAGATATTTTTTTTGTTTAATTAAAAAAGAGAGTCAAATAACATCATTTTATGACAAATTAATCTTTATTAAAAACACTTGATCTTAGGGTTATACATTAGCAGTGAGCTAGGGTTTACCAGTATGAACCGGGTACAACCGTTACTGTGCAAGTTTGAGATATAGAGGATGTTTGTTTGTTTTGAGGAGATATGGAATATACCTCACCGAAACAGAGCTGGATCCAGGAGTGCAGGTTATTTTTTAAAATAAATGTAGGCAGTGACAATGCAAGCGGCTTGCCACTTTGCCGGGGCCTTGCCCAGCTCTTGAATCCGCCACTGCGAAAAGTAATTTAAGATATTATATCAATCAGAAGTGAGATGTAGTCCATATCTACGAAAAACAAACACATTTCTTTTTATTTCGTGGAAACAACAACGGTGGTGCTCGAA
>CM037779.1:11571142-11621142 GCA_021229015.1 Solen grandis
AAAGAAATTTTCTGATTCCAAAGGCCAGAATTCTTTTACAAATCAGTGGACCGGAACGAACCTCAAACTTGATCTGTAAATCATGGTGGTTTACTCACACATCGAAAATTAGATGAATATCTGCAAGAGTTTAGAAAAAAGGTTGGGAAGACTGCTATTTTAAAGAATTTTTCTTATTTCAAGGGCCATAATTCTGTCAAAAATCTGTGGACCGGAACAAAACTCGAACTTGATCTGTAACTCATTGCTACTTACTTGTGTACCAAGTATCAACTTGATATCTGCATATCTGTGTGGAAAACTAAGTGGACAGACTGACGGACAGAAGCTATAGTCCCCCCGGGGCTAATAGAATGTTAAACAATGTATATCTACTCTTTAATTGTTACGTATCTCTCTCTTTCTCTCTCATACGATTTAAACATAAGCAAGTTTCGCTTAAAAAAATCTGAGTCTGCTTTGTTAAATGTAAATGAAATACAATTATATTTGTCGTTAACAAAACGTCTTTGATGTATACCGCTTTAGAAAATATCAAAGGTCATTTGTTCTTATTGTATGATATCAATGTGCTATGCAATTACGAATAATTTTCATGCTATGTTTTTTTAGAGTTTTCGACCGTTTCGTTCGAGTATCAAATATATTTTATTACCATTAGGGATAAAAGTAATATCTTATCAGTTGATCTTTATTTTTTTTCCAACATGTTGTTTACTTTCCTGATAAATACTGTGTTGATTATACTTATATGTACTTGTAAAGCTGAATTGTCTCATTAGCTGCATTGTACCATATATGCCCACAGGCCTTTTAGATTGCAAATAAAATATCTTCCATACCAAATTCGTTAAAATTATAATGTTAAAGCTCAATTGTTTGGTATTTAGTATATATGAATAATTCCGGGTCTTATGATCTGGTTTCAGGATAATATGACTTGGTGTGGCACCATTTCCTATGTTTACCGCATGATACTGCAGCGTGGTAGTAAAACATCTATCTTAAATAGACATCGTCTCCAAATGACTGACATAATGTCGTTGGGACGTTAAATCAACCAAGCAAACAAACAATATCCCGGATCAGTGATCCGATATCAGCCGCTGTAAACCAGCAAACCATTTTTGACAGGGTAATGAACACTGTAAAATATAATAACTTATATTTTCCCGCCATTATTTTTTTAAACTTCTCTTTCAGCTAAATATTGGAAAAAAAAAGAAAAAAGTTTCTCAGAAACTACATAATCCAGGTTAAGTTATTTAGTGTGCAGCATTGTCAAGTTGTGAAAGGGTTTAGGAGGGAACCTGTAACTGCATTTTTTCTAGGTTTAGGGTCGTAGTATAGTCAAACATCAATGGAGCAGACCGTAACTCAAACTTGATCTGTGGTGTGTGTGTGTGTGTGTGTGTGTTGGGTTTACCGTCGCTGCGACAGTATTTCAGTCATATAGCGACGTCCAGCTAATTACAGGTGGAGGAAACCCCGAATGCACAGAGGCATCCGGATAAACCACCGACCTTCCGCAAGCTAGCTGGAAAGCTTCCTCACATGAAAATCCGAATGACCCTGCCGGGATTCGAACCCACGCGGTGAGGGGCTGAGTGAGTGTTAAAGTCAGCGACTTTACCCTCTTGGCCACGGAGGCCCCCTCTGCTCTGCAACCTGGGCGCGGAGCGGACGACGCCACAAAAGAAGAAAGGCCGCCTGGCGATTTCGCAAGCGACTGCCGTCGGTGGGGGGGACGCCGGAGGGGCGCCTTTGAACACGATCCAAGTCGCCCCAGACCCCCGGCGCATGGCCACCCTGCAGACATTGGCCGTGAATGAACAGGAGGCTACAGCAGCTGTGCAGCAAGAAGCCAAGCAACGCGTCACAATGCTGAAGGCCCCGAAACCCAAGGACACAACGAAGGCGCTCGACCTTCACAAAAAACAACATGGTTCCGCGGTGCCCCACGGCGTAGAGGTCTCCAATGCTCCACGCCAGCCAATTTTCGGCCGCCCCTATATGCCCCGCTGTCGCATCGCTCTCTTGCGCGGCTGCGTGGTCAAGGCATTCGCGCGACCCGAGGGGGTCCGTCGTCTTCCCGAAGTTTCTGTTTCTGCGAACTAGCTCCATGTCTGTCGGGTTCTCGCAACAGTCGCCCGTTTCCAATTACTTGGGTCGTCGGCGCGACAACCAACTTTCCTGGGCCGCCTCGCAGAAGCAAGCATTTCCCGGTCGCTGTGCAGCAACTTTCCCGGGTTTCCCATCTAGAGGGGCGGGAATTTGTGAGGCATATTCAGAACGAACAGCTGCATGACAACAACCATGCCACCCAGACGAGAATTGTCCCCAGGAAATCAGCTCCCTCCGAGGCCAGCTGCCGGCAGCTGAGGCGAAGAAGCGCTTTGGTATCGGGTCCACGAGACTCTAAAAGATTTGGCGGGACAGCTCCTCCGGGGCCGAGCCCGCCGCATACCCCTCCGAGGCTAGCCCCTTGCCTGTTTCTGTGCCTTCGGCACCTGCTTCTCCGGCAGTTCCCGTTTCTGTCGGACATGACATGCAACAAGGCGGGACGCCGTACAACCAACTGCCCACTGTCGAAGACTTCTACGAATGGCTGAGCCGACTCGATGCCCGCGTGGAGCAATTTACGGGCCTGCTGGTGGAGGTGCTGGTCCAGTCGGCACACTGCGATGACGACGAAGACGCCTTTATCGACGAGCTAGTTGCGGGCGCGACGCCAGGACACGACAAGCAACAAGAAGAGATAGTCGCCGAGCAACAAGAGATATCGGAGCAGGTGCAGGCTGCCCGCCACGAACAGATAGAGACGCGGATAGATCTCCAGAAAGTCGGGCAGATGGTGGAATCAGCCCAGAAGTAGGCCTACATCTCCATTGCTGCTGTGTTTGTCTGGAAGGTGGCCGCGGGGACCTGGAACCGATACACGCCGGCTGCCATCGACAGCCAGAAACATGCTGCGCAGCGCACTGCCGCGCCTCCACCACAGCTGGTAGAAAACGCGCAACCGGGGGACCCCTCCTATATGCAATATCCGCATACTGTTCCTTCGAACATGCCAATCCAGGCAGCCGCCACCCCCAAATATCATAGGAAAGGCATATAGGGGCGGCCGAAAAATGGTTGGCGTGGGGTCTGCTCTGCGTCGGTCTCCAAGCCTTGCCGAATACGGAGGACCCTCTTTTCGCCTATTCCGTATCTCGCCTTTGCTGCGCGTATCCCGATCTCGCCCGAAGCAATGTGCCGAATGGCCTCCGCGGAGAGTTGCGTTTTCTCGGCATCTCCGACACTCCTGTCTATCCCTATCTGTCCCTATCTGTCTAGTTGGATGTCCCTATCCTGTTGTCCCTATCTGTGCGCTAGTGTGTGTCCCTACCCTGTTGTCCCTATCTGTACGCTGGTGTGTGTCCCCCCCTCTGTGCACGGGTGTGTGCCCTTATCCTGTTGTCCCTATCTGTGCGCTGGTGTGTGTCCCCACCTTCCCCCATCTGTGTGCGCTGGTGCGTGTCCCTATCCTGCCCTTATCTGCGCGCTGGTGTGTGTCCCTATCCTGCCCCTTTCTGTGCGCTGGTGCGTGTCCCTATCATGTTGTCCATATCTGTGCGCTGGTGTGTGTCCAAACCTATCCCCATCTGCGTGCGTTGGTGAGTGGGTCTGCCAGTGGACCCCAAAAACGTAGCCGAAACAGCGGTAGACTCTGCAAAAAATGTGCTATAGTAAATTATCTCCCAGAAGAAAGTGAGCCAGAACCCCCCTTGTACTTGTATATCGTCCATTGAAAGCCAGAAGGGGCTATCAGCCTTCTTTTTACATATTCTGATAACCCCTTCTGGCTTTCAATAGACGATATACTCTCGGCTGCTATAGCTTATGTTACACTTAAAGTGAGCCAGAACCCCCATTGTATATACTACTGGTCTTGACATTGCACATTTCATGTCTTCTATTGAGCTAGTAATTATGTTTGTTTGTTTGTTTGTTTGTTGGGTATAACGCCCCACCGACAGTATTTCAGTCATTTGGAGACGATGTCTACTTGAGGCAGATATAGTGCTGCCACACTGCAGTATCACGCCGTAGACATGTGGCATGATACCACACCCAGTCACATTATCCTGACACCGGGCCAACCAGTCTTGCAACTACCCTTATATGCTGAGCGCCAAGCAAGGGAAATATAACAGTACCATTTTTTACGACTTCGGTATATCACGACCGGTGATCGAACCCACGACCTCCCGCTCCCGAGGTAGCTTGTAATTATACATAGTAGTTTAATCATTACATGATGAGTGGGATAAGTAATGCGTAATGTTTATCTTATTAATATGTAAGCGTAATATAAAGAACGCACGGTGTAGTTAATGCAGTAAATGTGTCTGTGTAGCCCTGCTGTTTTTGCTACAGTAATAATTACCTATAGATAACCTTATTTGCTTCACATTTTCACGCCTGTGGAATTATAGCTCAATCGGTAAGAGCGTCCATATAGATTTTCCCTTCAAGAGGGACACACATCAGCGCACAGATAGATGGGACGTTCTTTTTTTTTCTTCTTATTTTTGGACATTCTTGAGTTATTTATGTATATACTTCCATTATTTTGCTTTTAAAATTTGTATTTGCTTCCTATTGATTTTAACATAGACCACAAAAAAATCGACCTAATAATACATAGAGATATCGATTGTTTTTAAAATTTAATTTTTATTTAAAAAAAAAATCGACCACTCCAGTGCTTTTGCTTTACCCATGCATTCTCCATCTTAGATGTAATGTTTTCGTTGTGGAAAATGCTATCTAGATTGAAGGAAGATGCAAACTATCTGATTTGGGAATCATATCTTTTAAGCATAGTGAGTCCCAGGACTCGTGCAGAGAAAATTATAAAATAATAACTGCACCTCTCTGTATGAATCATATAAAGAGAGGTCATTTTTTAATATGAATTTAAGGTCCTGTGCATAGACAGGTTAGGTTATAAGATCAAAGCAGCAGAAAAGAGAAAGAGAGACGGACAGTATGCTTATTATAAGCCGTCCATTAAAACATTTTGTTTTAACTTTTTATATTGTTATTAGACGGCAGCTTGATGTCTTTAGTAACTAGAAACGCTTACCAGGCATCGCTGACCTTGCTAATTTGCATATTTTCCATGACATTTTTAAATATACCTCTCCGCGCTTAGTGCTGATCCACGCAATGCGATTCTGCACTTACGAATACGAATGAAATATGTTACGCAGATCTTTTATTCATAACCGTAACCGCTATTCATGTGCTGTTGTTTGTAAACGTGTTATTTTGCTCTGTAAACATCCATTTTAAGCGTGAACAATTTTGCATGAAAGCGAGTTAGGTTTCTTACCTTTGAAATTGAAACAAACTTTCAAGTATCTAAAACATCAAGTACCTTGTCAAGTTCTACACTTAAGTAACAGTAGAGAGTGTATATAAATCGGGTCCTAGGGAATGACCCACTTCTGAAGTTCATACAGTCAGGTTCATGACCCTAATTCCGGATTGTTTTGTAACAGAGTGCGTATTTGATTGTCTTACTACCGACTATAGTTGCAGTAGAGTGTGTGGAGTTTTTGCGTCATGAGGCTTTTGCCTCTATTGTATCAATAATTTAGAATCACAGCTTTTTTTCCTGTTATTCCGACTGCCGTCTCTCAGCGCATTGAGCGCTTTGATGTTTAATTTACTGTAACATATTTGAGCAGTTAAAAAATTTGAATTTAAAAAGAATATGTAGTCATATCTTTTGTTAATGAAGCAATATATCGTGGTACGTATCGCAATACGGTGCTTGCGTATCGCAATATATCGTGGTACGTATCGCAATACGGTGCTTGCGTATCGCAATATATCGTGGTACGTATCGCAATACGGTGCTTGCGTATCGCAATATATCGTGGTACAATCTGGCGTATCGTGACAAACCTAGTAATGAAGTCAGTATAAAGCGAACGTAAAATTACTTACGTTTTTGTGCTATGTATATGGAAGGGCATAGACACATGCATTCATCTAAATGTGAAGTGCTCAGGCCCGGATCCAGCGGGGGGGGGGGGGGGGGGGGGGGGGGGGCCTTGCCCCCCAACTGCCCTGGTCATACATTTTTCAAGGTTATAAAATCCTTTGATTACATCATAGTAGTGTTGTCTAGAGGAAATCCCCATCGTGGGCCCCCGTACTGAACGACTCGCATAACCACCTGACCAGCCAGACTCCTATTGTTTTCTGCCCCCTGCTGGTAATGTGTAGGTAATCCGAATCGGCAGTCGTCCATGACTGTGTGATAAGCGTGTGTTTAGGGTACTGCGGACACGTTCACTGATTGAGAGAAATTTACATGTCGTCTGCCGAGCGATCTAACAATTGGGAAAAATAGGCAATTACCAAAAGTTTGTATCAGTTACAACTATAAACTATTTAAAAGGATTTTATTGTATTTATTTATTTTTTGCTGTAGCAAACTGCAGAGTATATGCATACATATCGCTAGCCATGCAAATTAAATGGGTTGTGTTTCTAAATGTCATCAGCTTTATTATTTTTACATAACTTTTTAAGTATTATTTTTATGAAAATAACTCCTCCAAATATTTTTCTATAAATCATCATAGGAATTAATAATCTACATGTGTGTGTACTCATGATCTCTTAATATAAAGACCCTGGTGTATTTTGAATTTTTAAAATCATGAATATGAAATGAAAGAATTTGAAAATTTCAATTTGCCGTATTTTGGGACAATCCATATTTGGGACAATGTATATGTAAATAATGCGTGATCACTAATTCAAATCAAATCCAGGTAATCAGGTAATCAGTCATTGAGCAATGTTACTGATAAGTCGATGAATACAAAATACTAATGCACAGAAAACACAATTTATGCAATACATGCAAAGGTTATGATTTCTATTGACTATTTCATTTGTGTTATTGATTCTTCGCACTACTTAATTTTAAGTCTACGTATACAGCTTTAATGTGCATCTACGTAAGTTAGTAAATGACATTGTGTACGTTTGCAATGTGCATTTACACACATTTATGGTCATAGTCTTTTGTATGCATTGACCAACTTTCATATTGATATGACCAATAAAAATCCGGGTGGCGCGATGATACTATAGTGAGCGTATATTCCTATATGAGTCTGACCGCCGTAGTAACGGTGGGGACTTTAATAGTAACTTACATGAATTTATCACATTTTTATGATATAGACTCTTTATTTTCTTATTCTAAATAAAACGGTTGACAGGAAGACACTGGACCCGGATTTGCTATCCGCATAATAGCACCGTACCAAGCTTTAAGGTGCGAGATCGAGTAAAACAGGTAAATGGTAAATTTTATTTAAAACATAAAAATATTGAATGAAATTTGCACAGTTGTTGTAAAATGTGATTTTAAAGCAACTTGTGAAATTTCATACAATTACGAAATTTGAAATAACACGGGTGGCGTCTTCAGATCACGGACGGCGTTAAGTCCCCCACCGGTGAGGTATTGAAGTGAATTTTAAAAATGGATTTAAACATCAAAAAAACAAAATATACATGTATCAATGAAATTTGCACTTATGATGTAAAACGTTATTATAAAGATACTGGTGAAATTTCGTACCTAAACGACCTGTAATAAAACGGATGGAGCTATAGAACCCTGGACTGCATATGGATGGTTGCATGGCGCTTTTTATTACGACCAATTTCTGCTGGTTCCCGGTTTCCGTTTTCAATCTGGAGGTCGTGCGTTCAAACAAACCAACATGGTTAAACTTGTACATATTCTGACACCCTCCCTTGTCTGGCGTTAAGATAATCAGGGTATATCCGTGTAGCTGAATATTGTGACTGAGTGTGGTAGCCTTCGTCTACAGCGTGATCGACTAGACTTGACTCGACTACCGTCGCTTCGACAGTATTTCAGTCATATAGCGACGTCCAGCTAATCACAGGTCTCCACCTGTGATTAGCTGGACGTCGCTTTATGACTGAAAGAGAAGAGCCCGAATGCACGGAGGCATCCAGGTAGAACCACCGACTTACCGCAAGCCAGCTGGAAGGCTTCCTCACATGAAAATCCGAATGACCCTGCCGGGATTCGAACCCACGCGGTGTGAGGCTGAGTGAGTGTTTAAAGTCAGCGACTTTACCCTCTAGGCCACGGAGGCCAGCGTAATCGAGGTGACCAAAAGTTTATCAAAGTTATATAACTATATCTGTAAATTATGTTATGATATTTTAGAAAGAATGATTTCTATTTACATATGAATATAATAATTGTTCGAAAACAATTAGGATCTAAAGAGAGTGGCCCGAAATTAAAAAATACCGCGAAATGAGAATTTATTTATTTCACAAAATTGATTCTATGGATAATATGATTTGTGAATTCTGTTCCTCTTCTGAGCCTTTTTGTACTTTGAACTTGACATTTCTTTGTAAGACAGTGTATTCTACATACTCGTAGGTAGCTACATGTCCCTTTTTACACGGGTATATTTTGGTATACCGTTGGATACCCAAAGAATAATCACTGTTTACATGCAAAACAGCGGATAAGCCAGGTTTAACAAGGAGGCTAACTCTAGTCAAACGATTTAACAGCAAGAGTGCAGTTGTCTCAAAATGCTCACAAAACATTTTTTTTCTAACTTCTACTTTGTCAAATAACTGATTCAAAAACAAAACAAGGGCATACATATGCTTATATATTACCGCATATATATCATGATACATGAAATGCTAATATACTTTTTTATAATACAATGTATTATTTTGTAAATTACTTTATGTATTGTATAAAACATAGATTTAGTGAAAAAAAATCGTAAGATATTTCCATTAAAATTAAAGCTGTTATTGAAGATGATGGAGGCTGGAAGCCTGTAAGACAAGCCATAGTACTTAATTAGAGAACGACACATATCTATCGGACCGAATATGAGCCGGGGCGTGAGAAATGAAATTTGACCTGATGATGACGTCAAAATCAGTCTCGTTATTTCGTCGCACTAATTTCACTTCCGGTCTATGGACGCACGTGCCTGCCAACAAATATGGCGGCAAATCAAGCTCTTCCAACTGATCGGTGTACTTTCCATTTAGGGCTTTGTACTTCTTTAATGCGTCCATCATATCGAATAACGATTTATAAATATGCCATTTC
Organism: Solen grandis; assembly: GCA_021229015.1. Classification (NCBI taxonomy): domain Eukaryota; kingdom Metazoa; phylum Mollusca; class Bivalvia; order Adapedonta; family Solenidae; genus Solen; species Solen grandis. The sequence continues at coordinate 11,580,348 of CM037779.1, forward strand.
TGAAAATTAAATTTCTTATCATTCATACCAGTTTTAAACTGAACCAGACCCCATCGATCTTGAAGATGTAAATTAATGGCGTCACATGGTTGCCATGACCACCAGTCTGTTGAAGAGTGCGGTATCCTCTCGTATGTTTTGCCGTTCAGAACTTGAAGCTTTTGCTCCGATCTGCCGAACTGTATAAACCACGCCTCATCACTTAAAGGACTATTTTGCACACGTTCTGATTTTGCTGCTAGTGTTTTAAACGGAATTGCGATTTCTACAGACCAGGAACTATCCGTGTCGCCAGGTGTGTTGATGGTTCCCGTCACCTGTACCGCCTTTTCTGCCTTGGCGTCCCAGGCTATTTCCCGGCCCTTGTCGTAGTCATACGGGGACTTGAAAAGAAGCTGATCCATCATGGTACCCAGCACATTTATCTGAATCTGTTTGTAGTTAAACATCGTCCCGTCAACGTCCATCAGCATCTGCAATGGAACCAATTAAATTAAGCACAGCCTAACCAATGTTTTACCATATTCTTTTATTTTTATATATTTTGAAACTATTTCAGAACCAATTCAGTGATGCGTATGGTGGGCAATTTCTTCCATTTTGACTTGCCACACGCCACACACAATAGAAAAGTCGGCCACCACACTTAACTTTGAAGAGACAGGAAATATTTGTTACGTGCTCCCCTTTCGCCTTTCAATGCGGAAGAGTGCCAGTGAAATGATCTTTATAATGAAATAAATTATTTTTCCAGGTTATTACATTGTTGAAAAAAAAAATCGCTTAATAGTTCATTGATATGTGTTTAATTCTATCCATCCGTCACTTTCTAATTATACCAGAAACTTTTTATAATAACCATTTGACATTTTATATAAATTAACAATGCATTGTCACCTCGAAACCGTTTTCCCTCCAAATTCTGCTGTCGTGTTCTTTATATGTAGCCCACAGATTGGTTTCCTGCAACAGGGCACCAATATACAGGAAGTCCTGGTCCCAACGCATTTTGAACCGCGTGTCCAGGTATGGCGCCGGATATACCGCACTGCGCATGTCCACGAATTTCTCACTCCATGGAACCTGCTCAAAGCAACCATATTTCATTTCAGTTTAGTTTAAACCGATTTTTATTTCTGATTTAAATTATAGAATTTGGATTAGTCAACAAGTCCTTGCATCCTGGTTCCAGCCATTCAGAAAATAACAATGGCAGGCATTTAACATGAATTTGAACAAGTGAAAGAACAGATTATAAGTAAAAAAAAAATTAAAAAAAATGAAGAGATAGAAAACTTAACAAAAATTGAAGAGAACATACAAGTACATGTAGTTGAATTTGAAACATTCAAATGGTATGAATAAGAAAGAAAATATTCATACACATGAAGAAAATATTGGTAAAGAGTGGGTTTAATTGTTTCTTGTATTATTTCCTTCTGGAAAACCTACATATTAATTAAACACGAACATTTTTCATAAGCAATAACCCATAGCGTCTCTACTTTAATTGATACATATCAATTACCATGACGTATATGCATGATATACATAAGGATAAGTCAAATAATAGATCCTAGATGGACGTTAGATAGATATATTATCTGTCACCAAGACATAGAACATACGAACAAATTTGCCGCATAGGACACACGTATAAGCCAACTGAATTGAACATATAAATATGAAGACATGCATTTCTAGGCGAGGTATTTCTTATGTGGTTCATACCTCAAAAGTACGGCTTGTACCTCGATTGATATGCAGACTGTTGTCAAAGTGAGGTAACTTTGCCGAGGTATAGAACTATATAACCATCATTTCTAAACAAATCCTTCCTAAAACACGGAGAAATCGTGCCGTACATATTCTACTTCTTAAAATAATATTTAGTGTATACCAATATCAAATCTTTGCTTAAATTCTTTTTGAAATGTCATTTCGTGTTGGAAACAATGTTCGGAATTTATTTTTCAAGAACCTTAAATCTAACTAGACTGCCTAAAATCGACATCATTTTACATATAAAAGGATCGGATTTGCAACTTTTTCACAAATCTGATGGAAGTCGTCAACAACGAAGTGACCTAATTGGGCACACAGTGAGACGACAATAAAATGTTGATCGCCAGGGGCGCTGCTAGATCTCTTCACCACCTGGCGAAATAAATAACACATATAGATTAATTAATTGTTTGTGATAAATTTGCGGTAGACTGAACCGGACATGCTAACCTGTTGTATTTATGATCTTTTCCCCCATATTATGACTGTGTCAGTAACTTGAGTGTTCGAAACCCTTTTGTGGCAACCAACTGATGAAGATTATCAGGTTGAAGGAAATTGTCCCGCTTCTTAATATATTGATCTAAAGATCAGTGCTGCCACCTGTAGTCCATTGTTATCGTGCGTGACTGCGGATACGCTGTGTGTTTGAATTCCGTTTAGGCGGAAAAACCTTTCTTACCTTCCCAGCCAGGAACTTTCAAGAAAGATAAATATAAGTTACGAAAACTAGTCGACGTAAAACATAAATAGACTTGAGCACTCAAGCCTCTGGTAGTAAGGTGTGATTATGTTTGCCTTGACAAAATTGAATGATCATATAGACTTACCTCTTTCCATGCCGACTCATTCATTCTTCCGTCGATGATGATCTCTTGATCTTTTAGATGGTATGCAATATAGTGCCGAGGAAGTCCGAAATCCAGGCATCGTTCCGCAGAACTTACGCATGTATTTTTCTCGCTGTGTCGCTCCACAAATCTCTTAAAATAGGTCTGAATAGATTTGTTTGTGGAAAGATTGGAACAGGTGGCTTTCAGTGCGTCTTCTACACTTCCGGTCTTAAGCACAGTTGTCTCTTTGGAAGCGTGTTTTCCGGAGAAGTATCCGATTAAAATCCCAATGACAAACAAAACTAAGGCAATAACTGAACACACCGCCACTGTTTTCTTCGTTTTTATGTCTACAAGGATATAACCCGCCATGTTTGTGTTTATTTGTGCAAAACAACAACGTCGCTACACCGCCCCTTGGCAATCATTCATCACGTTTACGTCTGTGTATTAAAATGTATGACAGCAACGTTTATACGTTTCAAAATGACGCTTCAGTTACAAAAGGAGGCCAGCATCGGTAATTAGAAACTTCTGTATGTATACGCATGAATTATTGAGTCACTGTTTACCACGAGAAGGTATCACACTATGTAAATCAACAATCTGACATTGTTGATACGTGAACATTGGTTGCTGCATAATCTTACGTTATAACGTTTGTAAGCATTCGTAACGTGGCGTTCAAAGTGAAGATCACGTTAACATCTCTTACGTGAGAGTTTATAATAACTGATAACTTCTATATTTTTATGAGTCAGTCTGTAACACCCCTTTTTATTTAGTCCATTACTTAGAAATCGGGAGGAAGGGGTGTTGGAGGGTATTTCTGTACTCCAATTGCATCAGTGCATAACATATTTTGAAACATACATGTACTACATAGACCTTTTCCGAAGCGTGCGCTCTTATTGATTAAGTGTACAACTTGGCTTTTTTTTCGTGAAAATACATATATACTAATCCTGCTTTAAAATTCCCATTTAAATGTCTGGCAAATTTTATCAGTGATTTATTTCAATGAAATGCCTTTCGATATATTTGACAAAATCAAGTGTTCACAAACTAAGGATGACTTTTAAGTCGGATAGATTCTGTTAAGATATTCCTCCAGACAATAGAAGCCTACGCTTGCTTTGGTCTTTTATTGTCTGTTGTAATGTCTTAATGTAACAGATGGTGAAAAAATCATGGCTCGACCGGGACTCGAACCCTCATGTCTTATTACCTATTGATTTATCATCAAATACCTGTACCCGGCTACATATTCCCCCTCCAAATTTAGAATTCGTCCCGAATTCTTTGAGACAAAGAACATTGTGAAAAGTTCTTGAGGTGCCGAAGCAATAGCCATATCAAACAGTAGGTTATTTACGTTGGGCGCCAAATGTAACAGGTGCTCGACCGGGACTCGAACCCAGGACTACCACTGAGCTATCGAGACACTCATGTCTTATTGCCTATTGATTTATCATCAAATACCGGTACCCGGCTACATTAACATACTCTATCCTATACATATATATAGCAGCACCTTATTGCGATATCACAATGTGGCATACCGGTATCAAACAATACCGTTTTCATCGACCGTGGTATCCCGCAAATCCTTCATTCCTAGGTTAGTATCTGGAAGCATTTTCGTCTGTCTTGTTCGGTGGGGTAGATTTCCTGTACCCTGGTACAATAATATTACCCGTTACCCGATGTCGGCATTTTTCTAATATGATACCTCATGTCTTTCTTTTATTATAACATCAACACACGTTAATGTTGATATTCTTTTATATATTTCTACGGTCTGGCAAGTGTGTGTTAAGATAAGCCGTATTTTGGATGTAAAGACCGTATTATTAAGCGTTTTGTGAAATATGTTAAACTCAGAAATATAGGTGTAAAATTTATATTGTAAATTAATCGATAGTTTGTAATGCAATTACTTTATCTGCACGGGTACCCGCGGGTAATAGTATGATGGGTACCCGAATAAAAATAATGGACTCGTTCAGTCCTTCTCTGTATACGTCTTTACCCAGCAAGTCTACTAACAAGGCTGTTGACAATTTTGTAAAGTTCGGGCTGTATCACGGTGCTGTGGGTTCGAATCCCAGTAGGGACTTCGGATTTTTCATGTGAGGAAGCCTTCCAGTTGGCTTGCGGTAGGTCGGTGGTTCTACCCGGGTACCTCTGTGTACTCGGGGTCTTCCTCCACCTGTAATTAGCTGGACGTCGCTATATGATTGAAATACTATCGCAGCGACGGTAAACCCCAATACAGCAACAGCTGTATCACGATGCATAACCATATCGGCAGGCTCTCTGCGGAAATCGCTATATCGGCAGGCTCTCTGCGTTCGCACCGGTCATTCTCTGCCATAAACACTAGCAAACGCTGGACGGAAGGGGAAGAAACAGACCAATGGTCACTTTTCAAAGGTGTGTTGCTCAATATTAAGTATTGCACGGAATATTAGAGTATCTTAGCTTTGTATATGCGTGTAAACTTTTTATATAGCGATTTCCGCAGAGAGCCCGCCGATATGGTTATGCACCGTGTGTATACTACATGAATATACGCGTCCCTTCTTGTCGCATCACCTGAAGGCCTCAAAGTCTGCCAACTGTACTCTAATTAACGTTTGAGCAAATAAGATGTGCCATAAAAGGTCGCGTTGGGTGGAGACTTAAGTCAGTGATATGTATATAACAGAGAAAGAGAGAGAGAGAGAGAGAGAGAGAGAGAGAGAGGGAAGAGGGGGGGGGGATTTTTCCCAGTTGGCTTTTGTCCGGTGGAATTATATGTGCTTATAGGCTTTTGTCCTACACTCAATATTTTAAAAAAACGTTTGCCCCGTTATCGGGAGGTTGTGGGTTCAATCTCCGGCTGCAACAAACCAACATAGTTAAATTTGTATATCTACCTACTGATATACCTCCCATGTCTGGCGTTCAGCATATCAGGGTTATTCCAGGACTAGTTGGGCCCATGACAGAATATTGTGACTGAGTGCGGTAGCATTCATCTCGTCTAGAGCGTGATAGAGGTGACCAAAAGTTGGCAAGGTCATATGATCATTTCTGTACATTCAAACATTATGGAATGATTTGGTAGAAAGAAAGATAGCTATTTACATGGCTAATTAATGATTGTCTATTCACAGTTAAAACATACAGATGTTTAAAAACAGGCCTTTAGATTGTTTTGCTACAAAAATGTGCTAAAACTAAAATCTTGGCCCGAAATAAAAACAAAAATTAGTTAATGTGTATTCACATACAAATGTACTTATTTCACCATTCTTTGGAAAATATGATTTGTTTTTGTTGTTGTCCTTTCGGCAATATGTCGCTGCCTACAGTCACGGTGTGCACGTAAGTTTCTCCTCTGTGCTTTGATTCTCAAGATACTTTAATTACACTTTGTACATATTGTTAGTGCTGGCATGCGTGGAACCAGCTAAAATGTCTGATATTCGAATAAAAATCTATTGTTCCATTTTTTCCTGTATCTTAACTTTTATCAACCTTACTATTTCCTTTTGATTTCTTTTTTATATTGTGGACCTGTGGACCTCTTCGACTTCTTCATTGCTCTTTGCACCTTTCTTTGCTTCAGTGGCCTGGAACCCAATGGATGGAGAGTACATTACCCTTGTCTCCAATTTCTGCTGTTATTGTCTGCTTTTCATTACTGTTTCTATTTATTTTACTGGTATGTTTGTGCTGAATGCAGACTGGAGTGCTATAAGTAAGGAGATCATTGTCTGGTTCAGTATTGTCTTGATGGTATTAACAAATTCAAGGTCCATTCTATCCATGCAAGTTCTCCAACATAATTATTGCTGTTTTTGCTAACACCTTTATTTAGTAGCACTGGATCTGATTTATACCCATTAAAGAAAATAGCTTTACCTGCATCGGTTGGGCCCGAAATTTCCAAAAGCAGATCCATCGGTTTAAGAGCAATATGTCATCCCCAACCGATTCAAGCAAATTATTAATATTCTCTTCTTGAAGTTCTTTGCCACAATTAATATCATCTGGGTCTTGTCTGTATTCCTTTTTTCTCGTCAGTCCAAATAATCTCTTGTCAAATTCAAACTCTCTGTCAATATCCTCCAGTTTAACCTCACCTCTTATTTCATTGGACCTCGACAGAAGAAGCTGGAACCTGCAAGGTGAGACTTATTACTGGTGCTTGTAAACTGTTCAGAAATTCTTCCTTCAATGGATCCCAGTCTGTCATATTGTAAATGGTGATCATTTCTTGTGCTTGGCGCAGCTTAAAATGTAGATCAATTTGGTGTAGTGTTCGTGATAATCTCTAGAGCTTCATTGCTGGTACTGAAAAGACATCCAGAGGCCTTGAAAAGAACACTCCTTTGAATATTGCTGAATTCTTTACAGCACAGATCTGTCGCTGACACCAATGCTGCTGACACATCATCAAGGATGTTATACAGACGTTAACATTAGTTCTGGGTGCATCTCCTATTGCTTTGCACACATATTAGATTTAAGTGCTGCGAAATAGTTCTTGATCAGGCTCCCATCTTTGCTTTTGATTGGTTGGATAACTGCCTCTGGTATGGTTCAGTCCACCAAAACAAAGACTGGTCTTTGGTATCAATCATTTTAGAGATTTTCTCTAAATACGCACACTTAGCCTTTTCTACTTCTTTCTTCAAGTAATTCATCCACTGCCAATCCTTATAACATTTCATTTCTAGGATCACTACGTTTTAAAAACTTACTTTTTGCTCGTTTAAAGCCCTTTGCTAGTTGTGTCAGTTTGTCAGAGTGTTGTTTTTTTAAATTTTTAACATGGCACTGAGCTTATTCTACAAATAGGTCTCAACATGACCCTTTACGTCGTATAACTGTTAAAAACAGGTATTACAAGGAAGATAACTCTAGTCAAAATATTTAACAGTAAGAGAGTAGTTATCTCCAAATGATTTAACCAAAAAACTGAAGAAAGAAAAAAAACAACAACAACAAGAAAACAACCTGCTTGTGTATTACTGCAAATATATATCTATACATAGATTTCTAAAATACAGTTTTCTGTATATGTATTATATATTTTATATAAAATTTAAATATTTAATGAAAATAAGAAATAATCCCAAGAAGTGTCCATGTGGGTGGGATCCTATGTGTTACAGTCACGTGCTCTGTATTAGTCAAATAAAACGTTTTTCGCGTTTTATTTTGATTTCTAAAATCAAGAACAAAGTTACGATAACTCATAGCTCTTGAAAAAATGCCAAAACTATGAAAATGCCAGGAAATTTTATGTTAACCCAATTAATTCGACATTTACACATTTTACTGCGTCTGCTCGCGACCCTGGAAATGCGATGTGTAAAAAAAAAAAACAACAACAAAAAAAAAATAAAAACGGACATAGATTCAATTAATTCGGAAAGCAGATACTCCAGAATGTCACAGACGGCGTTTTTTTTATTATAATTTTTATTTTATTTTTCAAAACTCACAAATTAGATAAATGGGGCTGGGCAACAAGCTCTTACAGCTTAGGTCATAAAGTCATATCTCACAAGGAACCGGGTCGAATCCACCAACAATTCTTTGTTAAACTTAAATACTTAGGGGCGAATTTTATTAGCATTGTTTTCAAATAAAAATACTCAAATACATGTAGTTAATTTCTAAACAGTTTTTTGCTAGTTATTAAGGTAATAATTCATTTCAGCATAGTTAAGTACTTGAATATTTTATATAAAAAAAGTAATGGTGGAATAACCCTAACCTAGTTTAAGAATTTAAGTATTACTTAGCGCTAAGTATTATTTGTGGAATTCGAGCCTGGTTATATCAATTCATTATCTTCTTCTGTCTTCAAAAGAAATCATGAGAAAAAAACGTATAGTCGCTATCACTGCGCTACTTTGGAGGCTTGTCATGTCTTAATATTAGACTAGAGCTAATGGATGGAATGAATCCCTTCCGTTGGATAAATATGAATAAACCAAATAAACTCATTTTAAAAGAATTAACCGAAAAAAATGGATAAAAGCTTCTCATTTGAATTCTTTAAATTTGGGCTTTTAGAAATAACTCGAACTTAGTTTCCCTTACGTTTGCTAAGTGCGAACTTCTGCGAACTTTTTCTGTTATATGGGTCAAGGCTTAAGATTTTGAGATTAATCCTGGTGCATTAGGGTACAGTCTTATACGTACAAACCATAAATACTGTATCATCATGATCATCATCATTTCTCTCTCTCTCTCTCTCTCTCAGATTTTGTCTCTATACTTACTTAACTTGCATATGTTAATTTCCCTATCTCTCTACTCAAACATATGCACAAAACATAAACCATAACACTGTCAAGACATTTTCGGACAATCCCCGATCATATAGGGTTCAGTATAAACCAAACTTCTTGCTGCAGGAACCTCCCTTGTTAAGGTAAAGTCAATATAATGGTTCCGCTACGTCTTGGACCACTTAAACTCTATCAAGATAACCAAGGTACCCTAATGAAACATTAAGAAACCTTGGTTATCTCCGTGATAGGCCATGAGGTCTGAAATGTAGCGGAACCATTACAGGGATATGGCCTTAAGTACAGCAACCACTACCACCGCAAGATTTTTTCGGAAAGTGATTTTTTTTACACTTTTGATTTTAGATCAGTTACGTTTGAACTTAGTTCGAACAATGTCTTTGAGAGCATATTTTCAGCTAAGTCAAAGTCAGCTGAGTTCGTATCCAATTATGCTTGAGAAAGTCCGTGTAAATCAAACTTAAGGTAAAGTCCCTGTAATGGTTCCGCTACTTTTGGACCCCTTGGCCTTTCACGGAGATAACCAAGATTTCCTAATGTTTCATTAGGGTACCTTTGTCATCTTGCTAGAGGTTAAGTGGTCCAAGACGTAGCGGAGCCATTATAGGGACTTTAACTTAAGCTGTAGAGTTAATATTTAATAAAAAAAAATCGCTCAAATATCATACTCAGGCTTAACTCAAACTTAAATAGATATTTGAGAATAAACCTGAGATCGTGCTTAGGTATTTTTCAAGAACACGGGTCCTGAACGTCTTGTTCTTTATACCAATATTAAAATGCAGTCGGATATAAATAGCAAACTATGCATTAGTAGATTATATTATTATTAATACAGATTTGTGTGCACTCTTTTAAATATCCAGGCCGTATCTCATTTAAATAATAAACTGGACATTGATAATTTGCAAAACACACACACACACACACACACACACACACACACACACACACACAGGGGCACCGTGGTCTATTGGTAGAGCATATGGCTGAACGTCCGAATAGTTCTCAAAGCTCGGTGGTTTAAACGTAATCATTTAACGTTGATTGGGTAGCAAATCCTTACCGCTTACACTAATCCCTCTCGGCGGTTCCTGTGTAGGACCAGTAATTTCCGCCTGGGAAGGTCATGAAAAATCCGTGTCCTCAAGGGGTTCGAGCCAACAACCTTCGAGTCCACAGTCGGATATGTTGCCACTGGACCACGGCGCCCTGTTGTAGGGAACATAGAGACGCAAAATATTGGCTCAACCCCAAAACCGTCGTGAGGGATAAGTACAAGTTGTAAGAAACTGTTCTCAATCGGCGTAAAAAGAAATTAAGTTTAAACCAATGAAGCTATTTAATAGTACCCACATAAAAAGCATATATTTAGATAAGACATACGTTTATTTGATTTTCTGGGTGCGACTAATTGAATCTGCCTCGGATTCATATAACAGCTTTGCAGTTGTACTTCATTATCATTCCAGCTTTCTTTATGTGCCAATTTATCTTAATGTACTTGCCTTGTAAAGTGTGCATTTCTTCCTATGATTCCATTCACATTAGAATCCCAAGAGTACCTGGTCTTCTGTAAAAGATGTTGTATTAAAAACTTTATTGTTGTGCAGTTATGTGCATGGCCCGCGTTCTTCTCTTTGTAATTTGATTTCCGCGATTTAGACATTAAAGTATTCGTAATGTGTCAGAACAATTACAATTACAAAACAAGAACATGGTTCTTTTTTAAGCATTTCACAAATGATAAAATGCAGTATGCATATTTGCATCTCTGCAGTTGGTTATTTTTATAAGTACGTTATTTTGAGGTATGAAAAGCTAAATTGTCATGTTGTTTGCTTTGACTTAACATCCCTCCAACATCATTTAATTAACCTGAAGACTTTATCTCCATGTGACAGCTATAGTTCTGTCTTGTATCGATATCACGTCATAGACAAGTGGTATACCACGTACAGTCGCATCAACCTGACATCGTGTCAACCAGTCTAGAAACCAACCTTATATGCTGAGCGCCATTTTAATGTCTTATGTGTGACGCGGCGGGGATCAATTAGGAGTTCACTGGAGTAGATTGGCCGTTATTTGCATCTGATTCCATGACGACCATCCCACATGAGTATTCCATTATGTACCGACACTGAAGACCACTGTGGCCAGTATAAAACCAGATCAGCCAGTCAGTACTGTTCAGGGTTAATACTTTCTAAGCGATGTTACCCAGCGGGTGATACTTGCACGATCTGGTTGTTGAAAGAAAAATGTACTGTACAGCTTCGAAACGATAATTGCCCTTAGTCTGATCAAGCTTGATAATTAAAGACAGCGTATGACGGAATATCGGAGCGGTAAATTGGTAAAGCAGATAGAGATCGGATATCATTAACAATTAAAGTGTCCGCTTTGTTCTTGATCGTTCTGACGAAAATAAATCCCCAAAAATCTCGCGGGATTCTCACTGTCACCGAGAACGAACCTGGCTTAATTAAATATACTGAGCTAGCATGTGTCCGTTGGGAGGGATCCGAAAATGTCATCGGACGAGAAAAAAAAAAGTCCTGTCATATGGAACAAAATGACGTTAGTCAGATCTTATTCAGCATTTCAATATTCTTTCAACTGATGATCGTAAGAATGGTGATGAATGTTCTATTAAAAGTATTTTAAGATTAAGCTATAGGAGCAGATATACTAACGCGTGTTCAATGTCTTTATTTTCATTAAATACAGTAAACGTTTTAGTATCTATTTTATAGACATTTTTGTGTCTGAGATGCATCTAATACACCATTTTATATACGAGAGAGAGAGAGAGAGAGCTTAAGCAATAAAGACACATTATTGTGCACTGTTGAACTGTTTCTTTATTCCAGGATAAAGCATTTAACACTTAGATGTTTCCAGATACGGTGTTATTCCAAAACAACGTTTCTGGAGAAGGTGCTATGATGGAATTAAACGTTTCGTACTTATTTCCCAGTCTTTGAGAAAGATTTCTTCAAAGCGATAATACAATAATTATAGTTGTTGCATGAAATATAAATCAAATGAAAGACATTAGTTTTTGCCACAATTAAGTTAAAAAGCACCTCAAAATACAGTTCCAATATATCAAGGGAAAAGTGAGAAGAAAACACAAAAACATCGCAGGGGACCATATTTCTGCCATAATTTCTGGTTGATTTATACCACCTAGTCGAGGAAACAATTCCAACTGTTTCTGTCATTCCCAAGTGGTACTTACTAGTAAGATATTCCTTGGATATTGTTTTGTTTGGAACGTGAAGAGTCATCAAGTTGAAATCGAACCCTGGCCGTAGGACTTCCGGTTCCTCTAGACTTGATACCGTACAGGGATTAACACAAGGAACCATTCAAACTCGGTCATATATACTCGTCAATCCCGGACTCAATCCGGTACATACCGAAACAAAATTTAATTAACCTTTACTTTGTTAATACTTCCATATTGAACATTTCCTTTCCTCATTTTTTACTGTACCATTGTGTTTTTAGTGGGGATGCTTGCTTAAAATTTATTGACTGTATAGTGAACAGTGCAGACCATGATCAGACTGCACGGATGTCATAAAATTAACTTCTTAATAATTAATAATTGCAATAACCCATATATACTCAAAGGAAAAGAAACGCAGGGTAAACTTTTGTGTCAGTTTTAAATACTAGGAAGTATTCATTATTACAGTTTAAATTATTTTGATAAAGATTTTTTTTTAAACAAAATAAATGCTTTAGAATGAGATGGGGGTCTATCATATGAGGTTTATTGCAAGGTTAGGAGGTAAAAACACGAGTCTGGTTAATACAGATTTCAGTTACTCTGCGTTTCTTTTTCCTTTGAGTATATTTACCCACTACTTTACGTTTCTAAAGTGAAATACATTTGCATAAGTTTCATTGCTGATACGATGATAATTCAGCTCAGTACATGATATGTTTGCACTAATCTATCATATGAAAAGTAGTTTGATGTTCTTCTCATTCACTTCATTTGTCGGAAGGTTATACCCCAGAGGTGATGTTCTTTGAAGTTAATTGTCGTGACAGTAGAACTGTTCTGATGTGCACTTTTCGAGATCTTAATTAACTGTATACATTTTGAATCTGTATTGTGAGACTAATACAATACTAAAATCTTAAGAAAATTTACTGTCATATATTAAAGAAATTATTGACATTTGCATTACCCCCATTTCGGCTTTTATATTAAAAATGAAAACATCTAAGCAACAACAACAATAACAAAAAAAAAAATGGATGAAATTCAATATAGTGTCAATACATGTGATTTTATAAAAATTGTTAACCATAGTAACCATCCAGATATGTGTGTTAAATAATATGTTTAAATCATAAACCAAACTATTTGCATTCAATATTTCACTAAAAAGTCATACGATATGGACAAGTTCTCACCATTTTCGCACGACATGATTTTCTATAACTTATGTGAATATGTTTTCTATACCTATGTCAACATTATTTGTTTTTTGAAAAAATATCTTTGACCTCTTAGCAATATTTAGGCAAAGTATAAACACATTTTACCGTTCAGATATAAAGTATTTAAATCTGAAATGACTCACTGGCAAATTTCACTCTGGACTAAAATTAGCAAAAGATGATTATGAAAAAAATAAATAAATAAATAAAACAAAATAAAAAAACCCATAATACATATTTTGTTATATAATATTATCTGACAGATATACACCATAAGAAACAGAGCCAGACGATAGTTCCTGCAGTTTTTCGATTTCTGACTTTTCTAGACGACGAGAGTCAAATGTTGACATATCAGACCGGAAATGATATTTATCAACCTTTGCTTTTATTATTTTTCTTATTTTTCCCTCATTTACGGGCATATTACATATATATTAAAAGTTTCTTTAGAAATCGAATCGAAAATCAATTTGAATTATGAAAAAAATACACTATGATTTGAACATATGCGATGTCGGTCTCTTCCGTACAATAGTCCGTCGTACGGAAGAACAGGCCGACATCGGACGTTGTGTACATGATCCCACGAATATATTTACAGAACGAAATAAAATGTCAACCGAAAATAATAATATATTTGGGTATTGTTTCTCAGTCTTGATTTCAAAAACACTTACATACATCGTATAATCTCGTAACATTTAGACTCTCAGAACGGCGTGCCATCCTAAAGAAATCGACTCCCACTGATAAAACACAAATTGTTCCAACGATCTTTTAAACGGTATTAACTTGGCACTGTCCAAACAAATATATGCCCTGATATATTTGCTTACCTTCTTTGTTTCATTAAAATCCGCCATCTTGGATTGGCCCACTGCAGGCAACCATTGAACGGCGTATGCCAGACCATTTCGCCCATTTCTACGACCACCGACGGATAAGGCCAAGTAGTTACAATTGATGCCAGACCTTTACTCTCTGTAGTAAGGTCGGATACCAGACTAGTCGGTTGGGCGTTGGAAGTGAATGGGTACCTTATCGCCCATCCTGAGGCATGCATTCTCCGGTTACAAAGAAAGGATTTCCCTCAGCGATATCTCTTTCTGTAAAATGAAAAATAAAAAATAAGCAAATTGAATGAAATAATAAAAATAGCAAAACAACAACAAAACAACAGCAGAAAAATAATCGATGTAACTTTTGTAAGATTTTATTCTTTATTTTTCAATTCTAGGATTACAACAAGTCTATAAATCTAGATCCAAATTTTGATCTCTTGACTCTTCAAGAGAAAATATCTACAATCTATCGCAAAACATATTTTGGTATGTCATTTTTTCTATATAATAACGACATACTTGCTAGTTTATCTCTGCAGAAAATTCATATCCATCCATTGTTTATAACAATCAGATAATTGCTTCCAAGAAAAGATTTGACAAATTGAATAAAATTTCTAGACTATATAAAACCTGAACATTCCATGCAGGAGCAATCCACAGAGCGTCTATTGTGTCATACGCGTTTTATGTTTGTTGTGTTGTTATACGAATTTATAAGACCATAACGACCACACTTGTTTAATATCCCAGCCAATAAACTGCCCTCCTGTACCCCTGTCTGATCTCTACCGACTCGTTTCTCCGAGTCTGGATGATACAGTCAATCTGCGTTAGTTGAAATGTGAATCTTGATTTAATTTCTTCTTTTTCTGATATTTATCTTACACATTTATATATTTTTACCGTCGGAATTCCACGAATGGAATTTGACACTGAGTAATTTCTAGAATCTTGATCAAGGTAGGAAAACATTATATGATATTCTTATATTAATTTCTCATAAATACGTAGTTTCCTTACTGACTAATACTCAATCGTTAATACGCGGACATATCCGTCGGTGCTCGGTTTACCGGGTGTTCCGAATGACACCTATATATAGAAATGAAAATACTTAGTATTCAATTCGGGGGAACAAAACTGATTATATTTGAATTAAAGTATTTAAGTATGATTTAGTAAGGTTTTCTGCTCCGTACAGGTGGCTGTATACACAGGTTTAATTGTACCTAAATAGTTTGTAATTTGATCTCTCTTTGAGGTATCATGTATCGACCACCAATCTCACACCCTTTCTAATATTCTGCTTTTGAACTTTGAATATTTGTTTAGAATTGTGTCCCTAACGATTCTATGATAGGATACATGTGCAGTTTATTATAAGCAGCACTATTTTCAGATTACAAATCATCATCATCATCATCATCATCATCATCATCTCAGCAACCACTTTTACTTAGGTCGTCTGTATTTTGTAACAAGCAGAACTCGCATTAACTACTCTAAGACTATTCATTTCACATCGATTATAATACAACTGATATTAATTGCCCTTGACGGTTCCTGGGTTGGACCAATACTGAGCCTGGTAAGGAAATGAAAGACATTAGCCCCTAACAGGGATCTAATCACAACATTCAGATTCGCACCTACGTTATCAATGGACCATGGCGCCCCCTTATAATTTTGATTTGCAGTTAACTAATGACAGCGTGTCAAGGTCGTGGACATTTTCTGGTCACAAACAACCTTCAAACCAAAGAAAAATGTCTAGGGTGACAGAGAGGGACAAACAGACAAACATACATATTGATTCATTCACATCTCCTGGGAAGGTGGGTATTTTGATTGAAACCAAAGAGTAACATTAGACTTACATATTATTAAAATTCATGTTATCCATAAGTTCATCTCATTATTGTCCACGAAACTGAGACAAAACTGAGCCAACCATGTATCAGTCCATCTGTCGACACAGGTAAAGATTCAATTAGCACAAAGACTAATTGCGCACTCTAGTTACATGTTCAGTTAGCATCTCTAGATGAGATTTTCTAAAAGGCCGTTGGGTCCCAGAGGAAATGAGAGTTATTACGAACAGTTATTTCTCAGTTTCATGTCGAAAGCAATAGATCAAAAGTAATTTTTGATATGCAGTTACATTGGCATTAAGTGCTCCTTTCAGATCATTAAATATTGAAATATGAAAATGGGATCAATAATAGCAATATGTTTGTATCAAGGATAAATAATATCTATGATTTATGTATATCAATGTAATAAATCTGTACAATTTACCATATGATGTCTAGTGTTTAATTTGATACAAATGAGAGATGGCGTTTTTTCTGTAACAATATACATGTATCTTATTTAAAAGCTATTTATGTTTTGCTTCCATGATTCAACTAAAATGATAAATTTACGCTTTGTTTCCCAATGGACGTTAACAGTATTTTGAGCTGCAGCTCGATTCTTTTAGTTTTACATGTGATAATTAAACATGTCTGCAGGAAGAATTCTGAAATAGTTTGTATTATTTTAATGGTGTAGATAAGCTTGATGCTGCTGCTGCTGATGATGATGTCGATGAATTAGACGCTCTTGGATCTCCAATGACGAGGTGGAAGAAGAAAATTTGATTTACGAAATACATTAACAACAACAACAACAACGACGACAACAACAACAACAACAACAACAACAACAACAACAACAACAACAACAACAACAACAACAACAACAACAACAACAACAACGGCGACGACAACAATGACAAGTCAACAACAAACATTTCGTCACCTGAAACAAACATCAATTTGAAGAAAAATGATTCGCAATAAATTGTACATTGAAATAATCAGTTTAGTTAAATACTGAACATATAGTTAAACCTGTGCCAAACTTGGATAATCCTCTTTATTTCCCATTGTTCTCTTGGTTTTATAGCTTAAACATTGAAAAGTAAGTACTTTTAATATTTAGTATAATCCATTCATGTACCCATATAATATCCATATAATCTTTGAATTTGGATTAACAGTTGACCTACTTTTAAAAGAAAGTTTGTGAAACATTTTAAGTGATCAGTTATAAGAGAGGAGATGTAGACGACAACGATAATAAAAATGTAGATTTAGTGCATTGATAGCAACTGCAAGTGTCAAGTGATTTCTGGAGATAGCCTCCAGTATAAGAGATGATACATTACCTGATTTCTATTTGGTAAGTAAGTCTACGCACGATAACGTTAATGGTAATGATTAACTTTAATTTTAAAATATTATCCATTCAATTTACATAGATTTTTCAAATGGAAGTATAAGAATGTGAAAAGAAAAGTGTTTTCCTTGAAATTAGGGTTTCATAATTTATCAATTCTGTACAGAGATACCATGATAACAGCTCCTGTCATTAATACTATAGTACTACCGCCGCTACGACTACCACTACTACTACTGTTACTACTCCTGCTGCTGCTGCTACTACTTCAACTACTACAATAGTAGCATAGGAAACAACAAAAGTAACTATTATAATGATAGGCAAATCTTTTTCAATGAACATAAGCTGCACGATTTCATTAATACTATCGCGATCATATAAGCAGCAGCAGCAACAACAAGCACAACAATAGCATCAGAAAAAAACAATGGACACAAAAATGAAGATGGAGAATGTGGAAAGAAAATAATATCGATAACTGCAGAGAAAAAACAAACAACAAATAAAACAACAACAATTCCAAAATTTAAAAATAATAATAATAATTAAATACTATTAATAATAATACTACAGATAATACTTCTAATAAAAAAATAATAATAGTATTTCTAATAATGATACTTCTAAAAGTTATACTTCAAATAATAATAATAAAATTATAAAATAATTAAAATAATAATAATATAATGATAATATTTCTAAAAGTAATACTTCTTATAACAATTATAATTATATTAATAACATATCTAACAATAATACTTCTATTAACAATTATATAATAATACTACAGATAATAATACTTCTAATAATATAAAATAATAATAATTATAATAATAACATATCTAACAATAATACTTCTATTGATAATTATAATTATAATAATAACATATCTAGCAATAATACGTCTAATAATAATTATAATTATAATAATAACATATCTAACAATAAGACTAATAATAATAATGAAAATAAAAACATATCTAACAATAATACTTTTAATAATAATAATTATAATAATAACATATCTAACAATAATACTTCTAATAATAATTATAATAAAAACATATCTAACAATAATACTTCTAATAATAATTATAATAATAACATATCTAACAATAATACTTCTGATAATAATTATAATTATACTTCTGATAATAATTATGATAATACTAATAATTATAATTATAATAATACTTCTGATAATAATTATAATTATAATACTTCTGATAATAATTATGATAAAACTTCTGATAATAATTATGATAATACTTCTGATAATAATTATGATAATACTTCTGATAATGATTATAATTATACTTCTGATAATAATTTATGATAATACTTCTGATAATAATTATAATTATACTTCTGATAATAATTATAATTATACTTCTGATAATAATTATAATAATACTTCTGATAAAATAAATTATAAATTATTACTTCTGATAATAATTATGATAATACTTCTGATAATAATTATAATTATACTTCTGATAATAATTATGATAATACTTCTGATAATAATTATGATAATACTTCTGATAATAATTATAATTATACTTCTGATAATAATTATGATAATACTTCTGGTAATAATTATAATTATACTTCTGATAATAATTATAATTATACTTCTGATAATAATTATGATAAAACTTCTGATAATAATTATGATAATACTTCTTATAATAATATGATAATACTTCTGATAATAATTATGATAATACTTCTGATAATAATTATAATTATACTTCTGATAATAATTATAATTATACTTCTGATAATAATTATGATAATACTTCTGATAATAATTATGATAATACTTCTGATAATAATTATGATAATACTATGATAATACTTCTGATAATAATTATGATAATACTTCTGATAATAATTATAATTATACTTCTGATAATAATTATAATTATACTTCTGATAATAATTATGATAATACTTCTGATAATAATTATAATTATACTTCTGATAATAATTATAATTATAATACTTCTGATAATAATTATGATAATACTTCTGATAATAATTATAATTATACTTCTGATAATAATTATAATTATACTTCTGATAATAATTATGATAATACTTCTGATAATAATTATGATAATACTTCTTATAATAATATGATAATACTTCTGATAATAATTATAATTATACTTCTGATAATAATTATAATTATACTTCTGATAATAATTATGATAATACTTCTGATAATAATTATGATAATACTTCTGATAATAATTATGATAATACTTCTGATAATAATTATAATTATACTTCTGATAATAATTATAATTATACTTCTGATAATAATTATGATAATACTTCTGATAATAATTATAATTATACTTCTGATAATAATTATGATAATACTTCTGATAATAATTATAATTATACTTCTGATAATAATTATGATTATACTTCTGATAATAATTATGATTATACTTCTGATAATAATTATAATTATACTTCTGATAATAATTATGATAATACTTCTGATAATAATTATGATAATACTTCTGATAATAATTATAATTATACTTCTGATAATAATTATGATAATACTTCTGATAATACTATGATAATACTTCTGATAATAATTATGATAATACTTCTGATAATAATTATAATTATACTTCTGATAATAATTATAATTATACTTCTGATAATAATTATGATAATACTTCTGATAATAATTATAATTATACTTCTGATAATAATTATGATAATACTTCTGATAATAATTATAATTATACTTCTGATAATAATTATAATTATACTTCTGATAATAATTATGATAATACTTCTGATAATAATTATAATTATACTTCTGATAATAATTGTAATAATACTTCTGATATAATATTTCTAATAATAATTATAATACTTCTAAAAACAAAAGCAATTTTATTTTATAATTGTTCCGAAACGTTAGTTTATGATTATTTGTATCATTTATATATTTCAACAGTATCTATTTGCTTTGAAACATTCTTACGACAGTTAAATTATATAATTTTCCTTTTTATTTCAGCAGTTAAATGTCTCACCCTCGTCAGCCCGAGATGTTGCGGCTAGTGCTTTTACTCGGACTTACGGCAACTGTAGGGGCCCAGGTTTCGGCCCCAAATTTCTGTACGGAAAGTAACGGAGAGTTCTCGTGTAATTACGTGGCCATGGTCACCACCTCGGACCGGCCCATAGACTATGCAGGGTTTGGAGTACCCCCTCAAAGACTTGAGGTTACGGTCAATGGATTTATGCCATATTTCGGTAAATTTTGCTTTACAGTCCCAGGCATATAGGATATATAAGCATTGTTTTAGTGAATTATACATTTGTATAACAAATATCCAATGATGTTTTTACCACTTTATACAATCTAATTTACGGTAATCGCACCCAAATAAAATAATATATCATTTGGAATAATGTGTTATTATCAAATATAGCAAATCGTTGAGTTGATTTACAGTGCAAATTGAAGAAACCATCAAAACCATTAGAACACCACGTAAATGAATTAAACAAAGATGCTCTTTCCTAAACATCCGTCTTGATAACCTTCGTTTTTATTCTACTGACATGAGTGCTTTGTTGTAGTGTTATTAAAGGAAGAACTCAGCTTAAATGATATAAGAATCAGTAAAATATAGAGTGAAGACATATTCTCATCATCATAATCACCAGCTGCAGCAATAGCATCATCATCTTCCTCCTCTTCATTATTACAGTTGATATCCTCCTTCTCATCATCATCATCATCGTCACATCGCCGTCTCACAAACACAATCATCATCATCATCGTCATCATCGCCGTCTCACAAACACAATCATCACCATCATCATGATGATGATGATGATGATGATGATGATGATGATAAAGACAACTGTAGTAATGAAGAAGATGAATCATCAACGTCACCAATACCATTATCATTTTCGTCGTCGTCCTCCTCCTCCTCAATATCATCATCGTCGACGTTGTCGTGCTGATTATCATCTATTCATTGTCATCACCGCCGTCACCATCCGTGATAAATGTCCATCAGATTTTTTCATGTATATATGTTCTTGACACATCGGGAAAACAATAAAAGCATCATAGAATGGCCGCCCAGCTATTGAAGTTAATTATGGTGACACTTTCGCGACATAATGAAATTTGAGGATTTTCCAGAGCACATATTCTCCGCATCCGTCTGTCAAATCGGAAATAGCGATCCGCTACTATTCGTCCCTCGGGAGATTGTAACCGTGTAGAAAAAGGATCTGTTATGAATATTGAGTATATTTTTGTTCTATTAGGTTTCGGATAATGGTTCTTTTAGTTCTTCTTATATCTACAATTCACAATAATTGATTATGTGCCAAATGCTACATAATATATATATATATATATATATATATATATATATATATATATATATATATATATATATATATATATATATATATATGCGGCTTTGTTACCTCCCGTTTAATATTTCTGTATAGACCAATTCAACAATTTGCTGAGTATTGGAGAAATGGAGAAAATACGACCGCCAAAAACATTTACTTAACGTTCCTTTCACAAAGAAGGAAATTCAGATTTCAGTGAACATTTTTAAACGAATATATACGAGTGACGACTCGTATTTCTTCGTCTTTCTCCGGAACCGTTCTTTCATCGCTAATGACGTCACAGGGACTTTACATAGGTATCGAAACAAATCGTATATGATGGAGGAATTAAAAAGGGAGGGAGAACATTGTTAATTATATATTAACGAATATCGAATTTTCTTGCACAATGATGTGGTTCATTTACGTTTGAAATTAATTAAAATAAAAAATAGACTGTTTTTACTCTTATTAATAAAAAAAATGTGCTTTTAATGTTCCAATCGAGCTTGATAACTGCCGGGACAAGCTATTCCGGCTGATTTGCAGTGAATATAAGGTTCAGTTTACATATAAATGAATTTTTAATCGAAGCGGAAAAATTAAAAACCTGAATAAAAATTAGAGATACATCATAATGATCATGGTAAACACAAATGTATTTCCATTGAGTAAGTGGCATTGTAAATTCATTTTCCCGAGAAAATTCGATTTGAACAACAAAACCACGACAAAATCACAAGAGAAAGCCCGTCATAAAAACGTCTAAGATTTATTATCATTATTATTATTATTTTAAACACAACTTGGCCCATTTTCAATGTCATATTTGTGTAAAAATGCGATTTCTCAAGTTTGATTTCAAAACCCCAAAACAGTGTCCTACCTACCTTTTATAATGTTTTTTTTTCTCTCCATACAATAGGATTCACCCAGTCCAACTCCGAGTAGTATCTGAGATTTCCACATAGTCAATTCATATAATTATGATAATGACATAAGGCTAGACGTTTTCGTGATTTATTTCACGATTATTTAAGTTTGCGAATAGATTTCTGTCGCGATATTCGCTAATTTAAAACGTGTAAAACATGCTCAAATCTTTTCAAATAATATGCAGCATACTGCAATACGTTTTATTCCTTTTTTTCTAAAGGGGGAAAAAGTTAGTTCCTGATAAATATTCACGAAAAACAACAGCAATCATATTAAAAGTTTTTTTTCCAAAAAATTACTGGACCATTTACATTAGAAGAAACATTTAATATGATATGTCCATAAAGGATATTTATTTATCTCAGACAAAGACCTCAGTTTATTTCATTAGATCAACATCACATTAAAACTGGCATACTGGAAACGTTTTTCCCCATGAAAATGATAACATCTTACATTTCACGGTGATTGATGTGATTTATCATATATGAATAAGCCATTGTATCAAAAGCATGGATTGAAGTTTGCTTAGTTAATGATAATTTACGACAAAAGGATATTCAAATATCGTAATTGCGACATAACACGTACTAGTTTCTATATAGACATTATTGTGATGTAAAACTAAACTAGATTTTGACTCCATTACTACGTTAGGCTTACTGAAAGGTATTAAGTCAAATAAGCCTCTTACATCAAATTTGTTGAACACATTAATGAATGACCGGGTGTAATTTCATTTTAAAGAAAAACAACAGGCAACAACACACAACATTTTCTATTATCGTGCATTATATTTGCAGCATTTAATCTATATGCAGTATATATATACTATATATTGTATAATCTGTGTCACGTGCAATATTAGGTTCATATTATATCCTATTATACTAATATTCCTTCCAATGTATGTTGATTGTGAGTTATGTATAGTCAAAATACAAGTGAGTGAAAAACAAATGTATATGTGTTCTGGTTTCCATGACAACAGGTGATGCCCAGACGTTCAGCAGTACATTTAGCTCCATAGTAACAACCGGGTTCGACACGAACTACCCGGCCTCCCTCACGGTGGACTGCGGATACCAAGGCAGCTTGTACATGTTTGATGGAGCGTTCTATAACATGAGCTACGTCCAGCATCTTACGGTACATGTCCGTCCATTCTTCTGTCCATCCACCCGCTCGCCCGTTTGTTTCTCCGTTAATGATTCGACCGTCTGTACATCATCTCTATCTCTGTCATAAATGTCATTCATTTTATAACAGCGTGCATGTAGAAAGAGAAAGAATGATTTTAATATTTTATGTGCTTTTCCTCTAATTAATTTAATAAAAGCTTATTAAAGCCGACATATCGAAAATAGAGTGATCTTTTTACTATGTAACCGAAAAAAAGATATGCATTACCTTTTTATGTATTTCAGTTAAAAGTTATTTTTCCTTTTGGCAAACTTTTGTACGATTATTTGATTGTTATTTCAACCCCTAACCGTTAATAATGAATTATCATACTAATGTACTCATACACTTGAACGATACCAGTGTAGTTGTTGCTATAGTAACTGTTGTTAATCGTTGGTGCGACTAGTCATGTAGCTAATTACAGGTAGAGGAAGGTCCCGACACCGCAGAGGTTTCCGCAGTCTACCGTGATGGAGGCCGGGAAATAGTAATTGTCTAGGCATGCTCATTCACACCCTCGTGTTGTTAGTACAGTCGAATCTGTGTTAGCGGTTTCCTGTAATAAGCAACTTAATTACCTTAAGCAGTCAGTCATATATTCTGTTCTTTTCTATTCAGATCAAGAACTGCAAGACCTACTACTTGCCTTCTAGTGCCTTCACCGGTCTCGACAACCTGGACTACTTCGGGTTCGAACTTGGCTACATTGACGACGTAGATCCCAACGCCATGGCGGGCCTGAACGTCGAGCCACTGACGTCGGACTATCATTCGTTTCCTAGGTACCAGGGGAAGTTTGAGGTCCGATACTCACCCTTCACCAACAGATACGTGCCGCCTGGCCTTCTGTACAGCTGGAAGAACCTGACGGCCGTGTCGCTAGTGGTGAGTATCTATCTTTTCCTCCTCCTCTTCTTCTCCATCATCATCATCATCATCATCATCATCATCAAAGTCCACATTGTCTACAAGCCAGGACAGTCGATTCCAGTTATAATCAATGTGCATTGACTGTTGTCAGCAAGGAAAATTCAGTCTACCAAACGGAAATGGACTAAAATATGTCCATATAAAGTAATAACCCGCTTCCTTTTAGAGATATACGAAACTATGTTGCAATGAAGCTACTTGTAAACTGTCGATATTAATAAGTGTTACGTTTTTATGCTGATTTTGATGTCGCATTGTTTTGTCCGCTCATACGAGTTATATGATCTCATGCCAAAAAGCGATAGGAACACACATACATACACACATTGATACACGTAAACATTTATTCTTGAGTAATTGTTCGTGTTTGTAAATAAAATAAATTATACAACTTACTCATACATTCTCTCTACACGAATGTTTTACAATTACTCATTTACCTCGTTAATTCGAGAGAGCAACAATATCTTTCAACTCCCATCGATTAATCGGTTTCCCCAATCTCGAGGGAGAGATTACTTTGATGTATTTCCCCTGTGAGGCATTTTGTAAATGTTACAAATGTACACGGAGGATCATAAATCTCTATCAAATGCAACCAAAATCCTGAAAGGCTATGATATGTGTACAACAAATTGCATTTTACACTGTCAAAAAGACAGGATACTCGTTAAACCATTACACAATAAATATGAATCAAAATCACCATTTCCGTTGACGTCTTTGAGACTCATATTGGATGTGGTCACTAAGTCTCCATTTTCAGCAAGTTTAAAAATTGTTTATGAACAATGCAAATGTATAAACTTATTTCTTTTGCTTCAATTTTGGGAAACGTTCTTACATCCCGACGGTTACTGTGTTGTACCAGGTCTTGAACAATCCTTGCCCAAAGCTGGGGTCTAACCCGTACCTCGTATTCGTAGTCAATGACAACCACGACTGGACCACTGCATCATTGTTCTTTTAAGATCTTTTTTTTTTGTTTAAAGAGGGCCTATTAATTCCAATCATTTTTCATAAATATCATTTCTCAACTTGCAGGGCGCCGACATTGATTACCTCGCGGCCGACGTGTTCCGGTACAACACCGAGCTTCGAGTAATCGACCTGAGCGACAACCCGTTCACATCGCTCCCTGTCGGCATTTTCCAGTACCAGACCAAGCTGAGCGAGCTCCGTCTCAATAACATAGAGTGGGACTGTTCTTGCGACAACGCCTGGATCGTGGACCATGCCGTTAGAAATAACATCTCTTTAGTGGGGCACTTCGGTTGCAATTCTGGAAACGGTAGGCTTTATTCTGATTGTCTCTGAAGACCGACTCGCTGTGTTTTTATTGCTAGGAAAGTTTAGAGATAATACTGATCTCTTCACTCTTCAAAGTAATTGACACTTCGACTCTTTGGTTTGTTTTTTGCCTGAAACATCTCGAATTCCAAACATCGACATTTCGATTCTTTGGTTTGTTTATTGCTTGAAACATCTCGAGGGGCCGCCATGGCCGAGCGGTTACAGTCGTGGACTACATATCTCTCAGCCCCTCACCGCTGTGGGTTCGAATCCCGGTAGGGACTTCGGATTTTTCATGTGAGGAAGCCTTCCATCTGGCTTGCGGTAGGTCGGTGGTTCTACCCGGGTACGTCTGTGTACTCGGGGTCTTCCTCCACCTGTAATTAGCTGGACGTGGCTATCTGATTGAAATACTATCGCAGCAACGGTAAACCCCAATACAACAATAGAAACATCTCGAATTCGAAACATCGACATTTCGATTCTTTGGTTTGTTTATTGCTTGAAATATCTCGACTTCAAAACACTGCCACTTTGATTCTTTGGTTTGTTTATTGCTTGAAACAATTCGAATTCGAAACATTGCCATTTCGATTCTTTGGTTTGTTCATTGCTTGAAATCTCGAATACGAAACATCGACATTTCGATTCTTTGGTTTGTTTATTGCTTGAAATATCTCGACTTCAAAACACTGCCATTTTGATTATTTTGTTTGTTTTTTGCTTGGAACATCTTGAATTCAAAACATTGCCACTTCGATTCTTTGGTTTGTTTATTGCTTGAAACATATCGAATTCAAAACATTGACACATTGGTTCCTTGGTTTGTTTAATACATGGAAAGACTTACATCAAAAACATTGAAGCTTCCAAAATGGGTTCCTTGATTTTTATTGCTACTCAAAATAAAAACATTGACACTTGGATTCATTGAATGGTTTGTTCATTGTTTGTAAAAAATATTAATTCAAAGCATTAACAAAAAATATGAAATCAAAACATTAACACATTGATTTCCTATTCATTGCTTGAAAATTTATGAATTCAAAACATTTGCTCTTTCGGTCCTTCATTTATTTATGGCTTTGAAAGATTTGAATCTCCATCGTATCGCTATGCTTCTGCATTATTTCCATCTCGAATATTTTTTTCCTTTACTTTCAGGATTTTAATCATTGATAGTTTAGTTATTTATTTTTACTTTGATTGGAAAACAAGTTTTTGCTACTTACGCTAATCAATTAATGAAAATTAAATGGAAAAAAAAAGATTTTATGATCAGTTCTTTTATATATGCATGAATTCACAAATACTAATTAATTTGAAACTAAATATCTGTTTCCTAGGTAGAACCAGTACTTTGCGCCATGGAAAGCCATTAATAATGCTTGCCTTTGTCGGGAACCTAAAATATCCGGATCTGTTGTTATGTACGCTGCCACTGAACCACGACGGTCTCAATCACGGCGAATATTTGTATATAAAATCCACAATGACTTATTGTAAATTGATATTTAAAGACATTTATAAAATGGCGCTTAGCATATAAGGGTAGTTGCAGGACTGGTAGGCCCGGTGTCAAAATAATGTGACTGAATGTGGTATCATGCCACATGTCTACGGCGTGATTACTGCAGTGCAGCAGCACTATATCTGTCTCAAGTAGACATCGTCTCCAAATGACTGAATTACTGTCGGTGGGACGTTAAACTTAACAAACAAGCATACATTTATAAAATAAGGGTTTTTGCTTTACGTTGCATATTATTGATAAGTTTCATGTCAACAGAATGAATATGTATGCATTATTTTGGAAGAGAATGTCTCTGTCGTGATAATGTTGATATGATTTCCGACACCTGTATCTGCAGGTCAGATCAGGCACTTTGTGTATCAATCAATCACCTGCAAGACTCCTGTATATCATAGACGATAATGGCTGTAGAGAGAGTTATCAGAAATTCAGAAACTTTTAGCGATGATTGTGATTTCTCATAATACTGGTACCTGTAGATAAATTAAAAAAAATGCATAAATTAATTAGTACTCACTTTTTTCGTTAAATAAAAAACCCCAAAAAACTCATTACATTAACGTTTAGCGAAAGTTCTCTTCATACATGTTAATTTACAATTCAATTTCGATAAAGACACCAATAAATTGATGTCATATATTGCTGTTGAAATATCACACAGGGGATAAAGGCTGTTTTCAGTTATTATGCATTTTGGTTAATGAAACTGTATAACAATTTACGGCTGTACAAGGACAGACCGGGGTCAGTATTTTTCAGTTAATCGACTTCACTAGACATGCCTATTTGAGTTTACCGTCGCTTCGACAGTATTTCAATCATATAGCGACGTCCAGTTAATTACAGGTGGAGGAAGACCCCGAATGCACGGAGGCATCCGGGTAGAACCACCGACCTACCGCAAGCCAGCTGGAAGGCTTCCTCACATGAACATCCGAATGACCCTGCTGGGATTCGAATCCACGCGGTAAGGGGTTCAGTTAATCAGAGCAGAATACGCTTAAATAGCAGGATAGTGATAAAGACACGATGCTTAAATATGTAGAGATCATTATAGACAATTTCACTAGGGGTTCGGCAATACTCGGTATAATTCGCCGCTGATTTAAATTGACCAATCATTGACTGGGGAAAAGGTCAAATGTCCAATCGTACAGTATGTGGAATTATACACCAGCATGTAGATTAGTTGTTTGGGAAGTGCTCATTGATTTTCGTATGTTTACGTCTCATTTCAGAGTGAAATGGTCTATTCTAGCAACAATGTTTCGGAATTTGGAATATGAAAACTCAGAAAACAGTAATGATTTATAAAAAAAAAAAAACACATACAAAAAAAAAAACAACAACAAAAAACAATAAAAAAAATATCTGAATTCTTCTTATTTTCAAACACAAATTGTTTACAAAATATGGAAATCAACGACAACAACAGTACGAAATGTTAAGAATGCTAAATAAAACATTTATAACGGCCAATTTTAAATGCATCGCATTTTATCAAAATTTCAAAAGTGTTCTAAATTTACTCTTTTTCGGATTTATTGTTGGTTTTCGTGAAATAAGAATCTTTCATAATTGACGCGAGTTCGCTTTACGTATCAGCAAGAATCACGCGCGTGTCGATCTCACATAAATTTGTAATCTAATTAATGAAGTGACATGAACGTTTTTATGTCTAATGTGATCAGGTTTTTATGTATGCATCAATTCACAAATACTAATGGATTGGAAAGTATATTTTGCCATAGCTTTTTACCAGTGTATGCTTTATAGCCAGTTATTGCGTTTTGTGGAATTAAGCAAGTTAGGGTTGCAGGCGAACTGTCATAGTAAAACCTGTATCATTAGGGTGAAGTCAGGGGAATTTTAGAAAGAGACTGGTTACCTGATGCTCCCACTTAATTGAGGTCGACATTGAAAGAGCATGAGTTAACGACCATCCATGTGAAGCGTACAAGCAACTTTAAGATTCCGAAACCCGAAAACAACAGCATGAAACAGCAACAACGAAAATTCAAAAAAGAAAAAACAACAGCAAAACTAAACAATATCACAGCAAAACAAAAACATAAAACAACAAGCTTAGGGGCAACAAGCAGCTACCAAATCAACCGCTTTTTGTTTTTTGCTTGCGGCCACGGCAAGTCATTATTTTACTCGGTTTAAGATTCCCTTTTCATCGTCCACGTAACATTTCGGACCTGTTTCTTTTGGCAGGTAGCCGAGATTATCCGATTGTGTACATGTCATATTGGCCTTCACAGTTCGGTTTGTAATTTAGCAGATGTAGCAATCAACATATAATTTAAAAAAAAAATCTGCAGAAAACTATTGATACATTCTGTACATATATTACACACAGTATTAAACAACACTTCCAAGCATGTTCCAACAATTCTTAAAAGCTGAATTCGAATTTTACCGGTAAGTCTATTCGACGGTACTTGATAACTATACTAAAGCCAAAACTTGAACAAAAACATCCGGTGGTTACGATGCTTTTGATAGACCGAATAATGATAAATTCGGCAGGCCCTCCTTTTGAAAGAACATTTTTTTTGAAAAACGCTCTATACAGGCTGAACTGAATGTTCCGGATTCTTTATGTCCACCTTCTGTCCCCGTTGTCCCAGGTTTATACGAGTAAATTAAAAATACTAACTTAAGACAAAATATACACTTCTTGTCATACAACATTTATGTGTATGCCATTGTTGGCAACAATGAAATATTTCAATAATTATTCGGCGTTAGAGTAAAAAGAAGAAAAGAAAACAACAAAATCAACAACGAATTAACACGTATGTTGTAACAAACATAAACGTGCGATACACATCATAAAGCAACAAACATGCTACACTAAATTAGCCGACTACAATTGGAACATACATAACCGTACTGCTACTAGGATAATTTTATTAACCCTTTCCCTCATATAGACTCATTTTGACGCACTCAACAGGTACCACATAAAGCCTGATCAGCCTGCGAGTTACTCGCAGGCTGATCTGGTTTTATGTTGTTCGCATAGGTCATTTCATGATTTCCTCTATCCTTTTTTTTTTTTTTAAATAGGAATTATTTTTTGTTTCGTTAAGCAATTAGCCCATTTAGCCTGTTTAGCTTATGTATGAAATAGGCTACAATATTCAATCTATTTAGCATGTTTAGCCTATGTATGAAAGAGGCTATAGCATTCAACCCATTTAGCCTGTTTAGTCTATGTATAAAATAGGCTACATCATTCAGTCCATTTAGCCCTTTTCTTTTATCTAACTTAAAAAGGCTTTATAGCTTATTTCATACAAAGGCTGAATGGGCTAATTTACAAAGCCATTTTTCAAGTTACATTGGATGTTCAGTGGCAGAATTTCTACATAGGAAAAGGAAAATTCACAATGTATAGCAAAGCTTTTCAGATGACTATTAAATGTAGATTTTAATTCCGATAGGAGTATATTGTCGAAAACTTTAGAAGCTGTAAATATTCTAGCCGATGGAAAATGAAGGAAAATACATTTGCGCCACAGACCATAGCCCTAGGTGTTATTGTAGTTTTGTTACATGGTGACTTAGGGCAAAGTCTACTTTAAGAAGAGGTAAAGAAGAAGTACAACGTTTTATTAAAAAAAACTAACACACGCTTAGGTTGTTTAAAATCATATTGGATAATAACAATTTTTGCTCGATTCGAAAACGTTAGCTTTTCATTTGGTAGTTTTCATTAAATAGAAAGATCATTATCAGCAAATTGACATTTATGTAGAATGTAGATAGATATGCACACCGAAACTCTCAATTCAAGTTAGAATATGCTACAATATTGTATACCTACCAAAGACACATATGCTTTTCCACTGCCTTCATTTGTTAACCAATTTTTTAATAGTGCAAGAAGTAAGTCAAAATCCATTTTATAGAGCTTACGCCAAAAAAAATGTTTTGTCAGTTATATTGATATTTTGTAAAACTGATTTAATTTTCTTAAAAGATGTAGCACTTTTACCAGTGTATGTTAGATTTGTAGTTGTGAATGTTTGGTGGCTTTAAGAATAAGTTAAGTACCAAGAGACATTCCTCTGCCGCCCATTAGATTTTTCAGTTACATATCGAAGTCTAGTGATGTGTTACAACACCAACAGCATTTTCATTATTTCTACATCAAACATCTTTATATGACATGTTTATGGGATTTTTATGGCTTCGTTAAGTGCTTCCGTCTGTAAAACTTTTAACTATTTGATTTTAAATCCAGTTTATTAAATTCTCATTTTTATGTGGTGCATATAATATCTTAGTTGTATATTGGTTGACGACGACGGTTAACGGTAAGTTCTGCTGAACGCCCTTGTATTAGTGCAAGGCAATGACGCCTTTAACTGCCTTGTCCATGTTGCCACTGAATTAAAATGCGCTTAAATACCTTCTTCCGGTTTCATACGGAAATGCGTTTCTAGCATCGTCAGCGTCAGTTTAAATTTCATTCATTTTTTTCTTTGTTTCGAATATCATTTTAAGCATGTTACACTTTAAAATGAATAAAAAAAATCCGATGCCATTATTCGTCTTTGTTTTATGCATGATAAATATTTTCATTAAACATTACTACCAATACTCAAAATAAAGTTTGGGCAATGAATGCTCCTACGAATGACTAAAATATTGTCGGTGGGAATTTTAATTGACCAAATACAAATTAGTCTAGTGTATATTTCCACCAGGGACAGGGATGACTTTGTTCAGCTACTGGTACGACAACTGTGTGACCACAGATTTGTGTGGGGACACCATCGGTAAGTAAACCGCACATTTTCCACCATCCTTCATACAGTAAGGGTCAGTTTCTAATAAAGTATGATGCGTGTTTTACGTGTGTCACGTGTGTGTAACATTGTTAACCACCCTACAGATCATTTAAATTCCCAATGTGTCTACATGTATCAATAAGAACATCTGTGTCTCGGACACCTGCTGGGTGGAACGAGGCTCTGTCGAATGACCTTGACCTCTCAATAAGTTGTTACCCGAAGGTCAGGATTCCTGTTAATTGCATATCGGACAAGAGTTTCCCGTGAATAACCAAGGGTGAATAAACCTGTATAGTACGCCTTATACCAGACTGTCCGGGTGCTATGACATCATAGCTGTCTGAAACTGATGGCATGCCATAACACCTTTTTCAAAGAAATAGTTTTAAAACGCTCAAATTTCTATAAAATTGATGTATCTATTTTTAGAACATAAGCTATACAAGAAGTTAGTTATATTTGTGGTAGGAAGGAGAATATCCGGGTACCTCTTTATTCAGTATCACAGAGCCCCGTTTCCATTTAAAGTATGTACCCCAATTTCCCTTTTATTCCTCGCTCATTCATTTGAATGTTTTACTTGCAATGCCGAAGGATTGCAAGATAGTTTTGGAAGGGACATAAATATATAGATTATCTTTATGTAATTGGACATTATGCTGAGGGTTATATAGCATGATCTTAAAAGAATAAGGATTTAGAAAACGCCATATTGAAATTACGATTACCCGGGCATCCAGCCTATGTCTGTAATTCTTTAGCCAAATGCTTCAGGCGTAAATCTAACAGTATAGTTCTGCTCTATGAAAAAGTATTTAACCGAGCATTCATCCAGAGGTACATTTATTTTCACAATCCCATTGCGGATAATTACAATTTCGAACAATACGGGGTTTCTCTCAGTTATCCGAATATTTCGAATTTCCGAGATTTTCAATTTTCCGAACAGTCTTCCGGTAAACGCGATCTTCCCGTGTAGCTTTTACCTCTAATCTGACAAGAAATCGATCCTGATATACTGACATTGTATTTTAAATCTATCTTTCTGGAATTTATAGTAAATATGTTTTTGTTTATGCATGTCTTATAAGGCACATTTGTCATTCTCTCTAATTCGAGTGTTTCTCCTTTGATCAAGTTGCGCAACTTCGATTTGCTGAACCCCTTTTTCACAGTTGCTATCCTGAAAATCCCTCGCCACAAAGACAGAGTAGGTTTTACTGTACTGGAAAAGTTGTCCGTAAACACATTCTTGTGAGCGCAACATCTCCTTTATTGCTTCATTAATTTCAATACAGGTTGACTTATTGGCGTAATAGACTAGCATGAATAGAGAGGTGTCGGTCTTTCTGTTTGTTAATGTATATATCTATATATGCATGTATACCTGTTTTTTTTTTTTATCTCCTATGTATAACCTTCATGTTAGTCATTTATAATCACAACTCAGTGAACCTTTGTCAAAATAAATATTCCCTTTGTTACGTTTACACATTTCCTAAGCAGAATTTGCTTTCTGCTTTGGCTAGACTACTTGTAAAATAAATAGTATTCTGTTACATTTTTATGTCCCCTTCTATTGTATCTTTTTCAAAATCCGGCCGTTTTATATGTCTTGCTTTTTTTAGCTCACCTGAGCACAACGTGCTCAAGGTGAGCTTTTCTGATCGCCTTTTGTCCGGCGTCCGTCGTCCGTGCGTCCGGCGTCAACAATTGCTTCAAACAACATCTCCTCCTAAACGGCATGGCCAATTTGAAAAATATTTTGCAGGAATGTTCCTTGGATGAAGCTCTACTAAAGTTGTATAAATGGTTCTGGTCCATTGCATAATTAGGTCACAGGAGCTAAAAATAGATTTTAAAAATGCAAACTTTGAAAATCTTCTTCTGCAAAACTGCAAGGCCTAGAGCTTAGATATTTGGTATGTAGCATCATCTTATGGGCCATTACCAAGATTGTACAAATCATAGCCCCACGGTGATAAATGCCCCCGCACCAGGGGTCACTTGTTTTACATAGAGTTATATAGGAAAATCTTTAAAAATCTTCTTCTAAATCAAGGCCTAGAGTTAGATATTTTATGTAGCATCATCTTATGATTACCAAGATTGTACAAATCATGCCAGGTGATAAATGCCCCCGCACCATGGGTCACTTGTTTTACATAGAGTTATATAGGAAAATCTTCTTATATGATTCCATTAGGCATAGAGCTTAGATATTTGGTATGTAGCATCATCTTATGGTTCATTACCAAGATTGTTCAAATCATAGCCCTATGGTGATAAATGCCCCCGCACCAGGGGTCACTTGTTTTACATAGATTTATATAGGAAAAACTTTAAAAATCTTCTTCTATGAATCCATAAGGCATAGAGCTTAGATATTTGGTATGTAGCATCATCTTATGGTTCATTACCAAGATAGTTCAAATCATAGCCCTATGGTGATAAATGCCCCCGCACCAGGGGTCACTTGTTTTACATAGATTTATATAGGAAAAACTTTAAAAATCTTCTTCTATGAATCCATAAGGCCTAGAGCTTAGATATTTCATATGTAGCATCATCTAATGGTTCATTACCAAGATTGTTCAAATCATAGCCAAACGGTGATAAATGCCCCCGCAATAGGGGTCACTTGTTTTACATAGAGTTATATAGGAAAATCTTTAAAAATCTTCTTCTATGAATCCATAAGACCTAGAGATTAGATATTTGGTATGTAGCATCATCTTATAGTTCATTACCAAGATTGTACAAATCATGACCTTATGGTGATAAATGCCCCCGCACCAGGGGTCACTTGTTTTACATAGAGTTATATAGGAAAATCTTTAAAAAAAATC
Organism: Solen grandis; assembly: GCA_021229015.1. Lineage (NCBI taxonomy): Eukaryota > Metazoa > Mollusca > Bivalvia > Adapedonta > Solenidae > Solen > Solen grandis. The sequence goes on from CM037779.1 coordinate 11,615,765, forward strand.
TTCTACTATGAATCCATAAGGCCTATAGCTTAGATTTTTATACGCCGCCGGAGGCGGTCGTATATTGGCGTCATCTTCTCCGTCTGTCCGTCCGTCCGTACGTCTGTACGTCCGTACGTCCATATCTTGTGAACGCAACTCCTCCGACATTTCTGAATGAATTTTTTTAAACTTGGTCAATGTCTTTACTATAATGGGTAGATGTGCATGAAGTGGCGATTTTCCGGTCCATTGATTTTTGCAAGATTTGTGTCCCTTGAAACTTAGTCTCTGTAGCTGATTGATACTGCAGCCTTGTGAACGCAACTCCTCCTACATTTCTGAATGAATCTTTTCAAAACTTGTTCAATGTCATTACTATAATGGGTAGATGTGCATAAAGTGGCGATTTTCCGGTCCATTGATTTTACAAGATTTGTGTCCCTTGAAACTTAGTCTCTGTAGCTGATCGATATTGCAGCCTTGTGAACGCAACTCCTCCTACATTTCTGAATGAATATTTCAAAACTTGTTCAATGTCATTACTATAATGGGTAGATGTGCATGAAGTGGCGATTTTCCGGTCCATTGATTTTTACAAGATTTGTGTCCTTTGAAACTTAGTCTCTGTAGCTGATTGATATTGCAGCCTTGTGAACGCAACTCCTCCTACATTTCTGAATGAATTTTCAAAACTTGGTCAAGTATTCTATAATGGGTAGATGTGCATAAGTGGCGATTTTCGGTCCATTGATTTTTACAAGATTTGTGTCCCTTGAAATTTAGTCTCTGTAGCTGATTGATATTGCAGCCTTGTGAACGCAACCTCTCCTACATTTCTGAATGAATCTTTTCAAACTTTGTCAAAGTTATTTCTATAATGGGTAGATGTGCATAAAGTGGCGATTTTCTGGTCCATTGATTTTTACAAGATTTGTGTCCCTTGAAATTTAGTCTCTGTAGCTGATTGATATTGCAGCCTTGTGAACGCAACCTCTCCTACATTTCTGAATGAATCTTTTCAAAACTTGGTCAATGTCATTACTATAATGGGTAGATGTGCACGAAGTGGCGATTTTCCGGTCCATTGATTTTAAAAAGATTTGTGTCCCTTAAAACTTAGTCTCTGTAGCTGATCGATATTGCAGCCTTTTGAACGCAACTCCTCCTACATTTCTGAATGAATCTTTTCAAAACTTGTTCAATGTCATTACTATAATGGGTAGATGTGCATGAAGTGGCGATTTTCCGGTCCATTGATTTTTACAAGATTTGTGTCCTTTGAAACTTAGTCTCTGTAGCTGATTGATATTGCAGCCTTGTGAACGCAACTCCTCCTACATTTCTGAATGAATCTTTTCAAAACTTGGTCAAAGTTATTTCTATAATGGGTAGATGTGCATAAAGTGGCGATTTTCGGTCCATTGATTTTTACAAGATTTGTGTCCTTGAAATTAGTCTCTGTAGCTGATTGATATTGCAGCCTTGTGAACGCAACTCTCCTACATTTCTGAATGAATCTTTTCAAAACTTGGTCAATGTCATTTCTATAATGGGTAGATGTGCATGAAGTGGCGATTTTCAGGTCCATTGATTTTTATAAGATTTGTGTCCCTTGAAACTTAGTCTCTGTAGCTGATTGATACTGCAGCCTTGTGAACGCAACTCTCCTACATTTCTGAATGAATCTTTTCAAAACTTGGTCAATGTCATTTCTATAATGGGTAGATGTGCAGAAGTGGCGATTTTCCGGTCCATTGATTTTTAAAAGATTTGTGTCCCTTAAAACTTAGTCTCTGTAGCTGATCGATATTGCAGCCTTTTGAACGCAACTCCTCCTACATTTCTGAATGAATCTTTTCAAAACTTGTTCAATGTCATTACTATAATGGGTAGATGTGCATGAAGTGGCGATTTTCCGGTCCATTGATTTTACAAGATTTGTGTCCCTTGAAACTTAGTCTCTGTAGCTGATCGATATTGCAGCCTTGTGAACGCAACTCCTCCTACATTTCTGAATGAATATTTCAAAACTTGTTCAATGTCATTACTATAATGGGTAGATGTGCATGAAGTGGCGATTTTCCGGTCCATTGATTTTACAAGATTTGTGTCCTTGAAACTTAGTCTCTGTAGCTGATTGATATTGCAGCCTTGTGAACGCAACTCCTCCTACATTTCTGAATGAATCTTTTCAAAACTTGGTCAAAGTTATTTCTATAATGGGTAGATGTGCATAAAGTGGCGATTTTCTGGTCCATTGATTTTTACAAGATTTGTGTCCCTTGAAATTTAGTCTCTGTAGCTGATTGATATTGCAGCCTTGTGAACGCAACCTCTCCTACATTTCTGAATGAATCTTTTCAAAACTTGGTCAATGTCATTTCTATAATGGGTAGATGTGCATGAAGTGGCGATTTTCCGGTCCATTGATTTTTATAAGATTTGTGTCCCTTGAAACTTAGTCTCTGTAGCTGATTGATACTGCAGCCTTGTGAACGCAACTCCTCCTACATTTCTGAATGAATCTTTTCAAAACTTGGTCAATGTCATTACTATAATGGGTAGATGTGCACGAAGTGGCGATTTTCCGGTCCATTGATTTTTAAAGATTTGTGTCCCTTAAACTTAGTCTCTGTAGCTGATGATATGCAGCCTTTGAACGCAACTCCTCCTACATTTCTGAATGAATCTTTTCAAAACTTGTTCAATGTCATTACTATAATGGGTAGATGTGCATGAAGTGGCGATTTTCCGGTCCATTGATTTTTGCAAGATTTGTGTCCCTTGAAACTTAGTCTCTGTAGCTGATTGATACTGCAGCCTTGTGAACGCAACTCCTCCTACATTTCTGAATGAATCTTTTCAAAACTTGTTCAATGTCATTACTATAATGGGTAGATGTGCATGAAGTGGCGATTTTCCGGTCCATTGATTTTACAAGATTTGTGTCCCTTGAAACTTAGTCTCTGTAGCTGATCGATATTGCAGCCTTGTGAACGCAACTTCTCCTACATTTCTGAATGAATATTTCAAAACTTGGTCAATGTCATTTCTATAATGGGTAGATGTGCATGAAGTGGCGATTTTCCGGTCCATTGATTTTTATAAGATTTGTGTCCCTTGAAACTTAGTCTCTGTAGCTGATTGATACTGCAGCCTTGTGAACGCAACTCCTCCTACATTTCTGAATGAATCTTTTCAAAACTTGGTCAATGTCATTACTATAATGGGTAAGTGGCGTTTTCCGGTCCATTGATTTTTAAAAGATTTGTGTCCCTTAAAATTGTTCCTTTTAAAACCTTTCTGAATGAATCTTTTCAAAACTTGTCAATGTCATTACTATAATGGGTAGATGTGCAGAAGTGGCGATTTTCCGGTCCATTGATTTTTAAAGATTTGTGTCCCTTAAAACTTAGTCTCTGTAGCTGATCGATATTGCAGCCTTTTGAACGCAACTCCTCCTACATTTCTGAATGAATCTTTTCAAAACTTGTTCAATGTCATTACTATAATGGGTAGATGTGCATGAAGTGGCGATTTTCCGGTCCATTGATTTTTACAAGATTTGTGTCCTTTGAAACTTAGTCTCTGTAGCTGATTGATATTGCAGCCTTGTGAACGCAACTCCTCCTACATTTCTGAATGAATCTTTTCAAAACTTGTTCAATGGGTAGATGTGCATAAAGTGGCATTTTCTGGTCCATTGATTTTTACAAGATTTGTGTCCCTTGAAACTTAGTCTCTGTAGCTGATTGATATGCAGCCTTGTGAACGCAACTCCTCCTACATTTCTGAATGAATCTTTTCAAAACTTGTTCAATGTCATTACTATAATGGGTAGATGTGCATGAAGTGGCGATTTTCCGGTCCATTGATTTTACAAGATTTGTGTCCCTTGAAACTTAGTCTCTGTAGCTGATTGATATTGCAGCCTTGTGAACTCAACTCCTCCTACATTTTTGATTTTATGAATATTTCAAAACTTGTTCAATGTCATTACTATAATGGGTAGATGTGCATGAAGTGGCGATTTTCCGGTCCATTGATTTTTACAAGATTTGTGTCCTTTGAAACTTAGTCTCTGTAGCTGATTGATATTGCAGCCTTGTGAACGCAACTCCTCCTACATTTCTGAATGAATCTTTTCAAAACTTGGTCAAAGTTATTTCTATAATGGGTAGATGTGCATAAAGTGGCGATTTTCTGGTCCATTGATTTTTACAAGATTTGTGTCCCTTGAAATTTAGTCTCTGTAGCTGATTGATATTGCAGCCTTGTGAACGCAACCTCTCCTACATTTCTGAATGAATCTTTTCAAAACTTGGTCAAAGTTATTTCTATAATGGGTAGATGTGCATGAAGTGGCGATTTTCCGGTCCATTGATTTTTATAAGATTTGTGTCCCTTGAAACTTAGTCTCTGTAGCTGATTGATACTGCAGCCTTGTGAACGCAACTCCTCCTACATTTCTGAATAAATCTTTTCAAAACTTGGTCAATGTCATTACTATAATGGGTAGATGTGCACGAAGTGGCGCTTTTCCGGTCCATTGATTTTTAAAAGATTTGTGTCCCTTAAAACTTAGTCTCTGTAGCTGATCGATATTGCAGCCTTTTGAACGCAACTCCTCCTACATTTCTGAATGAATCTTTTCAAAACTTGTTCAATGTCATTACTATAATGGGTAGATGTGCATGAAGTGGCGATTTTCCGGTCCATTGATTTTTACAAGATTTGTGTCCTTTGAAACTTAGTCTCTGTAGCTGATTGATATTGCAGCCTTGTGAACGCAACTCCTCTTACATTTCTGAATGAATCTTTTCAAAACTTGGTCAAAGTTATTTTTTATAATGGGTAGATGTGCATAAAGTGGCGATTTTCTGGTCCATTGATATTTACAAGATTTGTGTCCCTTGAAACTTAGTCTCTGTAGCTGATTGATATTGCAGCCTTGTGAACTCAACTCCTCCTACATTTCTGAATGAATCTTTTCAAAACTTGGTCAATGTCATTTCTATAATGGGTAGATGTGCATGAAGTGGCGATTTTCCGGTTCATTGATTTTTATACTACCCAGGTAACCACAATCTCAGGCCCCTGTCTTTTCATCATCTTTAGTGATTGCCTCACTTTGAGAAAAGTATATTTGTGAATATACTGCTCTTTCAGCTAAATTAATTAGTCTCATATACTTCATTATGAGCATATGCTTACAGAAATGTTAAAAGCAATAATTAAAAGGACCCTCTTGGTCTTTATATTTTGTGGCGGCGTATATTGTGGCAGCACTGACACTCTTGTTGGTATGTAGCATCATCTAATGGTTCATTATCAAGATTTTCAAAATGGTGGCCCTTTGGAGATAAATGACCCCGCACTAAGTCTTCTCCTCTGAA
>CM037779.1:11621242-11671242 GCA_021229015.1 Solen grandis
CGGTGTCTCTTCTGGGATTCCATAGAAAACCAGGTTTTCGCGCATGGATCGCGCCTGCAGATCTAGATCTAGATCTGCTCGAATAGCCCTATAAAGTAATGACAAAGAAAATAACAAAATACAAAATATATCACAATCTACTTTTCCTGCATCGAATTATACGAAAGTATTTCTTCACTGTCTTGTTTACTTAAATTACATGATTAAAACATAAAAGGCATAAACAAAATATCAACTTTACGTTTTCGTAATTAGAAAACGAACGCTTTCAAATTATACCAATATTGTATGTGGTTACAAGGCATAAAAGATTAACGATGTAGTCAATCGGTCGACCAGTTTAATGAAGGAATTAATACCTTCATCGTATATCGTGACTATCATCATTTTCAGGAAACTTCAAACGAAGAACCCATTTTATATAGAATCATATTAGTAATTAACAAACGAACAAGATTATCACCAGGGATAAGAAATAAAATCAGCCATGAAGATTTTAGTGTATAACTAATTACAAATGGGAAAACCCGGTAATGGTAGCTATTAGCGCTAAGAAATTAAACAGTAATTACAAATTACAAATCATTGAACTTCTTCATTTACGTCATTCTGCTAATTAGGTTACATCTTTATATACTAATCCCTAGAGGTACGGCATGTAGGGTTATGGCCGAGTTACGCCCCTGCGGTGTCATACCAGAGGTGCGTTTCTGAGACAAAATGTTTACAAGAATAGGGGTTATCTTTTACACTTTCCAAGTATTAATTGAGTCAGGTGTCTCAGTAGTTTAATGGTTAATGCATTTCCTTTCTTTCATTGAAATCTGGGTTTGATATTATGTCGGTCCAAATCTGTATGCCAATGGGTATTTACTTGTCCATTCGGACACGTGGATTTCCTCTTGTTATTCCAGTATCTCCTACACCAAGGGCCAACCCCAGTTGTCTATCTCTTTGTCTCACGAACGACGCATAATATTGAACGCAATCGACTGGTTCTAACACAGTCAATGAATTATCATTGTAATCATCAAGAGCAATTTACTGCATCTCTGTCTAACGGAGAAGAGATGACGACATAAGACAAAGCGGTTTAATAGAAGTAAATGCGATTTCAACAGCGTCTATCCAGACTAATTAAGTTCGGACACTACATCTTTGCACAAATCTCGCTGTAACAGAAATAGATTGCACAAACCCTTAACTCTACTTATTTTATCACGTCATGTATTATTATTATAATTATTATTTCCGTCATCGTTTTTATACGCCCGAAGGGCGGTATTATGTTATACCATGGGTTGTCCGTCAGTCCGTCCGTCCGATAGCAATTTCGTGTCTGCTCTGTATCTTAAGAACCACTTGAAAGAAACTGAAAATATTTGACAGAAATGTTAAGCATAGAGAGAGGATGTGCAGAGCCTAGTTTTTGGATGTCTTGGTTCAAGGTCTAGGTTGCACTTAAAGGTCACATGTTATACTTTTATAATGTTAGATTATTTTGTGTCCGCTCTGTATCTTAAGAAACACTGGACGGAAATTGAAATTATTTGACAGAAATGTCAACCATACAAAAAGGATGAGTGAAGTGTAGGTTTCGGATGTCTTGGTTCAAGGTCAAGGTCACACTTAAAGGTTGTTAGCAATTTCTTGTACACTCTGTATCTGAAACCGCTGGAAGAAAATTGAAATTATTTGACAGAAATGTCAACCATATGAGAGGATGTGCAGAGCAAAGGTTTCCGGTGGTTGGTTGAAGGCCAGTGTCACACTTGAAGGTCACATGCCATACTGTTAGAATATTTTGTGTCCGCTCTGTATCTCTTGAATCACTTAAGCAGATTTAAACTATTTGCCAGAAATGGCAACCATACTGCAATAAAGTGCAGATCAAGTGCAAGTTTCAGCTGTATTGGTTTAAGGTGGCAGTATGAAGCAACATGTCATATTGATATAATGCGAAAATATATTGTGTCTATTTATTAGAACTAAGTTTCCCCCCCTTCTTTCTGTCTGTCCGCATCTACTTATTAAAATGTTGCTGTTGATAAAGTGCTTATCCATTCGTCAAAGGTAGTTCATTTTCAATACCTTTCTTCATGCGTATATTGCCCCGCTCTTAGCGGGGCTCTTGTTATTAGCTGTAGTTGAAGTAGAAGTAGTAGAAGCAGTAAATTCATCTCTCAGCCTGATTTGTGTGAGAAGGCTACCAACCGTTTTCAGAGGCCTCGGCACGGCCATCTATCATAGGATAGGAGGCTCCTGGATATGACTAGTACAGCTGTTGTTACCGATACATTGGAGGTGACTGTAGCTGCGACAGATTTACCGTCATTTAGCGACGTGTAACTAATTGCGGGTGGAGGAAGACCCCAGGTTCAAATAATTCCTGCCAACTTGAAGGCCAGCTGTAGCGGCGCTTCCGTGTGACACTGCACGCGAAAAAGTAGATCCGTCGTTTGGATAAATTACCATCAGACATGGGGTAATTGAAATTGTAATGTAATTAATTACAATTAATTGCATTTTTTCAAGTAATTGAATGTAATTTGTTATTGAGGCTAATTTAAATTACATGTAATTGGACGGACTGTAATGTATGTAACTTGTATGCCCCAAATATAGAGAACTAAGATCTTTTTTTTTCAAACAATATTTCTGTCACTGGCCAACCCTAAAAAAATTTGAAATTTTAATGAGTAATAAATCAAGTAAAATTAAAGAATCTGTTGCAAAATTTATTTTCTATGCAAATGAGATTAGAATCATAAATAACTAAAACTCATTATTATTATTCAACACTCGTATCATTGAAAATAGTTTTTACTTATTTGTTCAATTCATTTATTTTTGCATATTCATATATGCTCCTTGGTAAATTTTCTTGTCTTCGTTGTATAAATATTATTTTGCTATAAATGTCATATGATATTTAATGCAATAAAATGTATGTTATGTTATGTTATGTTATGTAATTAATTACAATGAAAATTATGTTATTTTGTAATTCATTTTAATAACACTTCAATTACATTATTTTCATGAACTAAAATATTGTGCTAGTATTGTGGACACTGTTTCATGAATCCTAACACACATAAAGTGTTGATAATGTGAGAAAATATTGTTGTAACATGGCTGTTGCCTCTGGACAGTATATTGACCAATTTGCACCATGTCTTGGCAAGGTCATTGTTTACTATTAGTTGAATTATACTGGCTGAGTACATTTAAGGTTGAAAATTTTAAAGTCTGATTTGCGAATTCTTGCTGTGTAGTGGAAATCAGTTGAAGATTGAACCATGGACAGTAAAGTGCATAAACATTTTTAAGTGCCAAATAATATACCAGAAGATGTAAATTTTAGAGCAAAATACAAACACTGTTCGTCAATCAAAAACTTTGAAGCATTGATGATGACCAAGTATAATAGAACAGATTAGTGAGTGTGAAACAGAGAATTAAACTGACTCATTGACTGTAGAATGTGAACATGTTTATTAATTTGTCTGCTTTGTATTCATATTTATATAACTGCACTATGTGTTAATGTCTATTATTTATGAATAAAAATTAATTAATTGAAAAAGTGAGTAATTGTATTTGTAATTTAATTGAGGAAATCAGAAGTAATTTGTAATTTAATTAATTACATTGCAATGTAATTGACCCCATGTCTGATAACCATAGGGCTTTATGATATCCAACTGACCAAGTGTCAGACGGCAGAAAAATAGACCTTTGCATTTATAACCTCATGCTTTGAAGCACTGACACTCCTGGTCAAACAATTTGGTTATTCTAATAAAAAATGACCAGATACTGGATTCTAAAGAATTTATTTATTTATGAAAGTAAATCTTATTTCAAATGAAAATGAAAGAAGGAATCCACTTACATCATTTCAATTAAATGTCACTTGTTACCCAAGATAGAATAATGCTTACTAGTTAAATTCGATCGACCCATTTCAAATTTGCAAATCATTCACAATTTGTTTCAATTTACAGAACTTCAAAAGACTTGGTAATGGAACCTTTATCGTTTTAAGTGAATTACTGTAACATATTTCAAGGGAACGCATATGGTCATAAATAGAATTTTTCTTCTTTTTTTTGTAAATATGTTTTTCGAGTTTTGATGGTTTGCTATGCTGTCAAATTTCAAAAATAAATAAATAATCAGAAGACAAATAATCACCCATATAGAGAATTGAGAACATACAGAACTGAAAAGGACATGCTGTGTTCTTTCGATCAAAGTACAATATCCGCTAAATTGTAAACCATATTAATTCACCGCCGAGACTAGGTGATATGTCCTGTCATATCAGTCGGTGTTTCAAAATTTACTTTTGCGTAAAGGGCCAATGTTGTAGATAAATCTCTTTTGGAGATTTCAAAAATGTGTACGTTTGCATTTACCTTAAGGAAATTATATCATCTTTTCCAATAAGCATGCGTTTTAATATTTTAGAAATAAATCTTATTTTACACTTTTTCGATTTTATGATTTCGGATATTTCAATAAAAAGCTTTTATTAACATATCTTAACTTTTTTCTTTTCCATATCCTTTTAGATAAATGCATTTCGACAGAAATAATTTCGTGTCTGCAGAGCTTCCTTGCGCTGTCATACATTCAGCCAAAATAGCGGTAAATGCGTGAATCTGACACTTAAAATTGCATTAATGTGTGCTGCAACTGATTCGAAATGACGGCCATTACATCTATGACCTGCTATAGAGTTGATGTCAACAGAGCTGTAGCGGATGAAAGTGCTCTGCTGTCTAAATCTCATCCAGGGATTCTTTTTTCACTTTTTGATAATACTGGATTGATGGCTCTTTAATACATCGATGATGTAGACCTAAAACACTCTTTATTCATTGACTTGAAGATCAGAAATTCATAGATTAGAAATACATATATGCTTTTATAAGCGTGAATTCATTTTAATATTTGCGTGAAATATAATTTAAGATTTTAGAGACGAGGAACTTTTCAGTTTGAGTTGGTTTTGAAACGCAGACTTGGTAGTTTTGAAAATTGTTTGTTTGTTTGTTTATTGGGTTTAACGTCCCACCGACAGTATTTCAGTCATTTGGAGACGATGTCTACTTGAGACAGATAGAGTGCTGCCACACTGTAGTATCACGCTGTAGAGACATGTGGTATGATATTGTGACGAAGCGTCGTCACAGGTATAAATACAATCTCTGACAATTGCGTCAGGGAGTCGACTTTGTGGCTCAGTGGTTAGAGCATTGAACTCGCACGCCGGCGGACCGGGTTCGATCCTTGGCTGGGTCGAGTTTATTACAATATTACACCCAGTCACATTATCTTTACACCGGGCCAACCAGTCCTGGAACTACCCTTTATGCTGAGCGCCAAAGAAGGGAGCTATACCAGTACCATGTTTTATGACTTTGGTATGTCACGGCCGGGGATCAAACCCACGATCTCTCGATTCCGGGGCGGTAACGTGGAATATTGATTTGTCATGTTTCGTCAAAAGTTTATACTTTATGGCGTGCCTCGCCAAGCGAAATGTTTGCTTTACGCGGTCCAAGGGAAGAGATAGATTTTGTCACGAAAGACGAAATATTGATATCTAGCGGAGTGCCAATTCAAAATTCAGATGAAAATTTAGGGTAGAATTCTTTCGAAGGTCCGCCGGCGTGCGAGTCCAATGTTCTAACCAGTTCTCTGTCTTTTAGTCAGTTCCGCAATCTGTTTGTTACTCCTATGATATTACCACGTGCTTCACTCTAACACTGGTTGGATACTTGATTGACAGTTTATGAACCATCCATTTGTCGTTTTTCGAATTCTCGGCTTTCGTCTGGCACCATATCAACACAATATATTGAAATTAGGTTTTCCGTTTAAAAAGCTGAAAGTATTAGAACCGAATTATCACTGATGTGCAGTCCTTGGGCTTCTCATGAATACTACAAGCAGATGGACAAGAATTGCATTCCTCAAGGCTTGTGGGTCAAGATATCTTTTAAGTTTTCTTTATTCTGGAATCTTAAACATTTCTGTAGTCGTATGATTTATGTCAAGGTTTTAGTGGAAACTGACGATGACACTCAACATTAGACGGAATCGAATATATCAATGCAAATGACGATTTAAATGGATTAACAATAGTGTATAGGAGTTATTAACTTCATTAGAATCTTACTTTTATCACAAATGATGGTCGGTATGTGAAAAAAACAAAAGTCAGGTTTAGGATTAGAGTGAGCACGTTTGTTATTCATCTATATTTGAATCACATGGCATTTTTAATTGGTATAGACTCGTCACTTTTACAAAAATGTGCAACTTTAATCCATAACCTTTCCCCAGCTGTTTCCTTCAAATAAATCCGCCAGTGCAACCATTACTAGACAATAACATTTCGATCCTGCAACAGCTCAAAATCTTTGTGACAAACCGATTTACATTGAACATGAGGCCATTCTTTGTGACATCTCGGTGCATGCATTACTAAGACAGAGATTGTAGCATCTGGCAGAGCTTTAAATGCGGCTCTTAAGATGTTATCGAGGGTTGACCGCGAACTGTTTGATCTGTTTTAAGTGCATATAGATGTAACGTGAATATGCTCGGAAAATGATTAAAATTCCGCTCGGCTATCTAGCTGAGCTAGTAGATGATGATTAAACTTAAAAAAATCAAACTATTCTTTTTAAAAACATATAATTTTCTCGGGCCTATCTTGATCGTCTGATTCAAATGATTATGAAATGATTGGATGGACAATTGTCGAGAAAAATTAATCTGGTATATATTGAATTTTCCTTGGGGACGAACCTGTCCTTTATTATAAGACAAAAGATATACATGTATACACAAAAGTAACTATGATCTATGTTTGATGCTATATCGGCAAATTACATTGCCGAACCCTATAGCGATGCCCAACCTTATATGTACTAGATCGGCTTCCTATCTGTACCGTTCAGCAAGAACCTACAGATGAGCGAGGGTTGCTCAGCTATATATAATTAGCTTTTGATATATTACTTTTCAAGATCAGCAACAGAAACCTCTAGGATGGAACAAGTCCAATGTTCACTCTCTGTGCTGACTCTACTCGGATTATATATGATACGTTTTTACCGTACAACCAAAGGCTTAGTTCTTTTCACTGGAGATGTTCTCTCTTCTACGACCAAGAACAGAATGACAATTTAAAAGGAAACCGCGCTTTCTATATGCTTTTGGGAAATGTCTAAAACTTTCTTTGATTTCATATCGTTGTCGTCACGACACGGCATTGACGAACGGAAAGCCAAGTGTATGTGTTATTCCCGTAATAATTCTAATATAATGGATCTAAATATCATTCAAACAATAAGTAAACAAATCAATTAAATAATATAATAGATATTAATTCAAAAGTTACCTGTTCGTTATTATTCATCTTCAGTTTCTATAGATTTGTTTTAACTTTCCAGTCTACCGCTTATAGCAATAATAAAACATATGTCATTAATAAAAATAAGCAAAGTTCTGAAAGTACGAATGTGTAATTGTCACATAGACTTAGAAGGAGGATCGTAAAACAACCTCAACGTCCGATCTCATTATCATCCTGTTTACATCTCTTAAGTATTTTAAAGAAGTTATTAATGTTATTTCCTTAATAGAACAGATAAGTATCGACACATTGCCCTTCTCCGTATTTTGTCAGTGGGATGTCTCCAACCTGTTGTTAAATTATTGTTCTGTTAAATCCCAACGTACGGTTAGCACATTACAGTTAATTCTGCATTTAGCAATCAGTCAATTTGGCCGCTAAGCACATAGACTGCTAAATAGAGGTCACATCGATGGTAATAAAAGATATTTTCCTGAATTTGAGAACCGACTGTTTTAAATGAAGTGATAAACATTTTAATAATTTCACATAATCGTTTGATATGTAAAATGACATGATAACACTATTATGGATTGCTCATGTTTAAGATTCTACAGTAACAGGTTTTTTACGATTTAGACGAAGAAAGAAATTAAAACTAGCGCACAGCATTTCCTTACACTTTGCATGATTATAGAGAATCATAATTGATAAAAACATTGGGTAAAATGTGGGTACCCATTCTACTTTTTGAGTTATCTGCTATACTTCAATACTACGGATAGCAATACCTATGGATGATAATACTTTTTCCCTGTCACTGTGTAAATTTTTCAGAAATGCTATGCGATAGATTTTATACAATAGTCGCTTACGCGAACAAATTAAAATCAAGAAATGCGCAGTATGTTTTAGTGCTGAAACATAGTGAAATTTCTGTTGGATATAATTGTTTTAGGCTTTGCATATTGACTGGAAATGAAATTACAAACATTAATGTGAAATGAAAAAAAAAAAACAGTACCGATAGGCTTGATTTTGAGTTATCTACCCTTGAAAATGACAGAAAAGAGCATAAAACTCCTTTTCAGGATCAGATTACACAAAAAGTAGAATGGAGACCCCCATTTTCCCCCATAAATATGCTTTTATTATGATTCTCTATAAGTATACAAAATTTAAGGAAATTCTCTGCGCTAGTTTTAGTTTTCCTTCTTTGTATATACAGTAAAAAAACTGTTACTGTTGGATTTTTGTGTTAATTGTTATATTCAGTAAACGTTTCAAAGCAAATGACATATTCATATGAATGTGTAGTAAAACAAGCTCGTAGCTAAAGGATTGTTAACCGGTTCCTGTGTGTTTATAACCCCGTCCTGGAATCGGAAGACCGTGAGTTAGATCCCCGGGAGTCAAAAAAGGGTACTGTTGTGGCTCCTTTTCTTGGCGCTCAGCATAAAAGGGTAGTTCCAGGACTGGTTGGCTCGGTGTCAGGATGTAATTGGGTGTGGTATCATGCCATATGCCTATGGCGTGATACTGCAGTGAGGCACTTGAACCCTAAAGTGCGTTAGAAGGTGACATATCATCGCCTTTTAGGGTCTATATTCGGACTGACCCCAAAGTTCGTTATACCCAAAAGTGCATTCCCACACAGCACTGTAGACATAATCTCAAATGACTGAAACACTGTCGGCTGAACATTAAAGCCAAAAACAAACAAACAAATAAATAAATAAGCATGATTGCCTAAATCTAATTTTTTTTATTAATCTGATCACATTTGATTTAACCATTGCGTGTAGATTTAGAGATCTATATCCAAAATAGTAAAAGCTTACGGTATGCTATTAGCAGCACGTGACACCAAGACGACCATCTTGCTCAATAGAGATGTGATTGTTGTTATTCTAACTGAATTACATACACAATGCGGTGCATTAAAAATCACAGTTCTTTGTAAACAAAAAGTGCAATCTAACGTCTGTTAGAGTAACATTCAAGGACATTTAATCGTAAGCAATGGCGTTATTTAAGAAAGCCATCGGTTGACGTACAGTATGTCGGTAGTTTTACCTTGAGACCTCTGTGCACTCGGGGTTGCCGCAGTAACGGTAGTCTCCAAAACAACATCAACAACAACAACAACAACAATATTGTTGTTTTGGTAGTGATGATAATGTATGAGTGTGCAAATTTGGTATTTCTCACAGTCTGAAAAACATTTCAACAGTTCAAGGAAATAATTAACAACATAATGTTCTGTGCAATCTCTTTCTATCCTTCTATCTCTTTCACAGACTCAAAACTCAATCCATCAAACCTCATATAGTTAATATTTTCCTCTTTAAAATTACAATCATTGCAAAGCAATTATGAAAATGATACACTGTGTGACACTATCTTTTAAACATCAGTATAAGTTCCAAGAAGATATTATTTACAGCAATACCACACTGATCACATCCAGGTGTTAGGATCATAACAGCAAATAAACAATTCCAGGATACATTGTCTCCAGAGAAAAACAAATCTTATGTTTTGCTGCGTGGCCAATAAAAATAACTTCCCATAAATGTCTGGCCCTGCCAGAATATGCAGACGCTGATCAACTTTATTTTCTCTAATTATTTTTTGCGAACGTTTAGGGATAACTCGATGTCTTTATTAGATAAGAGTTTACCCAACATTTCTAGAAATTTAATAAAACATGTTTGCTATTTTTACATTAAATTTTATTGGAATACATCATGCTATTTTTTCATCTATTTTCATGTTTGTATTTTCATCCTCCAAATTACTTTGTGAGAACTAAAAGCATGTATTTATAACTTTTATGGATTTGAGGATTACCTTCAATTGTTTATAAATCAACCTAAATAATTCGCAGCATCTGCTATTTTCATATCACAATAATGTCATCTACACATGTATTGTAAAATACTTTGATTTCACTAAGATTATCTTTATTCGCTTTTTCCTCTAGTTTGCTTTTTTATTTTGTTGTTGTTGTTGCTGCTTTTTTTTCAAAATATATTTTGCGGGTTCTTGAAGTAGTAACATAAAACGAACAATGAATTATTGTGTAATGAAATCGGACACTTGATAATATAGACACTGGAATTATTAATACCAACGGACACAAGCTAGACGATGTTGTTGTATTATGTCCTGATTATTAACTTGCCTTTATGGTGGTTGTATCTAGTTACAGGATGATATAACTGTTGCCACTATCTAGTTGCCTATTTTGTGTTTCTCAAGTTAACATTGGCTGAGTTATTATAAAAAGCTGGACAGCTCAAGTTCCAGGGAAATTTTAGGAGAGAAGTTGAAGCGTTTCTCTGGAGTGAACCATTTGATGAAGTATAATATATGAAGACCAAGAACAGTTCCTGTACGGTCTATCTGATCGTTATATTAAAAATAAATTTAATTAATTTACGATTTCAAAATATATGGAAAACATAAAAACGCAGTGAAATAAAGAGCCTACACATGATTTATCAGCTGAAAGAACGAGATATTTCTGTATTTAAGTATAGCAACAATAGGAGAGTATATTGAATATTACCCTCAGATAATTAACGATCTGCTGAAGGCATCTTGCCACAAATGACGTTCCCTCTGGAAAAAAAAAGAATCTAAACAAAAATATCTTATAAGAAGATTAACTCTAAGTAGGCCATAAGTAAGGTTAGACTGCTACGCCGAAAAATCCCCTGCTGACCAGTACTCTCCCGTTTCCAAAGCAACGCAATAAGCAACACATTCGATAAATTTAATTTCGTATAGACATTCTCCCAAATCCATTGCTAACAGATCATTTTTTTCCTTTTTGTAATTCCAGACTCGAGATCCACCAAACATAATTAATACTAAGTAATACTTAAGTATTTTTCGTAATTAAATATCAAAATCTTCCATTTCTTAACAAAATTGTTAATTTAAAAGGTAACAATTTATATAAACTGAGTCTTGTACTTTTGTATTTCATAAAACAGCAATAGTGGAATGTGTTTCTACCTAATGGTTATATTCGAAGAATAACTTTTTGCTAAATATTTCTTGGCCGTACTCGCACTTCCGATAAAAGCACTAATAAACAGAAACAAATCTATTTTAATTCAATAGAATGCTGATTTCCTCTCCTTTTTCCTATTAAGTACATGAAAGGAATTTAATCAAATTAAAATTTGGTACAACTGTATAATTCAGAAAAATATTAACCTTATAGGACAATATTTCCCAGAATGATGCTTTAATTTGGACATAAAGGCAAAAGTATCAATACAATTTTCCGTTGTTAATACAATTGGTATGAAATATCTTCCTCGATAGAAATATAGCTAAGTACTGTATATGATATGTTATGATATTATTTCTAGTTTAACCGTATTTCATTGCTATTAAGGACATACATACATGAACATGAAACAAAATTAAATACAAATGTAGATCAAATAGGCCAAGCCACAAATTCAAAACATAGTTACGATTCTCCACATAATAAGATTATTTTTAAGGCTGTTAGAATTTTTTTTTTTTTGTTTCTTTTGTAGGGGACACTCCAAACTTGCGTATCTGATAATTGGTAATTATTTGGAAACAAGTCTTGAAGCTCATACTTTTATCCCCCTCCTTCAGCAGTTTTAGACTAGTTTTCGAATGTATTGAAAAGAACGAGGATATCCAAATGTGACTTGATTCGTCCATTGGTAACAAATCATGAACAGTTACACCACAGTTGGTCACGGCGTGTTTTTCAGAATTGTCCTATTCCGTAAGCAGAGGTTTCAGAACTTGAGACTTGTAATATAAAACATGTCTTAAAACGTACACATGCGGAGACTATAGAATAATATTGGACATTCATTTTTTTGTGCAACCTCTTTGTTTTATTTCGTTTCCTGAGTATGACTCATCTTTTCGCTTAAAATAGATTTAAAAATGTATACATAATTACACGATTTAACATTAATGCTATATCTTGACGATTTAATGTTATCTAATTACCAATTTTATTCTTGCCTTTTATTATTTCATTATCATTAAATGTATATAATAAGCTGCATGGCATGTGAAAACATGTGCAATGTCATTTAATCTTTTTATTAAAGACGCATGAAATTGGTCCATATGCATCCTTGCCTGGCACTTGGCAAAAATAGGGTCACTATGGGAACACGGGAGTACTCAGTACTTGGTCAGAGTATCGGTCCTGTGCACCGGGCACGTATTTATTCACAAAATGGGCTAGGGTACTTTGTATCCAATCGTTGTCTCTTCTGCATGCTGTATCTTTCAAAAAAATGAGGAACCAAATCGTGGATGATCCTTAATTGCAAGGTTAAAACCAGTAAATGATTGATAGCCATTACAATAGAAGAAGAAGAATGATTTCGTAAATGAGCGTCAAAGTAAAGTAGTAAAACTTAAATGATGAAGCAATGATTTGAAATACACACGTGTTTAATCAAAATGCGTTTTAATTACGCTACATTGTGTGCTAAACTAGGCCAGTTTGTAAACTAAGAAATATTCTCCTGTTAATAATTTTCAACAAACGGGTTAGCCTATCCTCTCGAAGTAGGCCATGTTTTTAAAATTGACAAAAGTGGATACTGAGACTCTACCATCGTGATATAAATCATAATTAAATATTGAGGACAGACGTAAATCAGTTAATGGACGAACACATCGCACTTTCTCTTTCATATGATAACAACGAGATAATGATATATGTAATTTTCGCATTGGCAAATCAAAGCTAAATATACGAGAGGGAAATATAACTTCAGGGATAGATGATACAATAATATGCAGGAGTTGGAGGATCACCCTTTCATTAAAGAACTGAGATATCATATCACAGCAAAGAATATTTAAATCATTCATATTTTAGACATATTCTGCCTAAGTCAATGGAATAACTTTCTGTCATCCAGGTAACCACGTCATCGCATGTGTTTCTTTACATAATGAGCAGATTTCATTAGAAGTGGTACTATAAAGCACAAGAAAACTTTTGACGCAAGCGTCAAAGAATCGGGCCGAAGGAAAATTGTTGCTGGCGTGTGAAAAAAAAGCTCTACTGGTACTTGCTTCTTCACTTAACGTAGTAATACATTGGGAACCAGCATGTGCTGACTGGTGAAGGTGAAACCAGGACTAAATCGAAAATCTACATTTCTCGTAGGTAAATGGTAATACAAAAATTTAAAATAATAATGTGGTTTTATCTGTTTTACAACCTGTGTTTCCCAAATATTAATTATTGTTAGCAGGAAAAGTTAAAGTACGAAAACGGCAAGTACGTGTATACATCTATTTGATATTGTGTAAGTCCATAACACTCCGCAGATAAAATAAAATTTAGATATCTGTCATAATCATTATCATAGACAATTTCACGAAAAGACGAGATACATATCTTTACATAAATATTTTTTTTTCCTTTACAAAATTACATCATGTAAAGTCGCACAACACCGTCCAGCAATTAAAAAAGGTATCACGAACCGGGCCGGCTATAATTATACTCTGATAAGATACATTGACTGTTTTGTCTGCACTACTTTCCATGGTTTTTATCTATTACTCACGCACACAAGTCTAATATAGGTCGGGAAATATTTAACATTTGCTTGATAATCTGTTGAATAAGTAATTTAAAACATGTTCTTTGATAATTTCATGATACTTTTTTTAACTAAACACTTACAGTAAAGTTTCATGATACATGTATATAATTTCAATTTCTAGTTGATTTGATATTTATATAAAGATTACAGATATATCTCGAACAAAGAAGATATCGAAACGGTCAAAAAGTGTGTGTATAAGTTTCAAAAAACATTTATGAAAATCCATGATTAACACAAACACATACTTGATATCTAATTGTAGTCTTTATTAAGTAATTGAATGATATAGGTGCTCTTATTCAGTGCTGTAACCATGACAAACAGCGGTGGACTGGTTACATAGTTACATGATGAAGAGTCCTGCATATTTTTTTTTTTTTTTACTGAACATAAGCGCAAAGCCATTGCAATCCCATATAGATAAAAACAATAGTTTTGCACCGCGCTTGACCTTTACTTACAGGACATGAATATGAATTGCACCGTGTTATGTTCTTTGCTGCCTGAATCTATTGAGAACTATCACATCGTGTATGGGAATCGACATATTTGCGCCACTGATACAAATGCGGCCCAATCTATCAAATGGTATCAGTAATTGTACTATAACAGATCTGTTACTTTGTCTGCAAAGGTTGCAGTGGTTCATTTTTATGATATATAAATGACAATATACAGCGCCAATATAAGGGCAAATGTCTGACACATCATAATTACAATCAAATACGTCTGTTGCAATTCTTGTAACTGGAAAATATTGAATGAGAATATTGTCAGTAGGTTTTTATTCAACGATTTATTTGCCATTTTGTATACACATGCTACCATGCATATGATATGCTGAATTTCAGTAAAACCTAAGTTACAACTTCATTACCATATGAGATCGATGATATTATTTATCTTTGTTTTATAGCCATATTCTTGTCCAGTGTTCTAAAAATCATTGGAAATATTGGCCCCTTGTTTTGGTTTTTTTTTACTAATTGGTTTATTTTTTAAAAAATTTGAAATAGATATTGCCTTATCTTTCTGTGTATTTTTTTTCTAGCACAACTTATTTGCGTTAGATCATGTACTCGTATATTTTTGTCAGAATTTGTCTCATAATAAATTTGGGCGCTTATCCTTTTTTTCTCTGTCTTAATTTCTTTAAATAGAGATGAGCCTTTTGAAAACATTTTTATTTTTTGTCGTAACGAGACAGAGTGATACTTACGGCGTTAAGACCTTCTGTCTTGCAGGTTCTTCGTTTTGATATTCTGAGATAATTCTAAGAGGTGTCTCTTTTTCTATTTAGGAATTTCAGTGTCCTGAATATAAACATACGTATACCACGCTTAATATAATAATTCCATGGTCTCTCTACTTACTCCTTTATCAGTTATTACTTTGCAATAGTTGTTACCGAAATAGTAACTCACAACCTACCATTTATTTCCCCAGTACACCAATTAACAGACAATTAAGCTTCGACCCGGCTGCAGATGGATGTGGGTGTGACGATCGAGGCCACATTCAATAGATCTATGTAGTGTCTGGGTGTCATATTAAGGCTGAGATTATGTCACGTGACAAGGAATTTGAAAGAGCTTCTTCTCCTTATCGTCTCTTTGAATTCCGTTTGAAGCCCTCAGTAATGTCCTTTGCTTAACTGATGTCAGTCCTTTTTCAACTGTTTATGCCGGATAGATGCCTGATATCATCAATATGACGGTTTAATGTTATTGCTAGGTTATCATAACATTGATTTAAGCGCGGGTTTAGAATATATTATACTCGTTGTTTTTTTTAACAATTCTATAATAGCGTACATGCTGAAACGCATTGACAGACACGCGGTTTTAACCCGGTTCCTCCCCAAATAAGGGCCACACTTGCCACCATCATCTTGTTTCGCAATAAGTGTAAAATAAATAAAAAAATGAAATTTAAAAAAATAACAAAAAACGACATAAAACATGATCGACTGGTATCCACAAGAAATAATCACATGCAGAAGCCACGCTTTCTCCTTCTTGTTTACTAGAATGTGATCAGTTTATATTTGAAAATCACTGACTCCATAATATGACAGTATCAGATGTAAGCATGTAATCTTGACAGAAACAGCTAGCAAATTGCAGCTTTTCGATGCGTTAGTATATTTTAATATCTTTGTCCATATGTGTTCAAAACTCCTACCACTGTTTTAAGTACAAATAAAAACACCGTTTTTCTTATTAACTTAATGCTGACGAGTCCCGTTAAATATCTCTCTATGATCTATAAAGGATGTACTGAATAAATTATTTATCTCGAACCTTAAATGTCAAGATCTCACAATGTCCCGATACTATTTTTGCACGTTAACACTATTCCATAAAAGAGGACATGATATAGACATACGTCGAACTTGCAGAACTTTCAAACGGCAAGGTTATGATTTATCATGACATGTCAATTACACTATCTGACAAGGTTTCGAAGACTTCTCAATAGGGCCAAATGAATGATGTCTGTGTGACCATATCTGATATATGATTCTAGTGTAAGGGCAGACGTTAAACTTAAAAGCACTCTCTCACACCAGACGCATTCACACACATTAGTGTTACAATGTAGAGTATACCATTTTTTTTATCACAATAACTATTTCCTGCATATGCTTGATAAAATACATGACGTATATTGGTTTTTACTTTAAGCTGCGTATTTGTAAAGCAATGTAATGAAATCGCTTTAATTGAAACTTAATTGCTTAACATTGTACCAAAGCAACTATAATGATATTTTCTTATATATCTATCCATGTGTATATCGACAGGTAAGTCAACTCATTCCTTAACACATACATAGTTCAGCATTATTCTATAGCTCAAAGTCTTTGATAAACTTCTAAGAGGTTCTTGATTAATCAACATATATTGTAGTTTAGGTTCAAGTAGAACCCAGCTTTTTTCGTTGTTAAAAATGGACATTTCTTATATTTCACTTGTCTATGGAACATCTGGTGATTCCTGATATAAAAACAACAGAAGAAAAAGTAAACCAAATTCATTAAATCAATTATGTCATTGTTTAGTAAAGCAATTGAGTAATTGATGACGTTATAGGTTTTTTTTTTATTTATGTACGATAGAGATTAATTTTTTTTTTCATTGTTTATTGCATGTTTACGGTACATTTATTCAATATAATGTCTCCATTTTGACGTAAAGTGAACGTATTTTGTTTTATTACACAATTAAATTTTGTGTATGGAAACCATAATATTTCTCTCGTGTTTCGATCATACCTCAGCTATGGTTAGATAGGTTGTGTACAAATTCATTCCACTTGAGTACACCCACATTCTTGTCTGAACATCGCAGCACAATTTCAATTGAAAGGGGTCACGGTTTAAACTATGGCCATAGTTTGAATCAATAGATTAACTTTCTTTTTTCTTTTACACATCAGCCCCTCACCGCGTGGGTTCGAACCCCGGCAGGGTCATTCGGATTTTCATGTAAGGAAGCCTTCCAGCTGGCTTGCGGTAGGTCGGTGGTTCGACCCGGATGCCTCCGTGCATTCGGGGTCTTCCTCCACCTGTAATTAGCTGGACGTCGCTGTATGACTGAAATATTGTCGAAGCGACGGTAAACTCAAATAGTCAAGTCTTTTACACAACGGAGACGGATTTTTTTTTTCGGAAGGAGTTGCTCTTTTACTTTGCCAACTGAGGGAACATCTGAAACTTTTCTGGCAATAGAAGTGAGTTTTCCGTTATGGACCAACATGAAATTCTGAATAATGATAAATCATAAATGTATATAAATGACATTAATAGGAGAAATATCTATTTTCACTCGTGTTTGAAACTAACAATATGAATTTATAGGAAACGAAATAACGTCTAATGAATAACGTATTCGCCCGAATTAAACATACAGTTACGTGCTCTTATTAGAGTAACAGCTAATATTAACAAAAATAATATATGTAAGTTGAGTTTTAATATACGTGTATCAACTTTCTATAGCGAAAACAGTATAAAATCGCTTTCTGGCAATGGTTTTGCTGTTATATATAGTTTCTATTGTATTTATTCACGAAATACATCCTGTTTTAATTCAAACAATTAGCATACTGTACAATCATTAGTTTTCGTTGACATTAAATTTCGTTGATTATGTTAATTTGTACATATTAACTCTTTTGTCTTACTGGAGTCCATACAATTAAGAGAGATGTGCATTTGAAATCCGGCTTGACGTTTTAACGATTCTGCATGAAGAGACAAAGTTTCTGATAGTATACATGAGTCTGCAAAGAGGTCATTACCAACATAATCAAGAAACGGAATGCACTGTAACATGGCTAACTTTTACACGGTGTTTCTTTCTATGTCTCTTTGTTCTCTTCTCTTTTCTCACGCCTCTCCCTCGTATCTGAGAATAAGCAAAGACTGTAGACAGCTTTATATCTTTTTTTATTTTACTTAGTTCAACTTTTACTACAGACATACAATAATGTTATTTCCTTTCTCCTGATGTTCCACGTACGGTTCCGTATGTCCTACTGGCTGCTTATTTTCACAATTTTGTCTTAACATTACTACTCTCACGCATCAAGAATTAGAGACTTATGTTGATTGGACAAACACTCAGTACACTAGCTGGTTCCTAAAATAACGCGTCACTCAAACAATCAGGTAAATAAAGCTTTTATCAGACAAAGTATTCTGTTTATAAAACAATATTAGGGATATCTGAATGGGAGAAAAAATACGGTGTTGTGTAAGTTTTAATAAATACCAAACTCTGTGTGTTTGTTTGTTGGGTTTAACGTCCAACGGACAGTATTTCAGTCATTTGGAGACTATTTCTACTTGAAACAGATATACTGCTGCCACACCGCAGTATCACACCGTAGACATGTAGCATGATACCACACCCAGTCACATTATCCTGACACCAGGCCCACCAGTTCTAGAATTACCCTTACATGCTGACCGCCAAGCAAAGGAGCTATATAGAACCCACGACCTTTCGATTCCTGGGCGGACGCTCTAACCACTCGGTCAATGACATTTGTCAAGCTGTGTAATAATGCCTTTAGATGATCTTTCCAAGATAAACAAGAAATATCATTAAAAAAGATATTCGTCTTCAGAAAAAAAAGATATGAAAGTTAAAAAAAAGTAAAAGTATTACAATATATAATGCATTTCATATAATAATGCTGGCAAGTTTTAAATTGTCTGTGATTTTAAAATAATACTAGAAAACGTTTTTGTCGCTTAATTTTGGAAATGCAATATACTAGCCAGTAAAAAATTAAAGAAAGAAAGGGGGATAATGTAGGATAAGCGAAATTTAAAAAAAGTAGTCCAATCAGAGGGATTAGATCTCGGGATCCTTAGTTTAGCAGACGAGCTCCTACCCAACTGCGCCACGGAGGCTGTTGCTTTGTAAGAATTATGTTAGCAAAGTTATACACTGCGAGTTTTGGGGATCCACTATCAAGGTTAACTACGTTTTCTAAAGACTCACAAGTGTTTATTTTTTCAACTGGGTGGTTTTTATGTATGAATGTTTCAACTGGATTTTTATGTTTAAATAGGTAGATTAAATTGTTATTTGCTTATTGACAATCATGCAGAAAGATATGCACCCTGAAACTCCCATTTTATGATGGAATATCCTAAAATGATTTATGCAAACCAATGAAACGAGTGCTTTTCCGAACTCTTCGGTTGTTAACCGATTGGTTCTAGATTAGATTGGTTCTAGACATAGGTCAAAATCCATTTTATACAGCTTACGCCGAAACAACAACATTAAAATAGATATATATGCCTCAAATTAAACCCCAAAATCGATAATATTATTTTTAAAAAAAAAAATTCAAATTTTAGTCCTTCTATTCTGTCATTTATCATTTGAAATCCATTTCTAAGTAATATAAACAGTTGATTTTCATCGTTGTTGAGAAAATTATGAAGTAAAATTGAAAAGAAATTCCGTTGTCGATTTGCACTTGGAAAAGAAAAAAAAACGTGTATTGCTGAAAATTGTAAATATGTCCCCTTTGAAACTAACCAGTCTATTACTCCATCCACACTTTGATAAATAAGAGTCCGTTACTGTTATGTGATGCCACATATTTCACTATTTATACAAAACCGAACATCGATCTTTGTTTATTTCATATTGAAAAAAATAAATCATGCGAACATTTACAATTTTAGACCACAGTTAAACCTTACCAAATTTAATTAGAAAGTCCTCATTTCCAGACCACTGAGGAGCAGCGAACAGCATAAAACCTGATCAGCCTGCGAGTTACTCGCAGGCTGATCTGGTTTTATGCTGTTCGCATAGGCCTTTTCATGGTTTCCTCTATGAGGGAAAGGGTTAAGTTCCAATACACCATATGAATTAATCCGATAAAAAATAAGCCGTTTTATTATCTAATTGGCAGTATCATTTTCATGTTTAAATGGAACATCATTGTGGCTAGATCTCTGTTCTATGTTTAAATTAGCATTATATAAAACATCAAAATGAGCATTTTGGTGTATGGCACTCAATATATATTTGTTTTTTCCACGATGCATTTGACATGAAAAACACCGGAATGTCGATGGAAATTGACATTTTGATTGTATCACCAGAACAAATAAGTTTATTGTTCCGTACAAATTTATTGACCTCCCCCACAGTTGCGTGTACCACACTTGTCATGTTGTGGCAAAGAGATAGTATCTCTAAAAACAAAATGATTGTAACGAACGAGGACAGTTAAATATAACTGCTCGATAGCTATAAACAAAAGTGCAGAGCTCGTACATTTGGTTTTGCCTTTCAGATAAAAATAACATGGAGATCGAAGATAACATTGCTTGCAATCACTCCAAAATAAATGAATTTTCAAGAGTAATGACATACAATGTATTAGCCAGTCGGCGGTATGATAGTGTGAATGTAATTTCTATAAAAGAATTTTTGGATTTAATATTTTGGTTCAATGTTTATATATTAGATGTTTGTAATAATTGGAATATTACTTTCGTTACCGCTTAGATTTTATCTCAGTATATTACTGCGCCTATTGTTTTATCTCAGGAACATTCAATATAATTAAGTCATTCTAGTGTACAGAAATTAAAGACAAAATGTTAAATTGAAACATTATAGTATCAGTATATTTATGAAAATATAATTATTTAAACTCTTAAACTGAGTTTTACGTTATAGTGGTTCTCTGCTAACACTTCACCTCAAGCATTACCAGTTATATTTGTTTCCATTCAATTTCATATTCCTTTCTGTTTGAAGTTATATTTGTTTCCATTCAATATCATATTTCAGTCTGTTTGAAACGCACCCAGAAGTCCAGGACACGTTTATGCCGTTCAAGGATGTGACGAAAAACGAACTCGAGTACAACGCCATCTTGCGGGCGCATGCGTTGCGCGTGATGGGCACGGTGGACAAATGTATTTCACGGCTGGAAAACCGAGATAAGCTGAAAGAGCTCATGATGGAACTAGGAGTGCGTCATCAGAACTATACTGTCAAGGCTGAGTACATCGATGTAAGAGGCATTGTAAAGTTCAACTTTTTTTCTAATTAAGATCTCTAAAGCGAAGTATTAATTGAATATAAAACATTGATATTTGTAAGAATTTTTTGATAAACGTAGCATAACATACCTCGAAACTGCTTCCTGTAAATTTAGGAAATACAAAAATCTTGATATACTCTAATAAGTAAAGAATCCGTTGGAACTCGTCCCGATTAAGGAAAGACTTAAGTGGAAACCTAACCTTGGGCGACATGTGCATAGAATCAGTATCTAATTGAGCCTAGTTTTCCATTGATTTTTTCTCCAGCTGTAGTTAAATGTTTAAGTATGACATAAATAGATATCGCGAAATGTTGCGCAACTTGCACCAATAAAAGAAAAAAGTACATTTATTCTAAAATTATTAGTAATTGTGTATTCAATACATATCAAATATCCTTCATTTCACCTTCTTAAGATATATATTCAGTAAGTACAAACAATTTATATCGATATAATTTTTTTTTTTAAAATTGATATCATGTTAAGCTATTTATGTAATATATTGATAAACTACCAATATATTCCCTCTGTATGCTTAACACCGTGACGAATAATGTAAATGGCATTGATAAAGTATAATTGGATTTAAGATAATGATAGGAATAACTCCAAACAAATTTACAAAAATGTTGCCATCAACATAAACTTGCATCTGTCAGTAAATGCTTTCAAATAACAAATACAACAGGAAACAGACCAGTAACTTGTCCATTCTATTTCTATATTCAGCTTTCCTTCTCATCGCCATTGGGGTAAACATGACTTATATATTTTTAACGTCGATCCAATGTTAATAATGTAAAATCATTTATTTTCATTGGCATTAAATTTCGTAGGCTATGTGATTAAATCAATTTCGTTGGTACAAATACATGTTTTCGTAGAACCATGTTCCAAAAAACATGAGGTCTATGAAATGAAAAAACAGATTTTGTTGTGCTAAATATTCGTCGATAAAATCATCCATGAAATCAACGAAAATTAGTTCCCATCGAAAATTAATGATTCTACGGTATATTGTAATAACGGGTGATGCCATTTGATGACCACTTTATTATTAGCATATGGACACTTCTTTCGTTAAACTCAATAATTAAAATGATTGACACGAATGTTTATAGCGTGCAATTAATTCAGACTCACTAGATTTTATTTTTTATCGATATTTCTTTTGCATTAGGATGTCAGAATTTGATTTATTTTCAAAGAGCTAGTCATTGATCGATAATGAGGCGGCTAAACTTTGTCTTGGTTACAACGATTTAGTTTGTCACAACTGAACTTGCTTCAATCAATGTCTTTGGGAATATTGTTTGTATTATTAAATTCCTAATATAAATACCCAAAGCCTAAATCTCTTCAGGGAGACCTGCCACATTTTGTCAGGTGGCTGGTGGATCAGCTTTCGTAAGATCCATAATGATTTTATTTTCGGGAGCATTTCTTCCCTTGATATCTCTGTTCTTTAAATGAAATTCAACAAACCGGATGCGATTTTTGATCGCTTGAACATCAGCCCTATGCGCAGTTATAACCATAACGACCGTAACTGTGATGGATTGGGTTCCCTGCATATACGGTATACGCTACGATAAAACAGGGATACAAAACCTATGATTTTTCCTATAGTTAATTATAATTATTCGTCTTATAAAGCGGGAGCCATGGTGATGGAACAAAACCTCATGATTACTTAGAATGTACATGGAAAACTGCGGTTATATAGCAATTTTCATGATGATGGCATATTGTACAATAAAATATTATTTTGTTCATATGGTTAGTAATGCATTGTTGGGCAAGTGCATATACACAGATTAACAATAAGAATGAAACAACAATAACATGAGGAAAAAAAAAGAGAAAACTAAGGTGATCGGGAAGAACATTGATGTTGTTATTCACGTGAACTGAATTTATGTTTCAGTTAATGGGGCCCCAATTCATTCAATCGATCAAACCGCATCTAGAGAAGTCGTGGACTCAGGAACACGAAGTTGCGTGGGACCACATGTTTAAGTTGATGTGTTTTCACATGAAGAGGGGGATGCAGACAATCACATAATTCTGGAGGGACGTGAAGACGGTCGTGCTCAGTCGAGATGAATGTAAAACAAACGATCTGACGTTGCAGGATTTGCATTTTATAAGAAAACTACTACTAGTATAACGCATCTACCATACTTTGCAGAGAATTATTGAATATCTTTTCCGCCAAAAGAGAAATCATTTGATATATTTTGTTGTGTTTGTTTAAATTTCAAAGGGCATTTGATATAGATTATCATGAATGAGTCACGGTTTATTTGCTTGTAATCTAAGATGCTCTTTGTATTTGATATAAAACGGCTAATGGTTATAAATTGAAAATTGCATTAATAGCAGTACCTCAGTCTGAAAGATATTTCTACATGAATGCGTGGTTCTCCAAAAACAGAAAATAAACAACTGACCACATTTTTTGATACACTTTGATGCTAAATGAAATGAGAAAGCTTTTTTGGGAAGCCTTGACGTTGCTCATAGAGCATCCTTTTTTGTTGTTTTTTATTTATTTTTTATTGTTTTTTTTTCTTCATTTTTTTTTGGTTGTTGTTGTTTTGTATCAAAGCTGAATGTTTTGTTCAAAGACTTAAAAGTAACTACAGCCGATTGTCTGCAGAATATGCATATCAAGTATGATAGTGTTGAACAAAGCGTGATGAAACTTCAAAGCATACCAGACCGTTGGTCCCCATCAGATTGGCATGCATTAACGTCTTATTGACACTTTGATTCTGGAAGTAAAGCTGTGGACATTTGAAAAAATGTGAAGATGTAATGACAAAAGTGCTACTTTACTTTTTTGCGATATGGCTTCGCATCTTGAAAATAAGATGTTTATTATTTTCTTTGACTGGGGGGTGGTGTCTGAACTGAAGCACACATAAAGAATTAAATTAAGAAAAAACTACTTTGATTTCTGAAGCAGTTTAGCCGCAACGAAATCAATTCTTTTTAATTGTAAGAGAATGATAAAACACGAATCCACTAAACATCGAAATTTGCTATTCCTTTAATGTAATTAAGCTAGATAATATTTTCTCTTTTTTTTTTCTCACTACTGAAACAACTGTCACTATGTGCCTATCTTGATATTTGCAGCAGGTTCTTCTTGTAAATGTGTTAAAATCATTTTATCATGTAGTAATTAAAGTGTCACAAACATTAAAAGTGTCATCACATTATTACACCAGTCGTACATCAAATCTATCTGCAGAATTCGTCCACATTAAAGCGGATAGATATCTCGTTATAGGGTTTTGACATTATTGATCGACTGTACATAAGTATATATAATTTTTGTAGTTTTTTGTAAGTTCTTGATTTTCGTTAAAGTTGCCGTTTACCAGACTCACCAGAAAACTGTTATCGTGTTATTTGGAACAAATTATTGGCCTAAAGCTCTCTGTTTAGGAAACAGAAAATGTTTTGTCACGTGATAATTGTCTTTGAATTAATTTTTTTTTATGAATTACCACATATATAAATGGCATATGAAATATGTATGCATTTCACATTGTGCAATCAATCCAGCCTACAACGCCAGTTTGCTACATAATTATACTGAATTCAAGAATCTATACATTGGTACAGTATCAAAGTTAAAATACTTGGTGAGTATGACCCAGCCGAACTGATTGAAAATCGTCGCTTATGATATTCGATGCATTATGGGGCCAATGTAGGACCTTCTGAAAATAATATGAAATATTGAGCACATTTGAATTTAAGCTCATGCTGCAAAAAAAAAAAAAAAAAAAAAACTAAATGAATAAATAAATAAAAAAAAGAAAGAAACTTTCCGTCGTAAATTTTAAATTTTCTAAAACGAAAGAGTAGCAAAAAAAATATTTTGAATCACGTGAAAGGCTTAGAAAGGGCCTTTTATCTGATCATTCATTTTATTATAATTGAATAGGAGTATATGTCGCCACAAAATCACGACCCAGCGTACAAAGCATTAGGTCTACACTGTCATAAATCATCGGTTCATTCTTGTACATTAATTATGCATGTTTATTCACGCACATTTTTTTTAAGAAATAATACTTAAAATTGAATTATCTGAATTAAAAATTGTAATTTTGCCCAGGCACAAGTAACAGTATTGAAAAAAAAAACACACAAAAAAAATCAAAAAATCAGCATACTTAATGAGTAGAAAGATATGTCGTAAAAACTAATATATTACTTTTTTTCTAAGAAAGCGAAGTTGCATGTACTTATCATTAAGTGATTCAAATATATTGTAATAAATTTCACTGTATTTGAAATGTCTTGAGAGTGATGTGTACATATATTAAATATCAGTAAACGTTGTAATAATGAAATAAATATAATAATTCGTTTACTGTTGTGTTTTGATAAACTCGATCGATTAAAATAAAATGTAATAATACGTTACTGGTAAGTCGTAAATAAAATGTGTCACCTCATGAATCAATTATTGACACATTCTACGTTTAAGAATGAGAATGTGTAAGTACTAAATTTAATTATCATCTCCTGAATGAAATATACATATTTTAGAGACCATTATTTTGAAATCCATATGTTTAATACTACAAAAATGATATCACTAAAAGCATAAAGTAATGTGGTTTTCATTTTACGTGTGTTTAGTGACACGAAAATAAAAAACAATGACTTGACTATGACATGACTTGACTATTTGAGTTTACCGTCGCTTCGACAGTATTTCAGTCATATAGCGACGTCCAGCTAATAACAGGTGGAGGAAGACCCCGATTGCACGGAGGCATCCGGGTAGAACCACCGACCACATGAAAATGACCCTGCCGAGATTCGAGCCCACGCGGTGAGGGGCTGAGTGAGTGTAAAAGTCAGCGACTTTACCCTCTCGGCCACGGAGGCCCCAAAACAGTAACTCTATACATGATATGAAAATATGCTCATTAAAATCATATCCTGATTGCGCACTCTCTATCCACGATTAGGAACTGACAACATCGCATTAAAGGTCACGTCAAATTGACATTTGAAGTAATTTATATGCATAAGTGCTCGATTTTAAACTGGTTTCGGTAAAACATTACAAATGGATGCCTCAACAACTGATGTTCTTACTGAATTACAGATACCAGAATCAAAACCTGAACAAAAAGAAGTTGATTTGGTACTATGGGGACTGTTTGGTAATTCTTTTTTGTCCATATATATTGATGCGGTTACTTCCCCTGGTTACACCTAACGATTTTGTAGGCGCCGATTTGATTAGCTTACACAAAGGTCAATCTGAGACGACCTTCTACATGACGTAGTCAGATTCAGTTAGCGGAAATATGATCAAATATACTGATTCTGATTTTAATGAGATTGACGTTGTAGCTCCACAGACCAATCGAATCACCAATCGGCGAATCACTGACTTTGATGACCGGAATCATCGCATGCTAAAGTTTTCAAAATTCATCTCAGCGAGTGGTGTATTAAAGAGTCGATGCATACCAAAATAAATGAGTGCTACATTTGCTCGTATTTACATAGACTCGTTCTGCTACATCACAAAACGATATGACGATGAGTATCACATACAATAAGCTCCCTCATCAGTGATTCAAACAATAGTTAAACTGTTCGGCGCACTTTGTAAAAAATATTTTTCTAATGCAGCTCCTATTCAAATGTGCATTATCAAATTTAATATGAAAAGCCAATATTTATTAAAACCCTATCATAGCATTTAGTATCCCCTTGTGTTGCTCGTGTCAGTCAATAGCATTAATGAAACTCAAAACCTTAATAGATTTGATCTTTTCCTTCTGGGTATAATCCATAAAAATATCAAAATGCTTCAATTTAATTCACAGCCTATACGCTAAAATACATGTAGCTGAGAATCAAAGCAGACTGTTAATTACGTACAAAGCAATCAGAGATGTGACTAGGTTAAACATCAAGGGAAATAGTTTGCACATTTAACTGTTTTATATGCATTATTACTAGATCAAACAATTATGGCTTCCTTTGAATGGTTAGTATGAATATCTTTTTGAATTAACAGTAAAATCAAGTACCAGTAATTAAATATTTATTTTCCCCCAACTTTATACAAATTTAATTACTTCGTGTGTCAAAGATAACATGATCTGCACATTATCATAATTCACCTTTTCTTTCATATTATATACACGTGTGCTTAGTATAGGTAAAATAATGATATTCAATATCACAAACATATATACAGCCAACCAGTGGAACAAGAGAAAATGGCCGCTTAACAGAAGTGGTCGCTTAAGTTAACGAAGGTTAAATATATAACAAAATGATAATTTGATGATATTAAAACTGACCGTTAAATGCAGATTGACCGCTTAATAAAGGTTGCCGCTAATACAGGTTCAACTGTATACATATTATATTTTGCAAAAATAATAATAATAAATATTGTAAAAAAAAATGTCCTCCCGCTGGGACTCGAACCAACACCCCCCTACAAACGCCGTTTTACTTTAACCACTGCAACATTTGACCAACTGTAACAGTAAGTTGAAATTACATCCATATATCGCTGGAAATTCCAGCCAGTTTAAGTTACAGTTTATTAAACACGTTATATCCAGCATTGATTATCAGTACAATTTTAATTCAGTTTCGACTTCCATACGTACTGAAATAAACATGAAAATTATCACCATTTAGTGATAAGGCAGAAAACAAAATATGGATTTTTTTTCTCCGCGTAGTACAAAAAAAAGGGAAATCGATGTCTAAATAAAGCACTGAAACTTGCGATCCAGAAATGTGTGCTACCATAAAACAGCGTTGCAAGCAACCCTGTTAAAAAATGAGAACTCCCTCATATAAATTATGCATCGGTTAACCTCGTCCTCTCGCAGAAATGACTATTTACACTGGGAGACCGGGTGAACGAACGCGTGTCGATATTCTAAAAATTGAGGTTAGTTTTGCAGGTTTCGTTGCTTGATAATTGCGTTTGCATGGGTGAGAGTTGTGATTTTCTATTACATAATGTATATGCTTGCAAAGAATTAATTTGAATATATAACCATAAATGACTGAGATATTGGCATTTTTTCAAGGAGGGTATGAATCTTGGTCAAATCAGGAGTAGTATCCCTTGTCTTATATATAGTGATATATGGCTCATCTTTCGTGCCAGACCCTTTTGCCCAGATATTCTGTGCATTCGGTGTCTACTTCCACCTTTCATTAGATATTGTTTGTGACTGAAATACTATCGCATCGATGATAAACTGAAAACACACACACACACACACACACACACACACACACACACAATGCTTAGAATAATGAAAGGAAAACAATGCAGCTAATTACAATGACGACTCTTTCATTTCCATAAAGAAATGTTTTGATTAGCGGTGTTATGATTGCCTTACAAATTCAGTTTTTGAGTTGTATGAAGATATCTCTCTGATACTCTGGAACTGAATGCTGATTAATCGTGGGAATATTAGAGCTGTTCAATGGATGTAAACAGAACAATCCCTATTTATTTCATAGTGTTGAAGCTTTGTTTGTATAAAACACTGATATTCAAAGTTTCTCCAAGAGATTTTGCACTCAAGTCTTATTATAAAAATGCTGATGCGTTGTCATTTGTTATCAATACGGATATATATACTCGCAATTTTGAATTAATATAAGAATGATATCTGATGTCGGCATAAATTTAGTTCTTTTTATGTTGTTGTAGTGCTTGCACCTTTTTTCTTTACCAATCTCTGATATTCCTTTTAGTGATACATAAGACGCATGCGAAAATGATTCAAACGCTTAATGATCAAAGATTATACCTTTTCATAATCAATTGATGCACTCTAACGTTAAATATATATCATAAACTTTTTACAAACTTTTATTCTCAATCAGTATAATTCCAACGCTAATACATTGCATTAAAATATCTTTTTTTATTTCAATTCAAAATACCCAACAAAACATGCGGTATATTCACGCAGAATACGTTGTCTGTCTGATATGCTAGACGCGATGAGATCGTGATTCATTTTTTTTTTTTTTGCAATAATATATGCTCAATCGTTTTATGATGTTATCCTGTGATCTGTGGATTGACACTAACATCTAAACTGATGTTTATCATTTGATACAGAGCTTAACTGCAATAAACAGGAATACTCTAAAATGAAAACGGGTATTATAACTGTTGCCAAATGTTGAACCTTCAATTATGACGGTAAATTTGGAATAAAATTCACATATAAAATGCGATTCCATACTGAATGACTTGTATTCGCGGAACTTATGCCTAAGGTCATTTTAGATACACGAGTAGAAACATTAACGTCAGTATATGTGTTTTATCTACATGAATTAAAATTTCATTCAACCAGTATCGACTATGACCATTATTCGTGGTGGATTTGAAGTTGTGAATAAAAATACTTTTGCACAGGAATAAATCCATGTTAAGGCTTTGTATTATATCCATCCTACATCTTTCAAAATACATTGTTGGCATGAAATGTAATATTTATCATCCAGGAAGAATGTGTGTGATACTGTCAACTTATGGGTTGCTTTTAAGTTTACTCGAGAAAAAGTTGTTTCCATTATATGCAAATACATGTACATTTTGTATATCGAAATGACGAAACTCTATATTGCTTTATAATCAAACATCAAATACAATCATAAACTTACTATGATGTATGTAATTCCATTCTGCGTATAACAAATCTTATTGTGTTCTTGTCATTTTTATACTTATCGCTACTGGTATAAATGAAATTCATCCTACCGCTACATCTACGGAATATAGAGAATAGTAATCACCCCTACTAAACGGTGCCTCTTTCACATTTTTGGTGATCTGTTTAGATGAGAGCCCTCGACACTTCCGATTTAGAGCCCTCGACCAAAACAAGGCTGAACAAGAGCTGTCAGAGGACAGCACGCTCGACTATTCAAAATGCTTGTTGGTAAATCAAATGAAATCTATTTCAATTCTTGCCCTTCACATACCCTGTACATAATAATAGTCAAAAATGATATACCTTAATAGTCTGATATCCCTTAATATTTTTATGAAGTCTAAAATCAATCCCATGCCTAGTTACTGAAACATAAGCATAATAACACTGTGTATGTAAAACTTTAACCAAGTATTCAAGTTAGAAAAGGGCCATAATTTGTATAAAATTCAGTCCAAAAGTTATCCTCCTTGGTTTTCTGATGCCCCTGAATACACTCCTTAACTTTCTAGTCAATTCCATAAACAATTCTGAGATATAAGCATGAATGTACCTTGCATGCAAAACTTTAACCAAAATTTCTAAGCTAAATAGGGGTCATAATTTGTAATATATTCCATCAAGAGTTATCTACCATGAAAGTATGATACCCCTAAACATATTAAAGATGTTTCAAATCAAGCGCATGATTGGATACTGAGATAAAAGCATGAGAATATCTTGCATGCAAAATGCAAAACTTAACCAAAATTTCTAAGTTAAATAGGAGCCATAATTTGTAATATATTCAATCAAGAGTTATCTACCTTGGTTGTCTGATGCCCCTTAACATATTCATAAACTTTCAAGTCAATACCACGAATGGTTACTGAGATACAAGCTGGATAGTAGCTTGCATGCAGAACTTAAACCAAATTTTCTATTGCATGCAAAACTTTAACCAAAATTTCTAAGTTAAAAAGGGGCCATAATTTATATTAAATTCATTCAAGAGTTATCTACCTTGGTTGTCTGATGCCCCTGAACATATCTATAAACTTTCAAGTCAATACCATTAATGGTTATTGAGAGATAAGGTTGATAGTAGCTTGCATGCAAAACTTTAACCAAAAGCTGCAACGCCAACGCCGATGCCATGGCGGCTACAATAGCTCTCATATTCTTCGAATAGTCGAGCTAAAAAGGTTAGCACATTTTATAAAAATATCCGTTTTTAAAGAACATGCTTTTTTTTCAAAAAGTCGAAGAATGTCATGCCACATAGACCATTTTTCTGATCACTTTGGATTAATTTTCGGTAAGAAATACCCCAAAATGACGTTGCTAGAACTTTTACCAAATATCAACTCGTGTGTTTTCTTTTACAATGGGACACATCTTGAATGATTTCTCTATCGTGAAGTAGATGTTGGCCGACTTAATCGTGCATGTAACATTGTCCCAACCTCTCCTTTGGCTCAACACAAACAATAGTTCACAGAGCTCGTCTGAAAAGAAAATACTCACATTTTTGAAAATGTGATTGAGCCATCGACAAGATGCTGGAGCCATCGGCAATGTAAAAGGGCCCTCGCAAATGTGATGGAGCCAACACCTCATTCAATAAGTGTTGATATTGTAAAATAATACTGATTAATATTCATGTACAGACCAAACTGCATGATGGATAAAGACTTAATTTCATGGAATTTTTTTATTAATTGTTCAATCAATTTTCTTCATGTTTCACGTTTCACATCTGCGAGGGCTCTTTCACATTGCCGTTGGCTAGCAACGTCATTTTGGGGTATTCCTTAATGAAATTGCACGCAAAGCAATGAGGAAAATAAGCATGTTCATTAACAACGGATTTTTTTTATGAAATGTGCTTACCTTATCAGCCTTGTTTTGGTCGAGGGCTCTCATTTAAACAGATCACCAAAATGTGAACGAGGCACCGATTAGTAGGGGTGGAAATACTGTATGCTCATCGCCGTGAGTCCAGGTAACAGTCTGTTCACACGAAGGGCGTTGGATCGGTATTTCTTAACGGTATTTTTTTTTACACTTGAACTAATCCGTTGCTTTTTAATCGGTTGTTACTTTATGAGTGAAACAGTATTGCATAAAAAAAGCTTCTGACAAAAGATGCAATAATAAAACGTACCACTACACTGAAATGCAATAATATCACGGAGCCCCTTTCAACACGGAGCCACATATCAACTGCATCTGTCATTGTGATTATGTTCAGATCATTTAAAATATCATTCTTTGCAATCTTGTCAATATTTATATGTTTCCTGTCGCTTATTATATCATTCACATGGTTTAAAGCAATTTTCAGGTAAAGATTAAGCTCGCCACGTAGCCTGCCATAACAATATGTCTTAAGGACAACAGCAGTAATCTACTTCGTCTAGACACTGTCGCAGTATATCTCCAGCAGCCATTGAATATCTGAAGTCATCTTTACGCCTATTAAACACTCTATATATGACATGATTGTTTTGCGATCCAACAGTACTTGGACAGATTTCAGTCGACACAAGACGTTCAAGGTGGAATCGAATCAAAAGTAGTGAGCTTTGAGGGACTGTGTGATTTATTCAAATGAAATTGTGATTTCGCTCTATGAAGCTTCCTTTCATTTAAGACGAAATCTTACTTTTAAATTAACATCAACTATTAATAATATCAGTGTCATTTGGAAAAAACAAACAATATTTCGTTCTTTCTTTTGGGATACAAATTACATATTGTTACATGTGTAATGGGGTCTTGGACAACCAACTCCTAGATTCCGTTTCAAACATTTATTCTAGAGAATGACCTATATAGAATTTCTATAGAGGGCCTGAAAACAGATTTAAACAACAATAATAAGGCTAAATGAGGAATACATCTCAGGACATAAATAAAAATTCTCATCAGCGCTAACTATACAGGCTAAAACTATGTAGTAGCTTCTAGAATTAAGACTATGTTAAGTCTATGGTATGACTCTGGTAAAGTCTGAAAACGAACTGAGAGGACAGAAAAGGAAATAAAGTTATATAATGTAGCATGGACAGTTTTAAGCTTGACTCAAACTAGCTTGTGTATATAATATTGTTTTAACAAATGTTCGTGCATGTCACATGTATTTGTTTTGTTAGTACACTTGTCCCTTTGTGTCGTGTCCAGCCCTTTTCTTACCATAGCAAGATTTGGCTCGGATAATTATATAAACATTTCCTTCTACCTCATTTATTTAGTCATATTTGGATCGCCGAGCGGGACGCGAGTTCCATCGGAAACACCTCTGAGTCGTGAATCTAAGAGATCTACTTGATATTGTGTATTTCATAGTATGGTCCATACCTTTGGACCTTGCATTTCAAATTTATATTTTGTCAGAAGATGCGTCTTGTACCCGGATAGAACCACCGACCTACCGCAAGCCAGCTGGAAGGCTTCCTCACATGAAAAATCCGAAGTCCCTACCGGGATTCGAACCCACAGCAGTGAGGGGCTTAGAGATTTGTAGTCCACGACTGTAACCGCTCACCAAAACCATGCACACTGAACAAACACAATCAGGTTACGTAACCCTGTTCTCAATGACAGGACACGGTGCACAAGGCCATTTCACATGTCACAAATAAAAATTCACGACTAACAGGACAGAATGATACAATACAAAATAAACAAGCATAATAATTGAACAAAGACCCTTTTATATATGTATATTCATTAGAATATACTCCAATTATGAAAAATCAGCAAACTAAATTAACTCCTAATTCAGATATAATGATGACACAATCTAAAAAAGAAAATACCAACATATATACGGGGTGATTATAAAATAAAATTCAAATGTACATTTTTTTCTCAGCACAAAATGTTATGAGACATATGAACATTGCTTTGCTTTTTTCTTTTCGAGTGTCTACAGGTCCATATCTTTAATGACATTTGCTCTCATCTATCTTTTAATATGTTCGACAGGACAACAGACTCCCCAATCTGGAATAATTAGCGTCAGTCTTAGAAGACATAGATATATAAAAAAGATTAACTTAGATTAAAGTTGCCCAAAAGACATTGCCCATAAATTCTCTCGCTGCTTCTCGCGATACTTAGGCATGTAAAGTTAAGAGCAATACAGTATAAGAATACATTTAACCGAAAACTTAACCAACGTCGACGCCTACGAGAGGGTCAGGACAATTTTTTTCCTCCTACAAAAACCATGGCAAAAATCCTTGCCCCACCTCATCTCACACCATCCTTTTTTGTACTTGAAAACCTTCGGATCCGCAGCTAGTTCGTAAAACTGAACCAAGTGGCCTTTGATTTCAATTTTCAAATAACGATAAATGACATCTTTTACAAAAGTCTTTGGGGCTTTTTAATCACGTGTTAATGATTAAGTATAAAATTTGCATTCGACTCTGAAATGTCCTCTTTATTATGTATAAGATTACCCTGACGTTGCAAGCTTGAAGGGCATTAATATAAACGACAGTTTTATTGTTTAAAATGTATGCTTCTTGGAATAAATTTCGTCATCTGAGCCGAATTTCTGAAAAATGTTTCAGGTGGTTTTGATAAAATAAGTTTTACTCGAGTACTACAATCCAATTTGTTAGAGACCCATGTGTTGACACATTATATAAATAAAGAAACATTTTAAGGCGTTATTTTAATTGTCATGCATGTTATAAACAGAAAATTGGAATGGATGGACAGTTCTACTGACAAAATTATGTTACGATCTGTCATAACAAAACATATAAAAGGCATTCCTTTTTAGGGGTTGGGAAGATGGACATACATACAAACCAACAGGGTGACTCCAGTATACCTTTTAAACATTCGTGTGTGGGAGTATAATGATACACCGTTATCCACAAAGAAGAAACAAGCCTGGAATGGTGACATATGAGAACATGTTAATAGATCCCAGTAGTGATAAAGTAAAGCAAAACAGGGCTAAATTTAGACACGATTATCGAATTTCCTTTAATTTCCCAGTAAGCTAATGAGATGGCGTTTACAATTAATAATTTGTTTGATTCATTCTTGATCACAGCAGCTGTTTGCGAGGCGAATGGCGAATATAATACTTGATTCAGAACACAACAAAACTGTATTACTTCCATGTATACAATATGGAGGTATATAAAGAAATTATATAATAAATAAACAAAAGATCCGGTTTTGGGAATAATACAAAGCAGAAGTACAAGTATTCGCTGGAACGTGTGGCACGGATAATTTACATCTCGGCATCATTTGATCTTAATCTTACTCATCTTGGTTCTCATAGTGTTCATTTTTTGTTTTGAAGAATTTTGTATTAAAAATGTTGGCTATTCCAAATGACATTAAATCATTTTTGTTTTTTGTTGTTGTTGGTTGTTTTTTTTTTGTTTAGAGATTAATAAAAAAAATTGAATGAGAATAATATCTTATTTCAATTCTTATGCATTTTGTAATCATGGAGTAATATTACAACAACTCATAATAGGTGTTTCTCCATTTCACAGAGGGTTTAATGTAAATAAATGACAAATGCCTTTGACTGTCATTCGATTTATGAATACATGTTATCCAATTGTACTCAAACAACAACCTTTATTCTGAAAGGTTTTGATATAGAAAGGATTTGTGGAAAAAGATAAGTTACTCACAACGCTGACAATAAGAATAAAGACTCGATTCGAGCTACGAAGTGGGGGGGGGGGGGGGGGGTGCGTGCGAGAAAAAAATGTCTGTAAACGCTAGTCAGTATTGTTGCATGCCATTCCCGATAGAGAGTTGTATTTTAAATAGTTTTTAAATTATGCAAAGAACAATCTTCTGCAATGAGGCGTCTGATTTTATATAACTTGGTCCTTTGTAATGACCTACACAAAAACATCGTATTTCAAACATTGGATATCATGATCAAGACAGTTTAGAGTAATGTACATATCTAAGCTTGTCTAGTGTTTCTCTTCATATGTTTCAGGTTCTCGATTAATGATAAATATGCTGTCCGTTTTAACGTTCACTGAGATGTATAGAAACTGTTCACAATATTTTATAATATCCGTAAATTATCCGAGTATTAATTTGATACCATATTCAAGAAAATGATTTTTTTTAATTTTAAAAAAATTTTGGCCAAAAATTTAAACTCTGTACATTGTGATTTTGGAACTTAACGGTTTTCATAAAAGAGAGATGCGTGTAGACACGTCATATTTGAGAAGTTATCGTTAAATGCATTTAAGTGTCAAATCATAGCATGGTTATTGCGGTCTTTACACCTGCCTGCAAATTGGTTTCGAAGATCTATCAAATTTGTCTATTTAATGACGTACATTAAGCTATTTTGGGCGCAAGAGTTAGGCCGAAATGATTTTTCTCTTTCTCTCTGCCTGTCGCAATTAGCAGTTTTGGTCTTTTAATGACACGTTATAAATATATTCCTGTAGAACAGCCACGGATGATACACTAGCATATATATGGAAGAGGTTCTGATATACAATGTGCCTTTACTAAGTATGTATTATGCACATATACAGGTCTAATGGTGTTTAAGGAATAAACCTAGTAAGCTTGGTTCGTATACGTGGTTTGTATACCTCACAGTCATATCTATATGCTTCCAAATACACTAATATATAATGAGCAAGCTTATTGTATTTTGATGCTTAACTATCTTATCTGTACATTATATAAAAAGTTATATATATTAAAAATAAAGCCTTAATATCATATGAAACATGATTTATTCATACTTTTGAATGCCGATGCTACAGTGTTCCATATCATTTATGAATCAAAACATAACAGCGTCATGACTTTATGAAGATATTGCACGATAAAATATCAATCACGACACAGACGAAAAAGATTTCCTGTTCCGAATGATTGATGTTTATTTGTAAACAGTGTTTAGCACTTAAGAGTATCATTAAAACATCAACACAACACTTATGGGCGGTGCTTTAAGCATAATCATTGTTCAATGATCAAGAAATATTATAAAAACTCAAACTCATTTTATTTGGCATATCGGCAAATAACAATGCCATTCACCCAAACTTATACACAATACAATGTTTGCGCATGACACCATACAGACAATACATAAATAACGAATCAGTTGATAAGAATCATGAAGAATAATACGACAGTGCCGAATAGAAAGACAATGTATTGCAAAACAGTGTACTCATAAAATATACTGTTAATCTGAAAATAATTATTTTAAGAGAGATACTCTCAAATCCATTGCTTTTGTAACATATTTTGCAAGATTTGAATACTTTTTTCTAGACTTAATTGACATATTATTGTTAAAACATTTGGAATGTTGGAAAAGATCTGTTTCTAGCTAAAAATGAATTTCTTATATCCTTATATTTAGGACAGACTAATAAAAAAGGATATTCTGACTCTATCTGTCTTTGATTACACATTAAACAAATTCTTTCTTCCCTATTTGTATTGGTAAATCTACCAGATTCAAAAGCTAAATTATGGGAACTTAATCGAAAACGTGTAAGTGATATTCTCAACAAATCATTTTTAATGTTATATAGATATGGTTCAAATTCAAAATCTCTTTTAAATCTAACATAATATTCTAATTTTCTACGAATAGATACTTGCGTTCTCCACGACTGAATTCTAACACGCTCAAAAGGTTTTGGATAGAATTAAACATTAAGATTTTTTTTTAAGATTTTCACTTAACCAAAGATTTGAAAAACCAAGGTTATCTAATGTACTTTTGATTATAAGATCCCGTTATTGTTATATATGTGGAGGTGATAATGAATACGTGTAGAGTTGCTTTCATAAAAAGTTCATAGGAAGATGTTTATTTGTAAATACAATTTTCTTTCATAAGAAAGATTGTGTAAACATTACAAAGTCCACCCAATTTTGTTACACATAGAGGTAAAAGTTTGTAAAGCTTTGCAAATGTCGGCGTTCCACGGTGTTTGAGTGTGGTCACTTTTCAAAATTTTGTTTTTTCTTTCTTATTGTG
The DNA here is from genome assembly GCA_021229015.1 of Solen grandis. Taxonomy (NCBI): domain Eukaryota; kingdom Metazoa; phylum Mollusca; class Bivalvia; order Adapedonta; family Solenidae; genus Solen; species Solen grandis. The sequence goes on from CM037779.1 coordinate 11,659,640, forward strand.
TCCAATTTAGGGTTGCAATAAATTATAATAAAGGGCAAAAAAAGGGTCCACTAACCAAGGAGTAATTATCTTACGTCCGTTCCTTCATTTGTTGATTTTTTCGCATTCAGTTGTAATATATTCTCGTGACTTTTGAAATTGAGCCATCAAAACTATTCTGCAATATTTGTAGATTAACCCTGTGTGTGGTGGGGCCTTTTAGCCTTCACCCTTCATATTTTAAACTCACATACTGCATTTGTCCAACATATTCAACATTCAATCAATATTATAAATTTATGAATCTCAATTCCATCGCTCATGATACATCAAGCTCATACAGACTTGCGTCCTTACTTAACCAACATTGTAAAATTGTTGGCTGTTGCAGTTCCATTCACGGACTATCATCATATTTCGCTTTAGATTATAAGAATTCTGACTACATGTATATTGAAAAAATTCCTCCGAAAAGGCAAGCTCTCTCTTTCTCCCTCTCTCTTGTATGTCTGTCTCGTTTTTTATCCAGCTAGCCTGTGACATTGAAACAAATCCAAGACCTGTTTCTAGTAGAAATGTTTCATTCAGAATTTGTAATACCGAAATAAAATGGCACCCGGACCGTGGTATCTTCTGTGAAGACTGTAATACTTGGTTCCACGCTGAATGCCAGTGAATGAATACTTTTACTTATCAGTTTCATTGTGATTAATCAGAAGACTTCATCACTGTTTGAAACATCTACAACTGCTGATACAAACCACTCATTCTCTTCAGACAACTCATATAGCCAATTGATTCATTCACCATTCACTATCAATCATACCAAACCTTTTATCAGCAGTATTCCATCTGGTAAACGATTAAATAAAAAGTAGTAGTCGATCTAGATCATCTGTATATCAAGCACAAATTTAAAACATTTGAAAATAATAAATGTAAATTGTCAGTCTGTTAAAAAGAAAAAAAACCTTGGTTTTCTATGCATGCTAGAATTAATGAAAACAGATATCGTTTTAGGAAATGAGTCCTGGCTAAAACCTAATATTAAGAATTCTGAAGTCTCCTGACTATGATGTCAACAGAAATGATCGCAAGCGCAGAACAGGAGGTGTTGTATTTGTCTTAGTATCCAAAAAGTACAGTAGTTGTCTATTTCCAAGTTTAAAATCAAATTCAGAACTGTTATGGGTAAACGTTAAGCAAATAGGCAGAAAAAGTCTTCTTGAATGTAGTGCATACAGGCCTGATAGAGATTTTTCTTGTATTGATGAACTAGATCGCACATTTTCAATGACTGATGCTGATAAGAACACAATCATAATAAGTGGTGACCTAATCTTGGGTGATCCAAACATAAAGAGGAAAGTAACAAGCTGCGAGAAATTGTTGAAAATTTTGGACTCACACAATTGAATAGTGACCAATCCGTATTATTGACACAGCCAGAAACTGTTTCAATTTAATTATTGTTTCAAATCCATCCTCTGTTGAGAATGTAAAGATAATTCCAGATTTTAGTTATCACTGTCTACCTATGTATTGACATCTTGGAATCAGTCAAAATAAATACTAAGGAAAGAAAAAAAATATCCTTTTAACAAGGGCTGGAATTAAAAAAAAGTTTAAAGGATTTCACTACTCAAAGAAATCTGAGAAGTATAAATTCCCAAGAGATAAGGGACTCTTTTAGATATGTCTTAGATACCTTTACCGAGAACTTTGTTCCATCTAAAAAGGTGTCTGGAAAACATCACATCCATCACAAGCATAAAGAAACTTATGAAAAGAGAGACAGATTATACAGTAAAGCTAGAAAAAAAAAATCTTCCATGATTTACCCAAACTGAAAAAAAAACAACTTTGAAATCTTATTCAGAAAAAAGACGAGCCGCATATTGGGTTAAAAATCAATAACCATGTTACTACAAAAAGATCTGGGGCTTTATTAAAGGTTTAAAAAATGACTCATCACGTGTGGCTCCACTACTTGAAAATGGTATCTTACTTAAATCAAAAGAAAAAGCTGATGTATTAAACTGTCATTTTTTTCTCAGTTTTTGTAAATCCTAATGAATCTGTCATGCCTCTGACGAACAATTAGTCCCTCCCAATTATGTTTCCCTTTCATGTCACTGAGAATGGACTAAAGAATGGCGGCTGGTCCTGATGCAATCAAACCCAGAATTCTTAAGGAGTGTGCTCAAGAAATTACACCCATATTTACAATTCTTTTTAACAAGTCATTGTCTTCAGGCATCATCTCAGCTGATTGGAAAGCCGCATATATTTCGCCAATTTTCAAAAAGGGCGAAACGTTTCTGGCTAAGAACTATAAGCCCGTCTCTTTGACTTGCATTGCATGTAAGGTTCTCGAGCATACTGGGTTAGCAACGTCCTGGACTATTGCGACAAAACACATTCTGTTTGACAATAAGCATGGTTTTCGAGTCCGGTATTCATGTGAAACCTAGTTAGTTGGCTTCAATCATGACCTTGCAAAGTCCTAACAAAAAAAGTCAGGTTGATGTGGCCATTATGGATTTCAGTAAGGCCTTTAACGTTGTTCACCATGGTAGGTCTTTGCTCATATTGTCTCATTATAGCATTAGAAGCAATACTATTCAATGGATTAGTGCATTACTGGGCCATGATAATACTGGTCACCGTCTTCCTCAAGTAGTACTCGATGGAAGCGTCTCTCAAGTATTCCACAGGACTCTGTTCTTGGACCTCTTCTTTTTCTGCTCTACATTAATGACCTCCCTGGTGCTGTTAAATCAAGCTGCCGTCTCTTTGCAGACGACTGTTTTATCTACAGGGTTGTGAACTCCGAAACCGATGCTGCAATGCTGCAGGAGGACTTGAATAGCCTGGCGGAATGGGAGCAGAAATGGTAGATGTCCTTTAACATTGACAAGTGTCATATCATGCATATCACTGGCCGTTCAAAGAGAGCCTTCAAAACTGATCATACTCTACACAATCAAGTACTTCAGACTGTTAGTCAAGTCAATTACCTAGGAATAGAAATTACATCAAATCTCTCCTGGTCAGCAAATACAAATAAAATCACCGCCAAATGGGTTCCTAATACGCAGTCTCCATTTAGCTACTCAAGAAACTAAAACGGCCGCATATAATTCTTTCGAAAGACCAACACTAGAATATTCTTCATCCGCATGGGACCCTTACCTCAAAAAAGATATTGATAAAATTGAATCCATTCAGAAACGTGCAGCGAGATTTGTTTCAAATGATAACTCTATAACCCCAGGATCAATGACCAACATACTCTCAACACTTAACTGGCAATCGGTAGAAAGTAGGCGCACTTACAACAAATTAGTCCTATTTTACAAAATATTAAATAACATAGTAGTACTAGACATACACAAGACAATCTTGACATTACCATAACAAAGCTTATCATCTGGTTAAATCATCAAACAAAACTTATGAATATTCATTCTTTCCTCGAACGGTCCACCTGTGGAATTCCTACCACATAATGCAGTCCGCGTCGACTCGATCCTTGGTTTCAATTCGGCGCTGGCTTCATGCACCATGTTTTTAATACATCCAACTTTTAATTTTGATTTTTTTCAACATAATAACACTCGTCTAATTGCACCAAAGCCATGTGTATATATTGTAGAAAAAATAAGGATTTTTTTTAAAGATTTTACGGTATTAGGTTTTGCATCAATCTATTCACGGTGCTAGGTTTTCCTAGGTGTAATGAGGCCTAGTAATCTATCATTTTACTCATCCCCACGCATAGCCATCATAATCAGAAAATGATCGTTAGTCATTACTAAAGAAAAAGAAGTAGAGGTGTGTTGTATGCCTATATTTCAAAGCGAATCCGAATTTAATACTTTTTTTTCCAGTTCATTAAACGGCAAGTTTGCATTTCCAGTTACATGTATTTCATGTGTTTGTTTGTCTTGAGATAATGGAATATCAAATAACTACTTAACGCTGTTCTCCATTGAATTTTAAATATTCATATTTTCCACCGTCACGTTTAACGCCAACAATTTTGCTAACACATATTACGGATATTCTAGGAATTGCATCTAAATTCATGGCATTAATAAATCAGATCTAATTATAAAATGAGGCGTTTCTTTTTTAATTTTGTTCGTGTATATCGATAGACAATTTTTCTTCTGTATATCATGTTTAATGTTTAGTTAGTCAAGTCAAGTTTTGTTTACAACTGATCGTGGGAATCTCAATACCGGATATCATTTTGAAAATCCAATGCCTCTAGCGGGCAATCTGTGCGTTCATCTATTTGCTTGTACTATCGATATTCAATAGATAATATGTAATTCTGTCAACGCGTACATATTTACAATAAATAATGCGCAAAAATCTTCGTTACATAATGAACAATAAGTCAAAAGCGATGTGTAAGCGGGAACAATTATTAATGAAAACACTATAAAAACAAATTCTGTGACATATGTCAGTAGTACGTCAATCATGAAATGCAGCATTTCACAGACCTCTAGCATGGGATATATCCTTGGTTAATTTAATAGGTGAATGGCAAATAAAATTAAGACGTTCACTAAAATATTTTCGGCCTTCACAGCAAAATGCGACCCATTTGATGTGAAAAATCAACAAAGTTCAAATTACAAGCCACTTTATTTTCTCTTTTGCTCTTCCACTTTATGCTTAACGCTATATTAGGACTCTTAGTCCTTTGGTTTTCTCTCATAGCTTTTATGTTGACATTTCCTTGACTGTAAGAGCATGAAACACTTGAAATAGTCGAGTCATACAAAAGTTGTTAAAACGAATGGACCGGCGAAACAGGGAACATCTAACAGCTCGACCGCAGAACTTATTTTTCCAAAAGTAGTATATGCTGCAATCTAAAGTGGTTTATTTGTTTCCTTCCGCGTATGACAATGACACTAAGATGAATCCTAAGGAATGATTGCGATCGTCATGCAGTCTGTCTCAACAATCTTATTTGTTTTTAACGAATTAAAAGCAGTAATCTACACCGTCTAGACACTGTCATAGCGTATCTCCAGCAGCCATTGAAGTGAATTGTAAATCTATAGATATAAAGTGATTATTCAGTAAGATTTAGAAATTCTTTAAAAACAATGTGTTTGCAAGTGTTTATGCTTGCATTAGAGTATTTGGACATTGTTACCGCCCTTGGACATTGTCATACGTTTAGGGGTAGAATATACGCGCTGAAACACGTGATTGGGACGATTGTACTGCATCTCCTATGAGATTGCATATCGCGTCGTGAAAGCGAATCTAGGCTAAGTGCTGATATACATATATTTTCTAGAGGAAAATAATACAGAAAACAATTAAATTCACTTTATTTCATTTAATATTTTGGCTAAAATGGGCCTTTCTCAAGAAAAAAAAATGAATTTTTGAGCATGAAATTTTGAAGATGAATTTTTAGCAACTACATGGTGGACGTTTGTACCGTCGCCATACAACCTCAATCATGTTGTTGTTAAAATATTCATGTGTTTCCTTGAAACAGGCATGTTTTTGCCAAAAATATGAAAAAGAGTGAATTTAAATTATAAACATGTTTGGCTTTTTTAGTTTCTTGAATGATGTCATTATATTCGGAGAAAGAAAAATGCTCGATTTTCAACCATCAATCTGTGTTGTTTACAAAAAAAAATAATCTAGATAGTATTAGAAAGATTTATATTTTTAAACACTGATAATGAAAACAATAAAATAAATATTTTATCTTATTTGTGTCACATTGTGCAATGATTTATAGAACAATTTACTGAATATTATACTGTTCAGCCCTAAACAACATTTCGATTTCATCAAAAATAAAGTTATTCTGAATTAACTTATGAAAAAATACCATGCTTTAGACGATATAATATTTCTTTGAGTTTATCTATTTAAATAAAATGAAGATATTGGCGTTACGTTTATCCAACCGTTTTGCATTGCTGTAATTCTGTAAATGTCAGTAATACTCTCCTGACAATTGTATAATATCCTAGACGACACATGTCAAATACACCGCATGCTTGCGAATTGCCTGCATGTGTATTTCCAAGGGCGAAAGATCAACAAAGTTATCTATTTCAATATATTTAAATTTCCGAAACATGCTGACATAACATTACATAACATCCTTTTATTAAACATATACACCTCATTAGATTTACATTTCAATTTCATGCAATGACATTTAATTAGTGTGTTCATTCCTGTTTTTTTTTTTTTTTTTTTGGTGTGGGTTGGGGCGTATGTCTTTCTCCTTTTATATAATTGTAAAAAGAAGTTAAAAGGGTTTTCTCAATAAAATAATTGTCACAAAATAGCATAGGCTCGGCCTTATTTTCAGGGATCAGTTTAGTGTACTACTATACGAAGTTAACCTACGAGAGCCATATCACGTAGACCATGTTAGAAATTTGTGTTTAAAGATATTTGTATTTAATTACTTAAAAAAATACCGACCTACTCCAGTCACGGTTTTATGTGATCCTTGTTCTTCAGGTTCTTTGAAGCTCATATGTATATACTTAATTTCTATGTCTTATAATACAATTTCCTATGACTATAGGCTAATATCTCACCTCTATCTTTCAAATTCCAAACATCGAAGTTATTAATTCATATTTCTTACTTCCAATTTCTTGTAAACTTTAGTCAATTTCTATTTTATCTCTCTTTTTTCAGCTTTTTATTTTTGACTAAGTAATTAAAAGTTGCATTTTGTAAATTCGTGAAGATATCATTTAGAAATAATGACTCGCAATTTAGAAGGTTGCATATAGAAATTACAAGTTAGACTTGCAAGATAGAAGGGCACCAGAAATCATTGATTCTCGGCTGAACATAAATTGTATTGAAGATGGAACCAGTATTACTGGTACCCTTCTAGCGCAAACAGCGCAAAGTGGACTTCCCCGCAAGACTAGGTGTTGTAAGATTATGAGTCGTTTCGCCCCATTTCCCTTTCGCCCTATACCCTTTCGCCCTAATTCCTTTTCGCCCTCTACTCTTTCGCCCTAAAATGTGAGTCTGTTCGCCCTATTGTTATTTTGCTGGATTTGAATGAAATAATATATAAATGTTTGTGTATTCGTTTGTATTGTTTTATGTATGTATGTTTGAATGAGTATATTGTCTATTATTAATAAAAAAAAATCTATTACATATTTTGGTTCCAGTCCTACAATTATTGCTTCGGAATGGCAGTTTCAATTTTTTTTTACATCTAATTTACACTTACATTGGCGGTGTATTTAAAATTAAATAAATAAATAAATTCACTGTTTATTTCGTTATCAGCCCTTATTTAATTCATGTTCATCCCTACTTATCATAAATGAAAGAGACCGGGTGTAAAAAATAAGTATGTTAAATGAGACAAAACGAACGCCGAAAATACTGTAGGTTGTACATAATTAACATCTAACCCTCCTTTGGCATGTGTTCACACCTACAACACGTGTGTGTTTTCAGAAGGAAGATGTCACTTTTATTATGATCATTACACCTATATACTTTGTACTTTATACCTATACTTGTTGAATGAATAAAATTATATTTATTCATCACCAACCGTAATATCCATTTGTTTATTAATTTATAACTTTACTAGGGCGAATGAACCCACTATGTGGGCGAATGAACCCACATTGTAGGGCGAACCGACTCGGGCGAACTGACTCGGGCGAAAGTGTACTTGGGGCAAATGAACCCGATACCGTGTTGTAAAAATTCGCAACGCATGCGTAATGTAAGGGGAACCTCGTAATCTATTTATATCACATTGTCGTAATGTTAATAAATAGTCTGGTTCAGCCATTCATACTATAGAAATAGTAAAGAAGTTAGAAGATATAAATTAGAAGTTGTAAGATAGAAGTTAGAAGTAAGAACATGGAGACTAAATGTTGTAAGAAAGAAGTTAGAACATAGAAATTAGAAGTTGTAAGATAGAATATTGGCGGCGATTTCCTTCCATAATATGCCGCCCGGTCACCAGTAAACTTCACAATGAACCATAAGGGGTATCCTGGTACCCGAAATATAAAGTTATAATTAACAATGGATATAACGTTCTTGAAATGGTATAAATTGATAAAAAAAAATTAAAAATGATCATATATTCTTTGATTTGCTAATAACAAAAATACCTTTTCATTTCCAACTGACTGTGAATACCAGACATCAGCAAAACCCGGAGAGAACAATAAATTTGTTAATAGAGAACACCAGTTTTTACATTCAGGTTTGCTCCTTAATCTTGATACAATGCGTTATAAATGATTTTTATATACTTCTTGGGATCAGAACCTAAAATCTTTATCCAGAATTTAATAATATTATACAGTCTATAGTTTTGTAAAGGTACCCTGCCAACTTCACCATAAACGAAATCATTTTGAGTTGAATTTTTTTAAAAACCTAGATATACAAATTTCTTGACAATTTCTATCTGTTTTCCTTCATAATAGAAATTAATATTATTTGATATTCTACCACTTTTTCTAAAAATCATAATCTTGGTTTTGTCTGTATTTACAATTGATATCCATTTTTATACGCCGCCGGAGGCGGTCGTATATTGGCGTCATCTACTCCGTCTGTCCGTCCGTACACCCATATCTTGTGAACGCAACTCAACCTACGTTTCTGAATGAATCTTTTCAAAACTTGGTCAATGTCATTACTATAATGGGTAGATGTGCATGAAGTGGCGATTTTCCGGTTCATTGATTTTTACAAGATTTGTGTCCCTTGAAACTTAGTCTCTGTAGCTGATTGATATTGCAGCCTTGTGAACGCAACTCCTCCTACGTTTCTGAATGAATCTTTTCAAAACTAAGTCAATGTCATTACTATAATGGGTAGATAGGCACAAAGCAGGGATTTTGATGTTCATCAATATTTGCAATAGTTATGCCTTTCTAAACATGGTCTCTTGAAAACACAACCCAAGTTTCTAAACAGGTAAAAGTGCATAAAGCAGGGTTTATCTGGTATAGTGATTTTTGCAAAAGTTATGCGGAGAAAGAAAAAAGGATTCATATTGATACTGCTATTTGACCTAATTTCATATTGGAAGCATTTTCAGGGTTCTTTCTCTGTTCAGCTAATTTAATTGGTCTTACAGACTTCATTATGAGCTTATGCTTACAGAAATGTTAAAAGCAATAATTAAAAGACCCCACTTGGATTTTATATTTTGTGGCGGCGTATATTGTGGCATCACTGGCACTCTTGTTTTACAATATTCAGACAACACATTTAGGCTATTTTGTAATTCTTCACAGCTGTTGGCAAATAAAACAATGTCATCAGCATACAATATAAGAAAAAGTAAATATCAATACCTTGTGTACCAGATTCTATAAAAAAAAATCAATGTCATTACAAACATTGAAAAAAGAAACGGGGAGAGACACTCGCCTTGACGGACGCCAAGTTGACAATCAAATTCATTACTTCATGTATAAACAAGAGCTGTCAGAGGACAGCACGCTCGACTATTCAAAATGCTTGTTGGTTAATCAAATGAAATCTATTTCAATTCTTGCCCTTCACACACCTGTACATAATAACAGTCAAAAATGATATACCTTGATAGTCTGATACCCCTTAATACTTTTTTGAAGCTTAAAAACAATCCCATGCTTAGTTACTGATACATGAGCATAATAACACTGTGCATGCAAAACTTTAACCAAAAATCCAAGCAAGAAAAGGGCCATAATTTGCATAAAAGTCAGTCCAAAAGTTATCCTCCTTGGTTTTCTGATGCCCCTGAAGACACTCCTTAACTTTCTAGTCAATTCCACAAGCAACTTCTGAGATATAAGCTGGATAGTAGCTTGAATGCAAAACTTTAACCAACATCTAAGTTAAAAGGGGGCCATAATTTTTAATATATTCCATCAAGAGTTATCTACCTTGGTTGTCTGATGCCCCTAAACAATTTCATAAATTTTCAAGTCATTACCATGAATGGTTATTGAGATAAAAACTGGAAAGTAGCTTGCACGCAAAACTTTAACCAAATTTTCTATTGCATACAAAACTTTAACCAAAATTTCTAAGTTAAAAAGGGGACATAATTCATATGAAATTCATTCAAGAGTTATCTACCTTGGTTGTCTGATGCCCCTGAACATATTTATAAACTTTCAAGTCAATACCATAAATGGTTATTGAGATATAAGGTTGATAGTAACTTGCATGCAAAACTTTAACCAAAAGCTGCAACACCAACGCCGACGCCAGGGCGACTACAACAGCTCTCATATTCTTCGAATAGTCGAGCTAAAAACTCATTAAGATGATAATCTGGTCCACTAGATTTGTCAGTACTCAGTCGTTTTATAGCATTTAAAATTTCATCATTAGTGGAGTCAATATTCATTTTTCAAACATAACTTGAAATTCATTGCTTTCACATCTTTCAATGAAGTTTAAGTTATCCTCATCAGGAGTGACGAAAGGGTCATCTGGATTATTTACAGCTTTAAAATAAGCTTCAAAGTTTTCCATGGGAATATTTGGATTTTTTATACCATAAGAACCTTTTAGTAAATTCCAATATTGTTTAGCATTTTTAATTTTTGCAGATAACAATTTCTGTGTTTCAAAGCCTATCATAATCATATCTTGCTTAGGATACATTTTTTGTATATTTTCCTTTTATTTATCATGTTTATTCTGTTGTTTTCACTTTTATTCATTCTAAATTGATCGAGAACACTATAAAATTCCATGCGTGCAGTATTACATTTATCATTAAACCATTTATTTACAGGTTGAGGAACACAAGTGCAGCTGTCCAGGGAACCAGACCTACCAATATTCTTCCTGAATAGAGGGGACACAACATCATCAATCGGGTAAAAAAAATCTTGAATGCATTTTTCAATGTAAGCATTACATGTTGAAATAGAAACATTGCCTATTAAAGATTCAAGAGTTTTTAATGTGCTACTAGCAGATAAATTTGCTTGATAACTAGTAAGTTTTTCATTATTCCAAACATATTTGTATTTTATTTTTTCGTTCTATTCTGATAAATATTGACTTTTTGTCAGACAAACCTTTTCAAAAGCAAGACTAAAATCTATAAGACAATGATCAGATAAAATGTTAGGATCATGTACCTAAAAGTGGCAAATAGCTGTGAAAATGTTTGGAGATGTGAGTACATACTCTACAACACTATAACCCTGCTTTCCAACGTAAGTATATCTACCAATATGTTTTTCATCACCCAGTCCTCCATTTACTATCCTTAGACCTGTTTCTTTACACAAATCTAGTAACATCATTCCATAATTGTTTAACATACCTTGTCTTGTGAGACATGATCAATGCAAACATCTGCAAGATAATCATCTCGTAACAAATCAGACATATACATATTGTCATCAGTTACATAATCAGGTAAATCGGATGTATGGGAGTTAAAATCTCCGCATAATACTAACTTGTAATCATCTTCATACTTGGAATCTAAGCTAACAATTAATCCCATCAGTCTGTCATAAGCATGCGTATCTACCATGGCTAATCTAGAACTAACCTCAGATACTATGTAACATAAGCAAATGAATAAA
>CM037779.1:11671342-11721342 GCA_021229015.1 Solen grandis
TTGTCGTCTGAACTTACGTTGTTGCCGTCAATTTTTATACAAACGATATCGTCATGGCTTTGAAATACTAAAGTTCATTGGTAATAAATGTTTTATATATACCACTATCCCCCCTGACGCACGTTCACATGATTTAAGATTTTCATCTCTATGAAGAGCAAAATATTCAAACCCGTCAACAGTCAAATCTGAAAAACCATTTGTCCATGTTTCTGTTAAAAGCACAATATCATTATCTTTAAAAATAGATTTTAGTTCTGGTGATGTTAATTTATTTGTTCTTTTGGAACATAAACCTTGAATGTTCAACAGCGCACATTTAAGCGAGACCTTCGTAGTGTCCTAAGGACCTACATTTTGACCTTGTCCTGCGACAGACCCCTCACCATTGGGATTGGAACGCACGTTTTCCACGTGATTAGCATGGGGGTACTGGTTATTTATAGGATTGGGTAAACCCTGTGTAACATTTGAAGACTTACAAGATTTTTTATTGTTTTCATGACACTGACGGGGTTTACTTCTGGGTGCGCTGGATGTCCGTCTGTACGGCCGTGCCGATTCTGACCTCTTTTCCGATCGGGCAGTAGCACGGACAACCTTAGGACGACCACGAGATGACAGAACTGTCTCAGATGTCACTTTAGCACTATTGACTGAAACTGACACAAATGAACCCGATGACACGACCTCCGGTTGTGCGATTGTTTTGTCACTTACGTCAGACTCCGGTGACTGCTGCTGTGACTCTGCCGCAGATATCACTGCTGATGCTTCCGAATTTCCCAAGGGACAAGGCTTGCTGGTTTAACGTTGCATCCAGTATACTGGTCTCTGATGTTTTCTTTGGAAATTAATGTTGCTGTGAACTGTGAACTTCATTTGGATTGTGCCCAGGCTGGTTGACTATGTGTACCATGGGCGAGTTGAGCACGGCAGGGTTTGGGTACATATATACTGGGCCAGGAAACATAGGATGAATTAAACTTTGAAAAGTGGTTCCCTGCAATCCGCTTTGTAGTGGACTTCCCTTGGAGATGAACTGTGACCTAGAAATAACAGGACTTGAAAACTGAATCTGGTTTGTGACAGTTTGCGTGTTTGATGTGCACTCCATTTGACGTGGTGGGGATACTTGGGATTGTGACACTGAATGACTGTCACTGTCTAGCTCGACCACAACATTTCCGAGGGTGGCAAGTCTGTCATGGTTAACATATTTAGACCATTCAGGTAGTTCGTCCTTGATTAAGCGGCCTTTTTTTAATCAACTTTGTCGGATATACAATGGTTACTTTGTCATCTGGATTTTCTTGTCTTACTTTTTGAAGCAGGGGCCATAGTTTTGAGCGAGCAGCCTGAATTTCTTTTGGATGATATAGACAAGCCCGTTCCTTTCAACATATAAGCTCTGCTCATTATGAAATCAATGTCTCAGTAGTCCCGAATGTTAACAATGATTGGACGTTTTTGGTGACGGTCTTGCTTCGAAAATCTGCCCAATCTATGAGCACGAGCTAGGTACAAATTGTCATCTATGTCCAAGTGATTTTGCAGAAAGTCTCTTCTAAGTTCAAAACAATTTTCCCTTTTGTTTTCAGCTATACCGCGATATATCAGAATGTTTCTGCGCGATCTAGCATCGAGGTCAATGCTTTTGTATGCCAACGTTTTAATTAGGTCTGCTTGCGTGTTGGACGCCTGAGCAACTTGTCCTAACTTTTGACCCAAGCACAGAATGTTTCTTTAAAACACCTCTATACCATGATTAATGCGGTTTTGATCATGCTTAATGCTTCTCAACTCATCAAACATGCATGTTAATTTGTTATCAATAGATGAGCTAATAAAATCTTGCCTTGATACATCCATTTCCGTTTTTCTTTTTCTTTTGTTTAAAATTCCCGCCAAACTATATCCTCGATAGATATGAAATCAGACGAATAAACAATCTATCAATCCGTTAATGTGACACCAGTCTGAAGTTTCCAGAATACATTTGCAATACACAAACACTTGTTATCCTCTTTTCACTTCTCAATGCCCGAAATATACTTAATTTTGAAATTTTATCACTCCGATTTCGAAACCATAGCCACTGTCCGCCATATTTAATTACCTTAACTTTAAATTTAGATAGCACAATATGCAAACAAAAATGTATCACAAACTACCAAAGTATTGATTCTTAACCACATGAACGTTAGAATAAAAAATACAAAATTATACAGAAAGTCCATTTTACTTTCAGAATTTTTAGGTAAATATTGTGTGTCAGTATTGTTGATGTGTGACTGTCTGAAGAAATAACTCTGACATCATACTCTTCAGAATCACTCCTGTTTTATATAAAAAAAATATTTAAAATATGTACACCTGAAGTAAATTAATAGTATTGAAAATCTGCTTACATATTTTTTTATTTATTTTTTTAGCTCACCTGAGCACAACGTGCTCAAGGTGAGCTTTTGTGATCGCCCTTCGTCCGTCGTGCGACGTGCGTCGTTCGTCGTCAACAATTTGGCTTGTTAACACTCTAGAGGCCATATTTTTTGGCCAATCTTCATGAAACTTGGTCTGAATGTTTGTCTCTATACAATCTTGGACAATTTAGAAATTGGGTCATGTGGGGTCAAAAAGTAGGTCAAAAGGTCAAATCTTAGTAAAACCTTGTTAACACTCTAGAGGCCACATTTTTGGCCCAATCTTCATGAAACTTGTTCAGAATGTTTGTTTCCATAAAATCTTGGACAAGTTTGAATTTGGGTCATGTGGGGTCAAAAAGTAGGTCATGAGGTCAAATCTTAGAAAAACCTTGTTAACACTATAGGCCACATTTTTAGCCCAATCTTTATGAAACATGGTCAGAATGTTTGTTTTCATAAAATTTTGGTCAAGTTCGAATTTGGGTCATATAGGGTCAAAAAGTAGGTCATGAGGTCAAATCTTACAAAAACCATGTTAACACTCTAGAGGCGACATTTTTGGCCCAATCTTTATGAAACCTGGTCAGAATGTTTGTTTCCATAAATCTTGGCAGTCGAAAGGGTGTGGGGTCAAAAAGTAGGTCATGAGGTCGTCTTAGAAAAACCTTGTTAACACTCTAGAGGCCACATCTTTGGCCCAATCTTTATGAAACCTACTCAGAATGTTTGTTTCCATAAATCTTGGTCTAGCTCGAAAGTGGGTCATGTGATGTGAAAAAGTAGGTCAATATGAAAAATCCAACATATGTTGCACATTTATAATCAGGTGAGCTATTCAGGGCCATCATGGCCCTCTTGTTTTTACTTTTGGGAGGAGCTTAACATTGTTGAAAATTTGTAATAAAAATATGATGAAAAAACAGTGTCATGTCATAATACAGGTTCTCAAGTAAAGAAATATATAAACAAATTCCGATAACATTTTTTTTATTTTTTTTTTGGTTTTCTTAACTTACATGCTAAACATGGATCAGCTTTTCAAATCTCGCACGGTCTCGTTTCTCCAAAAGGAAAAGTCATCAAAAAATATAATTCTTGGAAACCCTACGATCGTAGTTCGGTAATCTTCGACATGTCACGTAAAGTTACGAAAAGTGCCGGAAAGTCCCGATACTTTTGTATGCCTGTCGCTTTTCGTCGCAAGGCTTATTCTCATTATTTTCATACAACTTTATATAGAAAATGTATAAGTAACGATTCAAATCGGTTTCAATTGGTGTTTTTCATTTTAATCTTCATTTATTTACTTTTCAAAAACGGTTAATCTAAAAATACGACTTAAAAACGGTTAATAAAAACAAAAACAAAAATAAATAAAAATAAAAGAATAATACTTTGTGTTGTTAATGTCTAAAAGAATCCAATAGGCATATAAATTGTAAGGGCATTGCTTAAAATTGCATTTTCAAAGTATTTAAGAAATTTGGAATTTCCGATCCGAAAGCGTCACTTTTTATTTGTTATTATTTACACCGTACTAAAATGGCTGCCTCCGTGAACTGCTTTTCGCTAAAGAAATTTTAAATCCATTTATGTAACTTTTTATCCTTTTTAGTATATTTTTTGTTTTAAATTTATAAATGGTAAGGATAACACTTACGGCTATACATACGACATGGTGACAGACAGGCGCCATATTATTGGAATATCCGTTGCTATCGCTACCTGCGGTCGACGGTACTTAGGACGACGCAGAACACCTAGTCATAGATGTATACAGCCATAACCATAAGGGACAAATAGAACAATGTTACTTGTATTCCTGATGTGAATACAGTTTAGTGACAGAACATTTCAAGAAGCTTAAAATAACTGTTAAAATAACTATTGTGTATTGTTTATTGTGTATTGATAGAAGTAATATTTTCTTGTTTTGTAAATATCTTTTGTTATTCAATTTAAAATTAAAATTGTGTAAAGAAAAGCGCCATAGTAATTTATTCTACCTTGGTGAGTTGTCAACCCTTGGTCATTTTGTCACAATAACGTATGCCTAAAAACAAGATCCATCGATGACGAGTACATTTGTATATTAAGATTCTTGAATAGTAAGCTAACAAACATCTAATCAGAAATCTTATTTAATTACTCCATGTAACATTACTCTTGATATCCATTCTGGATATGGATATTTGAGGGATGCAGTTACAGTCGTTCCCGGGCACAATTCCCTCCTCTTTCCATATTTTGTGGATACTGTGATTTTATTAGTTGTTGAACATGTACTAATATTTGAATTTGAAGTCTAAGGAAAAACTCAAGAAATAAAGCTCAATTCTTATTACACATCGTTTATACATTTTTTTTAACTGTCGCTAAATTTATACAATGTCATTATCATTATTTTTACTTCGACAGAGATACATG
The DNA here is from genome assembly GCA_021229015.1 of Solen grandis. Classification (NCBI taxonomy): domain Eukaryota; kingdom Metazoa; phylum Mollusca; class Bivalvia; order Adapedonta; family Solenidae; genus Solen; species Solen grandis. The sequence goes on from CM037779.1 coordinate 11,676,196, forward strand.
TACTAATAACTCGAGTGTAAACTCAGCGATAGTATAATACAATGCACTGTGATGATTAGTTGTTTTCATTCTACAAGATTAATATAACAATTCAGTATTTTGCGATTTCACATATATATTGTTATTGTATAGTTGTTAACATGATACCGTCGTATATGGCCGATGTAACCATGCATGGTTTTAGACAGTCTATTTTTCACCCCTTAAGGATGAATAAGTGATGGCTGATTCATCGTGAGTTCGAAACTCAATAACTGAGAGACGCGTTTGTGATTTATGATTTTGCTTTTGAATGGCCACAATGCTCAAAAATGATAATCATGTTCCTAATAAAAACGTATTTCCGAGACCTTTGCCATGTAGAATCATTTATTACAGATACGTTCACAAGGACTGGGCAATGGGCCAGAACTCAAACCATAATAGATGAAATATTTTTGTTACACTACACATAGCATACTGTATGGGCCAGACTTGTTTTATTTTAGTTGCAATCTTTTGACTTTATGACAACAAAATAACTATAAGATAGATATTATAATAATTACTAATTTATACAAGATAATAATAAAATGAAGAACATGAACAGGTAACATAGATGCTACAGTGAAAACAGTTTTAATAAATATTAAAACGTGTTTGAAATTCACCGCACCCTGATCCTATAGTTAACCTTTTAGTGCCGCAGGATATTTCTATATTTCTACAAAGACTTAAAATAACATTGTGTTAAATCAGCATCAATAATTTACATAATCTGTTAACTGACAAACCAATTACATTTGCTTCTGATACGGAAGATAATGGACTTATTTTCTACTTAATGCAATATGATTTAATAATGCCACACTACATTAACCGAATTATCAAACCCCTCCTAATAGATTATCAATTAATATTTAACAATATTTTCTGATACAGAAGATTGATCAAGATCGTTTACACGAAAACATAAAAAGTACAACAGTATGCACCTATTAGCATGAACATCTATTTGTGTTTGGATTTGATCAGCAATTCAGCAGTGACAGGATATTCGGTTTACAAGTAAAAAGATTGTCTTACCTAGGCGGCATGGAAGTTCTGTCTTTAAAACAATCATTTTAAGGTTTTATTCGACATGGGCTATCTGATACAAATAAGGCTTGAATTATGATAAGAATGATACCTGTTGATGATGTTGACAGAAATTGCTAGATACTCTAAGTGAGAGAAACTAATTATTTGACCGGATATCATTCCCATGACAAGCCTTGGTAAACGTATCGAATGAAAATTAAATGTATGTCTATTATTTTCCAACTGTCTTTTTTTGTAGATGGCCTAATTTGCTAAAACAACCCTGTCTCCAGATTCTACAAAAATGATAACTAATCTAGGAAAATATATATTTTTCGCACTACAATAAAAGAAATAATTAATTGTTAATTTACGTCATTTCAAAACGTTAAACTTGTTTATTTGATGAAACGCCTATTTCTATACATGACATGCAATGGCGCTGTACAATAAAAATATATATATTCTCACCAAAGAGTGTAAACAAATACATATAAAATATGGCGAAAAAACATAAAAACATGAAATTAAAATACAAATTTAAGATGGACATCAAGGTACTTTACTAGTTTATGTTTAAAAAAAGAAAATAAGCTAATAAAAGCAGTTGACAAAACTATAATAGCTCCGGACAAGGTTATGTAAAATATCAGATAATTCAAATCAATATCAGTTTTAAAAAAAGTCGTAAAACTGTGTGAAATAATGCGTTTTTAGTTTTTTCTTAAAATCGTCTATTGACTCGGTTTGCTTAATATACGGAGGCAGATTGTTCCATAATTTCGGCCCTATAGTGCAGAAACTTCTATCATTAAACCTTGTTTTCCTGTTAAACGGCACATCATATGTAATGCTGGAATCACTGGCTGATCTTAATTCTGATCTACGATTAACACGTATACAGGAGCCCGACCAGTGCTGTAGTTGAACATGATTGTCAATATTTTGAAATTGATTCTGGCCTTTATTGGGAGCCAATGTAAATCATGCAAGGCTTTCTTGGCACTTTCATATTTGCCTCTGTTAAGAACTAATTTAGCGCACATATTTTGAATGCGTTGCATTTTGCGCAACTTTGTCTCAGAAATACCATACAATATAACATTACAGTAGTCCGGATGAGAGATAACCAGTGAAAGTAATAGGATTTCAGTTGCAGCTCTGGTCAGGTATTTTCTGATACACTTTACTCTGAAAAAATTCAACATTGCAGAGTGGCATTTACGCTTTACATGTTCCTTAAAGGATAAAAATTTCGTCAAGGTAGGCACCTAGTTATCTAATACAACTTTCACGGTTTATGAAGTCACCAGCAATATCAATATGTGTAGTAATACAACTACAACTGAGCTCGACTACCAAACAATATAAATTCTGTTTTAGAAGTGTTCATTTTTAATTTGTTTTCGTTCATCCAGCAGTTGATATTGACAGCACATGCTTCTAGTTGTTGGATATTTTGTTGTTCATGTATATGAGACAGAGGACTGAAGCGTTTATGAGCGATATGGTCATCAGCGAACCCATTTAATGAAATTGACGGTGGGATGACATAAAATAGTGTACTAGCATAGGTCAAGTAGAGCCAGGGACCCAAGCAACTGCCCTGGGGCACACTACATTCTAGTGGACGGGATGAGGATCGAGATGAGTTTACGGTAACTCTACAACTCCTTGGTCTCAGATACGACTCTATCCAATTCAACGCAGTGCCAGATAAAAATTTTTAAAATTGGAATATGAAGTTAGTGATGCACCACTTTATGTATTTGTTTGTATGGCTATAGTTGTTAAATGTTAACTGCAAATATGTTTGTTATGTTACCTTATGTTTAAAAATAATAGTCTTTTATCAAGTAATAATTTATTTGGAGTAATAGGCTAATCTGTACATGTCGTAATCCATTTTGTTTCTTATATTCCTTGTCAATATCATTATTATATATCACATACGATGAAAACTGTTTGAAATTGAAATGTTTATAAGAAACTAATTTTGATTTTACATTTTACACATTTCTCTAGTGATTTAAGTCTTATCTGATTAATATTGTTGACCTGTTCTATGTTAAATTGAAATCTATATTTTTTACAAAAATGTAATCGGGTAATTCCCTGCGACTGGTATCAGTTTTATTACGATCATATTGCTGATAGCTAGTTTAAATAAATCTCTCTTATTTTTACACTCCCCAATATTTTTTTTCCTTTTGCTATCATGTATTGCATATTACTTGTATGGAAATTGAAATATTTATTCCTTTCTCAGTGAGAAAATTTGTATGTAAGTGTACTAAATCGTCCGAGTTTATTCCTTTGTCAATACATTTAAATTATTTTTTCTAGTAATGTATGCATATCCCGTTTGACATCTTCCATAAAACAATCCTGAAATCTTGGTTACCATAAATAAAAATGTGTTTTCATGAATATATATTTATGTGAACCTGTTTTAAGTGAAAATGTCAGTGGCGCATGTTTTTACTACTCCTTAAACTGGAGTATACCAAAATCAGTTATGTTTGAAAAGTATTGAGTGATTTTAAAAAGTTATCAACAGCACTTTCTCCGTCGTAGGTAAACCATGCTGCTATCTCTGAGCAGTCGATTATTTTCTAATCTGATATTTGTAGCCGCATTCACCGAAAAGATTTGAAGTGAAGTCGCTCGATGGTCGTTGGAGGGGTTCATCAGGGTCAATACTTCGCGTTCATGCCGCCTATTACGAATACTATTTTGTCTTATCATTGCCTATAGTTGTCTTTCTTATTTCATCGTGTCTTACAGACATTGTATGTTTTCTTCTGATCCATGTACTGTTCTGGTCAAAGATTGTGTCCAGTATGAAAAACATAAATGGACACAAGAAAAGTCACTTTTCTTGACTCAACAATTTAATCAAACATGTCAAGACTGGGCGTTATGTTACGTTTACCATCTGTAATATTATTACGGAGATACTCAAAGTTAGCTGCCGATGGAGTAGGGTCGCCATGTCTCTGGATGATTCGTGTATTAGGTAACGACATTGATTACTGGAGATTTTGACTTACTTAACTTGACGGTGTTGCTAAGATAAAGGAAACTGCGTGATTTAGATAAAACTCGGTGAAGGCGTAGACAAATTATATGTAATATGAATATAAGAATAACAAGAATTGACTGAGTGAAGGGGAAATGCTGAAAAGGGGAAAGCTGAAAAAAAAAATGGATTACCGATCTGTTTTCTGAAAAGTGAAAATCATTTGCATGAATGTGAACCAACGTTAACATATGTTCAAATAATATTTTGATATAGTGTAAGGTAACCTTAAATGGTACTCAATAGTCAGCATGTTTTATTTCTTCCGAATATTTATTTGTTTGAAATGGTCAAAACTTTTTTTTATTACTTTTCATTATGTAATCGGCTTTGTACGACTTCGGGCATTCGCCTATTGAATGAAATCATTCGAGGCAGAAATTATAACACCCAGACTGCATTTATCGAAGCATTTCATACTTTAAACAGCTTCTTACAGCATATCCATATATTGTTTTACCAATTGTTCATAAATAAAATTAAATTATTTTCCAGATACAACAAAAGTATAAAAAATAGCTTTCGACTAATGACGTGTGAGGCTGATTTGTCTGACAGAAAAGAAACCAATTAAGAATGAAGAATACATATCAACATTTTCCTCAATATATTCTGCTTGTAGACATACTGGAATGTCCAAGTCTTCCGATTACATCTGTCTCTCTGACATCCGTGGATATCCAAGCATTAAGAAAGACCTAACGGATGAGTGTTTTTCTTGTCGATGATACTCTCTTGACAGTTGCACAATATCCAAGATGACGAATGTCTTATACACCGACTGCTAACTACTTTATCTGTACATTTGTAGAGAAGGAACCAATATAAATTATAAAAAAATAGCTAAAATTATGCCAATTTATACAGCTCTGAGTCTCTTTATATTTATTGCTCTATTTGGAATAAATGATCTTAGTGGATGAAGTTTTTTTCTTTATCAATATCATAGAAGAATCAGTATTTTGCGAACTTATTGATCTTAACAGCTGTTGTGAAAAAATAATCGGGCATAGCTTTATTAACTAAAACGAGAGAAAGTGGGTCAAAATATAAAAATGCTGTGATGTAAGGCATTCGCCTGAATAGGCTTCCCTTACAAATATCTTATTTAATACATTGTATTATCTATATGTTGTACTAACTCATCAATTTAGTGTGTCTTTCTTTTCTTTATTGTTGTTGTAAAAATCGTTAAAGAAAAATATACCTTTCTGTCTGGAAGAACAATGTCTTTAGATATCAAAGTTATATTGAGATACATGAATCGTTATTATAGTACAGTCCACACCAATCCCGGTATGATATATTCATGTACTATACCTTCCGGGAACCTTCCTCTCCATAACTGGTGGTGAAGTTGTTGAATATGTAATATTGTTTGAATTTGGAGTTCAAGGAAGAGAACAAGTATATAGCAAACTATTTTGATAGACATCCGTATATGTGGAGACGTTCTCCTTTTAGCTCTTAGCTTCTTCTTTTACTGCGTAGTTACATTTACATTGGAAATTTCCGACATATATGTACTATGCATATCTTAAATGTTAGTCAGCAATAAAGTCTTAAATTGTGATGATACGCTGGTTTGATTCTTTTCTCGTCGGGGATTACATGCGTTGTTATCATGATATATTGTAGGAGTAGGGGCAAAGTTTTAAGACTCTCAGCCTACTTTCATCCTCAATGGACCAATATATAATGGATGGGTATTTAATATATTCTGGTATTCAGATAGTAATTGTGAATAATAAGTGTATTCCCGTGTTCTCCTTTTGACTCTAAAATGTTTTCTGTAAGAAATATAAGTTCACGTCAATACCAAAACTTAGGGGACATTATTAATAGATTGAAATGCACCCCTCTTTGAAATTATATCAACAGCTGTAAATATTTCCTGAACAATGTTGTATCAATCGAATATAACGCACTCCAGCTCTGTTATCGACTGTTGACAATATTACAGGATATTTCTCAATGAGCAGTTTTGGGCTCTGGAATTTCTTAATAAAACACAAATTATAGTAGTATGTAAAATTTAGAAGAAGTAGACTCAAACGACTGAATAATTTTGAACACAGGCTCTAAACTTAGCATTGAATGTTTCTTGGACTTTTCTAACAGAGTTTATAAATTCACATGAATTGTTTTAATGTTAAGTTCTTGTTATTTTTTTTAATTTTTATTTGATAAAAAGCTTGTTTTAGCTAAGATCAAATTTTATGGTTACTATTTGTAATAAAAAGCTAAAATATGTTTAATTTGTTAAAAAGAAAAATCGAACTTCGACAAATAGAAAACACACATATTAATAGATAATTCGTACTGTTAACCTCATCTGATTATGTTGACTGAAATACGTAACTCATTACATAATCGAAACATTGTGACGGTAAACTGTAGCATTCCCCTATATTATCAAAATTACATGCGTTTAACTAGAACACATTCATGCCGGTTCTGGATACCAGGAATTCAGATATGACATGTATCAGTGTTGCAAAACCAAGAAGAATGTTCATCCATGAAAACGTTTTAAATCTGAATTATGAGGCTTCTTACAGCGTGTTGTTATGCACTATTACTGTTACTATGGTTAATTTAGAACATAGAAGAAAAGAAACAGTGTTCTTTTTTATTATTATTTGTAAATTTGATATATTATTTTCAGTGCCTGTTTTCTAGTCTAATTATTACCTATATTTGTCTTCTATCTTCCGCCGTGTTTTACGTGTATTATGATGTAATACTAATTGCTAAACCTAAAATAATTAGCATGTGCGTGCTTCAGCTTGGTGCGCCAATCTGATTCAACGATTGAGTTACAGTATAAAGGGGGAAAAACATAATTGAAAACATGAATAAGCACTGTTTTGATTATGTCTGGGCGTTGTATTACATACTGTTACCGAGATTCTCTCAGCTAATTGTCCTGGGAGAAGGGCCGGATGATCCTGTATTAGGTAACGCTATTTATTCATCATTTATTACTGGAGACGTTGACAAACTTGGCTAGGTTGAGCTGTTTGGATAAAGGTAATTACTAGAATTTGATATACAGTATCGGATATGACCTAGACAAATTTTATGTGACATGAACATTATGATGACTAGAATTGATTTTGGAAAGGAATAAAGGAAAAGGCTGAACAAAATTAATACCGTTTTTTTCTCATATAATTGCGATTCGTCTGCATGAATGCATACAAATGTTAAAATGTATTCAACCCTATAATATTTTTTCTTTAAAGTTGAAATAGTTTTAAAACCAAAACAAAATGCCGCGTAAATGTGCTATATTTAAAAATATCTGCTTATTTTTACAAATGTTCAAAAATCTACAATGACTCCCTCTTCAACCCAGAAATAATGATTTAACGCAAATTGAAAATAGATACATTTTACGTTTAAATCTTTCAACAAAGCAATGCATAACATATCTCTGTAGATAGTCTGGATATTGTATCAGTAGAACCCGGCTGTATGATAGCATTAATACCAACAATTTTACCAATATAAAGTCTGCGATTAAGAAAATCTATCTTTTTCACTCTTTTAGATTATCTATAATTACACCGTAACATTTCAAGGCTAACAATATTTTATTCCTGTGATAAAAACGTGTTCCTTCTATCCACACATAATTATACGATTGTTAGGGTCAGACCTGTTTTAGCAATATGTCGCCGCCCAAAAGAACACCTTACCAATGTTTCCTCATTGACACTCAAACAGACATAAAATATATAGACATGTGTAAGGCCCCAATGTATTTGTAATGTGACAAGATTGTCCTATCTCCAAATATCCTCTGTCGCTTTGGCGTCCGTATACCTATCACTTTCCGTCAGTTACTAAAGCCCAAGACAGACTTATCGGTAGGGTGATTATCTTATCTTGTCGATACATTTTGTAATATGTTCTTGGCGGCTTCATGCCGAGTACGCAGGCTACTAGATCTTTGGTGTAAAATCAATTATTTTTAGACATGCAGCTTATTTTTCATTTCGAGGAGATAAATGTATGATGGATGGCTCATTTTGATACCGAATCACAATGACTGAGAACCACGTATGAATTTACGTTTTTGGTCGCTTTTCTCAGAAGTGATTGTCATGATCCCGCTAGGAATTCATTTCCGCTTCTTTTGAAATAGAGAATCACATAGTTCTCAAGGACATATACTGTGCAATATATCTTCAACCAGACCTCATTACAAGGTGGAAATAATTTTTTCAGTAACAATGATGTATGAGCCAAGACATCCTTAAATGAATTGTCAGTTTTTAGACTGAATGAATACACACACACACACACACACACACACAAACAACAACAAAAAAAACATTGTACGTTAACCGCTTAATACATGCTTCAACTCCGCAGCTTTGCAAGCTTTTTAGGGATTAAGACGCTTATTAAAGTTTTATGCATCTTTTCTATCAGTTGGAATGCGACCGCAACGTACCAAAATCTCTTGCAAAAACTCTTGCTGGTACTTCATAGACGGTTCCAGAACTGTCAATTAAGTATGTTTACATTAACCGTCTGATCCGACCAGTGTACGTGTGAAGCACATGGTGACTTTACTCAAAGGAAAATGTTTTTCTTTGTTTGGGAGTACTTGACCCAGGTCATCGTCGAATTCCCCCGGCTGACTTATTCCGTTTCACTACATGACATCTTCATCTTTCACACTGTCAATTGTCTTTGAATGATACATTTGAACAAATTCAATATCACTTTCAAGTTCCAATCTTAACATGGTGTATATATCACTACATGATTTTATTGAGGTACAAAATATCAAGTATCTCTCACATTTTTCCTTTTTTACTTGCAATTCACTGATCAGGTGGGAAAAAACAGTGTCAAGATTTTGGCTAGACTTAAATTTGTGCACAAATAGTTAGATATTTCTTCTGTCTGGACTTTCAATTAGTTCAAAACATGATCTCATACAGAACATTTTCTGCATTTTTAAGCGTGCAGCCTGACTTGCTGTAGCAGTGATCAAGAGCATGGGACACTGCACTAACGAACGCACCTCACAAAGTTTGCCAAACCATTCACGAAATGGAGTTGCTTATAGTTCGCTGTCAGCTTCTCCCCTGAAAAGAACAATGATATAAATGAGGATCAAATAATTAAAAAGATACATCCTTTAATAATTAGCATGTACCAGTATATGTAGTAAAATTTTTTTAGTATACTGTATTGTTTGAGGAATAGCACAGTAATAAATATGTCAGCAGTGATTCAGTCAATAAATACAGGCACAAATAATAAACTTAACATGTTTAAATTGTTAAAGGCTAAAAAGGGTGAGATGGTTCAATGCATACATCTGTTATGACCCCTAGTCACTTTCATGTGAACAAAATCAATGAACACATTTATAATTGTCTTTTATCTACATGGTTTTGTGTATATATAGTATCCGTTTTCCAGTCAACTATATATAGTTTAAGGCTTTAAAACTGAGGCAATGTTTTGCACATCTGAACAATTAGTAACCAAGCACATAGGAAAGAGGTAAACTAAACCGTGAAAGAGAGAAGTGTCTGTTTTGAAAGTATTCATCAGCATAATCATCATACAGAACTGTGTGCATCAACATCAAAACAAGAACATATAAAAAGAAATGAAAGAAATATATATCTCATTACCAGTGAAGAACTATGTGCGCTTCGTCAACGACTATCAAACATGTTCTTGAAGTCTCGAGGAACATGTCCCACAATTAAGTTGCACCTAGAAGACTTTCTGGTGAAGTATACAGGAAGTTGTGAACTCCTCTCAAGATATCATCATCTTCGTTTTTGTCACGACCTATGTAGGTTGCCCGAAATCCAAGCGTTTTTAACAAATCACACTGTTCTTTCATTATAGCCAAAGCGGCGTTACAATTACTACTTGGCACAGTCCACTTTCGGTTTCGCAACGCCGCTTATTTATGAACTGAAAAGCCTGGTAGACAAGGCTTTTGCCACCGCCTGTTCTAAATGACAAGAAGACATCCCTACCAAACAATAAATTTTCTATACTCTTCCTCTGAAACTCATTAAATTGTTCAATTTTAAATTTCTCACGGGCTGTTTTGAACATTTCTTCATCGGACGACACCATTTTTCTAATGCTGTTAACAGCTATGTAAAACGGCGCTATGATTGGTCTAGAAAACGTGATGCCACCAATGAAAGTGCGTAATTTGACACACCCTAAAACGACCGATTTCAGTCGTAATATCCCACGGCCTGATATCATGTAGTGAAACGGAATAAGTCAGCCGGGGGAATTCGACGATGGACCCAGGTATGAACAAAAACTGTCAATATATTAATAGGGAGAGGAGTTTCATACAAATTGCCGAAGCGTCCATTGATTGGTGTCATGTACGGCTTATATGCGGCAACCACAACGTTATGCTCAGATAACCAATCAATTCTCTTCCACTTAACTAAGTAAGTAAATTGAAGCTTTGGTATAACATTTTTAAACAGTTGCCATATGGGGTGATGTTAATCAACTTTTACATTTCACATAAAATCAACTATGTTTTTTTTGTTTTGTTTTGTTGTTGTTGTTTTCTAAAATCAATGTACGTGCAATGTGTCATTACAATGAGCAGAAATATCAAACCCTTCACATGCTTTTCTATAAAGGGACTTAACCACAAAATGACAGTTCTACAACGATTCAAATTTATAGTATGTTTAATCAGCATCTTATATGTCTTCTTGATAATTATACTAATCCCAATAGAAGCTGACATATCTAGTTTACGGGTAAGATATCGCTGAAACAATTACAGCTTTGTGAACTTATCAGCATATACACTTATAATTATTGGGTTTAGGAGCATTATTAAGTAGTCGCTGTGACACGTGGTCCGGTTTACAATTATATTGACGGTCTTTCCAATGTGACATGGAAGCTCTATCTTAATATGTTAATCACTCTGAGACTTTGTTCCCCAAATGTTATCTGATACAGATTAGGCATGTACCAAATTACTTAATTAATTGTTGACGATGTGGAATAGATATGGTTAATGACGCTGGGCGGGTTAAACTTGTTATTGCATCCGATCTACGGTCACATGGCAAGCTGTGATAAACATACTGGATGAACTTTATATTATATATGTTTTTTGCTTAAATTTCAAAAAAATTAATGCGTAATATTTTATTTTTGGAGTTAATCTGTATTAGTTTTATTTCGATATTTATTCACGTCTTAAAAGAACTTGAAATACAAACATAAATGCCGCAAATTAAACAAGGTTGCCATGAAAAAAGTCATTAATTTGAAAAAAATAAAATTTTAATTAATTTTTTTTTAAAAATTATAAATGTCTCAACACTTATTTTCATTTCTCAGGCGATCTTTGATTAAACCCAAGACCGAACATAAAGAATGAAGTCTCATATAAATTACTTTTGATTTTTATTTCACAAAATGCTAATTCTTGCAAGAAAATGTTCATCTAACAAAAACTCTTCAACAGTTTTATCACGACCTTTAACGAATATAAATATGTTATCTTGACAAATCAACTAATTACATTGTACAATAGTTTCTAATACAGAACTAATTGCTTTAGCTTTTTGCTTTGTATCATACATCTTATATTTATTCGTTTAGGGATGTTGCATTGCAATAAAAAATATGTTCAGTGTTAATCTGCGCATCTTATTACAAAACAAATAAAAGTATTAATAATTATCATGCAACTAGATAGCATATGTTCCAATTAAATATTCAGGTAGCACTGGGAAGCTAACGTTTAAACCAACTTTTCAGTTTTATTTTGCTATGTACAATTTTTTTATGTTAAGCTTTGGACACGTAGAGTCCGTATTCATATGTTATTTTGATAGACATACAGACAAGATGAGAAAAGATTTTTGCTAGGAGTATTCTGCTTCACAGCTGTTGAAACTTAGGACAATGTTACATGATTCAGATTGTCGTAATATTGAGTAGTTATATCTTATACAATGTATTTTGGGTATTTAAAGAAGCTCGTTCACAGATGATCGGTAGAAAATTAAAAGAAATAATGTTCTACTATCCCTCGTTAATGTTGGTGAAGTTTTTGTTTCCTGACAAATAAACTCGGAATGCACAGGAAAACGCTATTTTCGTAAGCGCACCTTTGACGAAATCGGTAATATTTTGAACACTCGTACGATATCCCCGAAGAACACATTCCGCAACATACCAGTTCACGGTAGCGATTTCGTAAGTTATCGCATGCGGGAAAAGTGAATGACTCTAAATATAGGTTTTATCAGTCTAAATATAGTTTCAATATTGTATGTAATTTTTTTTTATTCAATCACGGATGGTAGCATTGGGTGACAATGATGGGTGTAGCGACACTAAATGTCGCACTTGACGTTATATGTCGCAAGGCTGACACTAAATGTCGCAACCAACGCTTAATGTCGAAAAACCTCCTGACGTTAAATGTCGCATCTGTGACGCCAAATGTCGCAAAAAAAATTGTACTGCCGCTATATGTCGCAACATAAACACTAAATGTCGCACCCTTTATTAGCACTCTTTTGTAGTATTGCTGACCTGGTTTACGCTCCCGGTGTATCCTGTAACAGCTAGGGCTTACAGGGGTGAACCGGGCGGGCCGTAAAGGCACAGTCTTTACTGTGCCAGTTTGAGATATAGAAATTGTTTGGTTTGAGTAGACATGGAGTGTATCTCACCGAAAAAAATAATAATTTGAAATTATATATTACTTTGAGGTTAGATACATTCTATATCTACGTAAAACAAACACATTTGATATTAGATGATCATGGAAACAACAACAACGGTGGTGATGGATTTAATGGTTTTGCACAATAAAAGACAGTCTTTTAGATTTCGTTCTTAGAAAATGAATACCCACAAGGCTATGTTACGTTCACAAACAAAAATGTTATACCGGTTTGAAGTTTTCTTTTCTGCATCATTTGCTGTTCACTGATAATGGGGTACAATAACAATTTTAGCCATTTCAACAAAATAATCGCTACCAAGTCAACGATCTTATTTCAACCAAAAATAATGAATACAAATACGTATATTGTGATTTCACTTAAAATTAGGGAGATATAGCCAATTTCCCTTCACCACAGCAGACCGTGACAGTGGTGATATGAAATATATAACTCACTGCACGTGCGGTGACGATATGAAATATATTCAACCGATAGAACTAAGTACTTCAATGGTATGCATGAAATGAGTTGATGTTTTCCGGATCGGTGATCCGGAATCAGGCGTACAACCCTAACAGCACCGTTGACCACCAAAATGTTTTAAGTATCGAGCCACCAAGAACGATTACCGTTTTTGACTTGCAATAAATTAGGGTTTCTTGGTATTTCGATAAAGGCAATATTCTGTTGTTTCACGAAAATAATTTGAATTTGAAATCTGGCGTCACCAATTTATGTACACGTGATTCTTAAACAGAGACTTATGGAGTGTCTATGGAAATTTGACGAGGCTATGCGGAATATGCATATAGAGTTTAGAGTTCATTTTTGCAAACAATAAAATGATCTTTAGTAAAAAGTACTTTCTTATTTATGCATTGTAGTAACGTTGTCGTTAACGAGCATGTACAGGTTGCATCTCGTAACAAATCTGTAGCACACACTTTTCTGTCCGAAGAATATTATATTATATACTGCTTTTGGAAGCATAACGAGCCTTTATTATTGTTTATTGCTGACTTAGCTTTCATAGACACTTACCGTCTTAGGTCATAGTACTTTTTTTATTAAACATGTTTAGATTTTATTCTACATCTTTCTGTGAATCTAAGGAAGATTTGAAATAATGTAATCAATATCAAAGATGTTCTGCTGTCTCGAAAAGCGACTGGAAAAAATAAGAATAAAATCACAATTTCAATTATTTTTTCTTTGGATTTTTATTGGATACGACATTCCTGTATATAAATATATACCCTTATACAAAAAAATTTTTTTTTTCATGTGTCCGTAATTCTGTCCGTTATCAAATGAGGGACATTATTGGGGAACGATTAAATGTAAGCTGAGACACTAAAGGAGAATGTGTGTGAAGAGATGGACTTATTTTCGAGAAAGATACATTGCAAGAGATATAGAAAAGAAAAAAAAAGTCGTGGGGAAAAATACTGCTAGTGAAGAAGATACTTTTACAGAGGGTATAGTGAATGTATGAGACGGAGTGACTGTTGTGTTATTTGAAGAAAGAGAGATTTCCTGGGAGAAGAAGAAAAAATGAATTTAGATTTTTTTTTTTATAAAAGAGACTATATCGCAAGAAAGTTTAAAATGAATAGAGACTAGAAACAAAAAAGTGAAAGGTGAAAACTTCGCATGCGAGCCCACGACCAGGATCATGCTTGAATTGAGATCTAAACCGTACAACGGTAAAGGCCGATTGAGATTGCCTTAAGCGAACGTTAGGGAAAGTCTGCATTGTGCAGAAACTTACTTGGGGCCTGACTTCTGTCTCTCATAACCAACACTTTATATACCTCTCTTGTAATATCTTTTGAACGGGTATTAAACTTGTTCTACATTCAAATGTATTTTGTTGTTTTTTCATGAAAATGAATATATTAAACAGTCAAAGAATAATAAAATAGGTGTTTTAATTCCATCTACAATAAGGCTCCAAAGTGGGCAGTGGTAGCGACTCTGTCTACCACTGCTCTCAGTATCACTCCGCGTGGGTGAAAACCCTGAGGTGAAAATAATTTTTAACAAAATCTACATTATGAAATATTTTTTAAAAAAAAAAAAATGCAAGTCTTATATCGTTATTAAAAAGAAATTCGACATATTTACTGGATATCTGATAACTTCTCCTTAAACTCGTAGGCCGAGGGTTTTAAAACTTAGTTAACGGATCTTGCAAGCAACCTGATTTATCAAAGCTCAGAAAAAAAGGTTTTGAAGATGTTTTGTGGCCTTAAAATATTTAGATTTTTAGATACATACCGTCAACTTGAAAAATCAATGACATCGCAGTATAATAATACATATAACTGCATAATGTAGAAAATGTTTAAGCACAAACACTATACACATGGCCGTATCGGGCATATCTGACTGACGGCCCAAGGCCCAATCTGCTGTCCAAGTATGTAAACTGATTATGAGTGCTTGGAACGGGTAAGTTTAACTGAACATTGTAGCATATTTTGTAAAGTATTGTAAATATATATTTAATTTTATACATATCATCGATACAAAAAGATGCCATACTCATACGCCACGCTACGTTATCAAAAGTTGTAAGTTCCGGGAACTGTACTTAAATCCCGTACCAAAGGAAGAACTTAATTGTGTTGATTTGTTTCGTTATCATCGTCCTTGTTGTTGCTGCTGATGATGATTTTATATACATTGACATTAACACCGCCTTAGTAGTTTACTGTATGGAAATTTCATGCGTTTCATAGCCCTCTCTTAACTCTTCTCTTAAAATTTGTTAATATGAGTTTTTCATCGGCCATATTCTCAATAATTTAAGGATTTTTTTCTTCTGATTTATTAGATTGAAAAAAAATATACATTTATGGAAATTAGGCCGCAGACTCTTCATTCACATGGACTCTCTAGAACACACTTTAGAAATCTCTGAACCAATTACGGTCTGCAGCTGAGGGTACCTGTCAAAATGGTATGTTTCATAGCATAGTGGAACTATTAAGACCCGCTGTTTGTAAATGATACATGCACATGTTATTAAAATATTCTGAAAGGGCTTTGTTTTATTCCAGTCGTGCTTCAAAAACATTTTCGGCGTCTTTGATGCTTTGCATCAAAATTAGTCCTGTTTATGTTTAGAAAGGGACCTACATTTCATCCACTGAGCTGCATAATCAATTATACTTTAAACTTGTAAAAAGTGCATATACAAGACCCATTTTTCATTCAAAGTTGTTCCAGGAAAGGAGTGCGAAATTTTGCATTGATGTTGCGATATATACCGGCAGTGCAGTTTTTTGCGACATTTGGCGTCACAGATGCGACATTTAACGTCAGGAGGTTTTGCGACATTTAACGTTGGTTACGACATTTAGCGTCAGTGTCAAGTGCGACATTTAGCGTTGGTGAGACATTTAACGTTGCTACAATGGTATTGATAGACGTAATACATTCATATAATTAAAATCAAATTAACGTACGCGAACCTTAATTCGGCAGGAACTGTAACTCGTCACTTTTCTTTTTTATCATCTCCCTTTCGTGTAAGTCATCAAAAAGTTTGAAAGCTGGCATTTTTCAAAAGATAAATATCTTATTTTCTCTATACAAACCCACGTTATTTACAAATACATTGTATTCGAATATTAAGTCATAGAAAAAGCTCACCTAAAACATACCTTTTGAAGAACACGGGCGACAAGTTTCAAATATTAGTGTCTCGGGCGAAAGGTCACTGTATGATGTAAACACGTTTGTTTGTTATTGTACACATGTGTCGATGTTCTAAATTAATTTGTTTTGCATTATTTGACTCCCTTTGTTAAAAATCTTTTTAATAAGCGCTATTATAAAGGTGAAATAAAATTGACGAGTCTGGGACTCCATTGACGACTTACGGACCCCGTGTTTTGGTACGAAATTTATTTGTAATTACCCTCCACCATTTTGCAAAATGACCAATCAAACTCTATTTTTGCCATTAGATATTTGCTGAAATATCATTAAACTATAATGACTATGTTATTCTCAAAACATGTGGTAAGATTTCTTTACATTATTAAAGAAATAGTCTTTTGAATTTATAGTTTAATAATTTGCTGGTAGTCAGTAGTCGGACACTATACTTTACTTAATACACTCCTGCATTTTATCATAATTTTAATTATTATTATTATTACGTAAGAATCCAAAATAATATAGGCCTATGTTTTTACTAGAAAACAAATGTTTTGTATTGGATTATTATTTTAATTGCTGCCTGGCAATAATCAATGTAGAAGACCCAGAAAAGATGCCATTATAGTTACATATCGCCAATTCTGTATCTACACATTCGTATTGCAAATAGAAAGTAGACTTATATCTATCGTCTTTTGTTAGGTGGGGGCCGCCGTGGCCGAGCGGTTACAGTCATGGACTACAAATCTCTCAGCCCCTCACCGCTGTGGGTTCGAATCCCGGTAGGGACTTCGGATTTTTCATGTGAGGAAGCCTTCCAGCTGGCTTGCGGTAGGTCGGTGGCTCTACCCGGGTACCTCTGTGTACTCGGGGTCTTCCTCCACCTGTAATAAGCTGGACGTCGCTATATGATTGAAATACTATCGCAGCGACGGTAAACCCCAATACAACAACAACAACAACAACTTTTGTTAGGTTACTGTTTTTTATCTATTCATTTATTTTGGTTATATATACATCCATGTGCGACGAAGAAAATTATAGACATACGCATAGTTTTTATTCAGAATTGTCCTATACAGATCTTCTTTTTATACAAAGTATAGACATGCATAACTATGAAGAGGTACCGTACAGATGATAGTAAATATGTCAGTGAAATAAAATGGAAGAAAAAATCTTGAAAATCCTAAAACTAAAGAATAATTGTAATAAAGATATTAATATTAAGGAAGTAAGTGGAGCAGACAATCACCGACTTAACTTAATATCGAGAATGAACACAAATCTTGTTTAAGCATTTATATAAGTATACAAAAATTCCAAGAGACAATTGAAATATTTACATTCATTTTTTGTTGTTTTTTCAATATTTCTTACTTTTGCTGAAAAGATCAATCTCGTGCGAAACTACAAGGTAATTAGTTTAATGACATACTAGACAAATGTTAAACATAATGAAATTGAGTGCTTTCAGACTTTAGTTGAAGATGATATGTCTTTCTTTTGTGTTAATATTGACTTAAAAGATTTTCCAATAAACTGATATTGATATTGTTAAAGTTAAAATTAAGTTCAAAACTGTCTTAAATTAAAACTATTTGTTTAAAATTGTCATATTGCGATTTTCTTTTAGAAATCGTTCTGGTGACGAGTTAATGTTACCAGTAGTGACGAGTCAATGTTCCAAGAGTCCGTAAGTCGGCAGCCTTACTTTACCACATTCGGATGCCTGTTGCAACTGATTTATAGGTTGCCATATGCACAGGGGATGGTTTAAAGGGCGCCGAAAGGGTCCCGGTATATTTTGGGACTCAGATTATAACCAACAAGTTAAGCATTAACCCACTGGAACCTCATATATACCAAAAATTGACGAGTTAAGGTTACTTTACTTTATTAGTCAGTCACCGTCTGTGAACAAGCTGCTTTAAGCCTTCTATTAACTAGTGTTCTTGAGTTCTCCCTTCTTCTTCATATTGTATTCTGTTTCAAAAATAAGATTTCGCTAACGATGTAAAACAAAGGGAATTATTATGAATTTTAAATGCATCATTCCTTGGAAATTAATCAGCAGCTGAGACCAGTTCTTGAGTGTTGTATTATGTGGAAAAAATACTAGAGATCTGCTATCCGATTTAAATGAGACTGTTGACATGGTAACATTAATATTTATTTCAGTCCATAAAGAACAGTTTAAGCGCTAATATTTTTGCAAAGCGAATTTCTGAATAAAACACAAATTATGATAGAATATCAAATTTGGGAGAAATGATGTTAATTGACTCAAAGAATAAAATAATTAAGATGACAAACTCTCACTCTAATAAAGACTGTTTTCTGAACTCGAAAACAATTATATATCTTCGTGAATTGCTTCATTTATCAGTAAGTACATGTGTGCTATATTTGATAAGTATTTCATTTTGATGTAAAGGAATTGAACTTTTAAAGAAATTTTAGTAAGGAATTTAAACAATATATAGATATGCGCCTTTACTTCAATTCGTCAGTTTGTGTATTGAGATTGGACCGATTAAAGTTATCGGCTTTTAGCTTCTGCGGTGCGAGAAAATTGTACTGATGAAAAATGAATAAGGTAAATAAGTTATATTTGGATAGAATAGAACCGATTAATATCTTCGTCTTTTGCGGTGGATTTCTTTTTCAAGTGCGAATCAGTATACCATTCATAGAAAATAGTTGTATAAATCTGTGTCGTAAATATGAAAAGATATATTCTGCTTTTATAATTTAGATAAGAAAATACATAGAGTATATTTGTTTGTTTTGAGTTGATATGGAACACATATCTTCCAGACTTGAAGCAATTTTCACGAGCGAGTAGACATTGTATCTCTAGACAATGTCAAGTATTTTATTTAGACTAGATCCTGGATATTCCACAAAAAATAAAAAAATAAAAGAATAAAAAAATTTCTTTTTATATCTAACTGCTGTCGAAAGAATCAAGCTGTTTTGTGTTTTCGACCCAAGCCGAATTGGAACAACGGGAGACAACTAATAATACTGGAATGTAACATCCATATTCATATCTATGCAGTGATCTCCCTTTACAAGTAAGTCCTATCACTCAGTCTTTGTGATAACAGTGAAAAATATGGATTTTATTTCACTGAAGAAACTCAGTATTTTAAAGCATAAAATGAAAGTAAGGTTTTTATTTTCTTTGTTTTCTTTATTTTTTGTTATTTATCAAACGCTTATGATTATATTTACTTAATTGTTTTATATTTTGTTCTCGTGTTCTTTTGTTTTGTCAATTAATTGAATCTAACCATCTATCTTTCTACCAACCTACCTATCTTTCTATCTGACTTACGCGTTAACTCTTTCATTTGCATAATTATCTAACCCCTTTCAATCAATTCTAAATGGATAAATGTGTTGTTTTGTTGTTGTTGTTGTTTGTTTGGGATTTTTGTTGTTGTTTTTAGTTGTTGTTTTTCAACCGGTAAGTTAGTTAACTAAGCAAGCTGAAAATTTGATTTTTGTCCTATCCATACATTTATATCATGTAATAGGCATACTATATTATGAACATAGAACTGAATAAAATGTGCCTCGCTGTTAAGACCACCAGCTGCTTCTGTGAAAAGTGGTCTTAATAGCGAGATGGTCCTAATAGTGAATTGTACAACATGTAGTCAGAACAGGACATAAAACTATCAAGTTCCAAATAAGCGAGGTTTTACTGTAAGAGAAGAACTACATGTATTTTATAAAATGTACGTATACGTGTTCATTATTTATACTTATACATGTATGTGTTATGTGTACAAAGATGAGACATAAACAAACAATAAAATCCACGTTCTTACTTGCAATGGTTCAGTTATTTCCCTTGTATTACTCTTTCATGTCACACGTTCTGCTTAAATGATCAAACACAATCATTTGTTTTCTATTCCATTGGTCGTTTCTTTTCGTTGTTTTAAGAAAGAACAGTATGGATTTATCTCTACGGCGTCATTTCCTCTATGTGGGTAAATTGGTTTAAATATTATTTGTCATTATACTTCTTAATAGTGATCGTTTTAATTAGCCATATAAAATGATATTTTTATATACAATTGTATTTGATGTATAAGTAAATGTATATTTAATTGAGATTTTTTTCTGTAAGAGAAGTAGTAGCAATGGCAGAAAGAGCAAAATAAAAATGAAATCTTCATTTTCTTTCTCCTGTAGCATCATCGTAATGATAATTATTGTCACCTTAGCCTGCTAGGTTTAAATGGCTGCTGGTCACCAATATGCACATTTACTTTAATATCTGAATATTAAATATGTTTTTTTATTCACATATAGCTGTGACAGTATACATATCAGTAGTAGATAATGACAATTAGAAGATGATGAGGAAGTTGAAAAAGGAATAAATAATTTCGTCGTTGGGTATTTGAGTAGATTCGTTCTTATGACTGACGATCGTTTCTGATCAAAACTTTCGATATAGACTATAACCTGGGTGAAGTAAACAGTAGGATTAATTGGTGCAATGACTTGACTCAAATAAGGTTACTTCCAAATACCAAAACTTGAACGTGCCACACCGTTTGATTCATGACTGTTACGCTCACTTCAGGAGCAAATTGTTAGCTTTATCCTGTCTCGGAGAAGACGAAAGACACTTTGCTTTATACTGCAGTACGTATGATAAATGCAGGGAAGACTTCTACAAAATTTTAACAGTAACACATTACAAACAATTCTGATTTTAAAATGGTATTCTTAATGTAAAATATTTTCTTAAAGCTTTTTGAAATAGATTATTATTTATAATCAAAATAAATCTTACTTACTTACTTAAGTAGTTATTGCTGGTGTTGGCAGGTTAGGCAGCGGAAAATGTAGTAGTAGCTGATGATGATGAGGCTGGTGATGATAATGATGATGGTGAGTGGTGGTGATGATGATGATGATGATGATGATGATGACGACGACGCAGATAAGGCAATGGAAACAGTAGAAGATTATGATGCTTGTCTCATCTGCATATTTGTTTCTCATTCTGTCACTGAAATATTTGTGAATTTATGTATTTACATTCTTAATTATGTTTTCTATCCCTGTCTGTCTGTCCGACTAACGCGCACACACAAATAGGTTAACTTAGCTGGAATTCCTACAACCGTACCAAATACTAAGTAATTGTTAAAATACGTAGGGTCAAAATCCATCATTCCTTCTGAAAAAAACCCAACAAAAAACAACTAAATAGTATATATATTTTTTTCTTTATGAAACCTGGTGGTTTTTAAAGTAATACATAATGTAAACTTAGTCGTGCACTTGAAAGGAGACAGTGGAATACGCTTCTTAAAGCTACAGACTTTAAAAACCAGTATTACTTAAGTATTTTTACTGCAACTGGAGCCAAGCTATATTACTTTGCAGTAATCTCTAAATGAGTTATTGTTCGCTTGTTTGTACCATATCTTCGCTAAAAACCGTATCGTAAGAGAGTATGCAGTTGATTTACCATCAAGCATTGTGGGAATGCACTTTGAGGTAGTGCGTAATAAATTATACACAAAGCACATAACGATTAATTAGTGATGTGACCGTCTGTCATTTTATATATGTTGTTTTCTTTCAACTTGTCATGTTGCAACAAGATGGACAGAGTATGAAAAACTTTACTTGCTTAAAACCGGTGGTGTTATTGTCGCCACAAGTGTATACAAATAAACCTTAATGTTCAAGTAAATATTAAATCAATTTTTAGACAATACATTCATTGGCCTACCTATTTATTTCTAAACATAGCTATTATATATAAATGGTTGTGATTATTGATTCATTAATTATTGTCCGGAATCTAACTCAGAATCAGTTAACACTGGCATACTGTTGCTCGGTGGTTTCGAAGAAATTGTGAATATGTGATTTAAAATCTGAAAAAATATCTGGTGAACATAGATACATTTTTATCTTCAGTTACGGTGAAGTCTATTCGTGTAAGACGAATTGTGGATCGAGAGGAACTTAAACGAAGGCAGATACTTCAAATACTTGGCTTCTCGTTTAGACCCCGGGATCATGGGATGCCGGGCGTGTAAACATATAGACAGGTCGGGTCGGGTCTTGTTCCTGGGACCAAAGGAGTCCGGGAAGACCTCGGCCCTGTATTTCCTGCAGACTGGAGCCCCCGTCACCACAGTCCCTACCCACGGCTACAACAGAGAGCGGCTCGTCATGGGACGTCATGAGTAGGTACTTCTCTCTTTCTCTCTCTCTCTGTCTCTCTCTCACACACACGCATACACTTCAACAACAAATAAGTTCCAAGTGCTCTGGAAAATAAAGGGCGACAATCCCTTGTACAACGACTGAGATAACGGCAGAGTTATGGCGCTTAAATACAATATGTATACATGTTAATAAAAACACTATTCAGTCGCCTAGCAAGAATTTGCAATAAAAGAGGGAATATTCAATCATTCTCAGATGTGTGAACCTAATTCTCATTAAAACCTCCTATATCAGTCTGAGACGTGTGATATAGATATTCAGCCATATCGAGGTTTGTCACATAATGAAAATATATTCGATGCACAAATACCGACTCAGATAATATAACGAGATAATTGCATTTATTCATGCGAACTGGTGAAATACTGTGTTTTAATAGTGAGAAAACATCCATATTACCAACACTGTGAGTGATACAGGTCAGTCGGGGTTACTTTCCTACTCTAAACGGTATCTATACATATATATATGGATATGTAGCATTCCAGTATTTTCTAGTTAATATGGAAAGCATTCACATGGATTCATCCGCGTGTGAACAAGATCAAATACACAAAATAGTTCAAAACTTTTGTCATCAGTAACCATACAAAAATGAATGAAAAATAAAAAAAAAAATGTTTGTTTTTGAATGGACATATATATCTCATCTCGTAGTGATACCATTTAAACTTTAAATATCCTGAATTTGTTTGTCTCACGTTTCATGAAAACGTTTTCATTTGATTCATCGATTGAGAAACTTAATCTTTCAACTAATCCCTCTTGACGATTCATTGGATGGACCGAAAGGCTATGAAAACCTAAACGGGCTTCGAACCCACAACCTTCAGTCCGCCTTCATTTGATTTACTATAGGACCACGGCTTCTATAAACATAAAAGATAAAACATATAACATGTTTTCGTCGGAAAAACCACACTCGCTCAGTACGCTTAGCTTCTTAATCGACCGTGGGATATTTAGTTAACAAACCTTCGTACTTATGAATTATTAAGTAGACATTTCATTGAATGCGTGGCAGAGACAGCATTAAAAGCTATGTAGAGGTGACGTCACGCTTCTCGCAAACGAATTGGTTTATCTTTCGGAGAACAATGAGTCAGCTTTTGTGTTTGTAAATTTCAGCGAAGAGTATACAAATAACTGCGTTATTTCATTGGTCAGCATTTAGCTGATATTTTTTAAACAAAATTTTGCTAGCTGAAAATCCCTCGGTATATACAGAAATGATATAAATATATGCCGTGCGTTGCTATGCATTCGCATAAAGGACCTAGGATCAATTCGTAAAGAAAAAAAAATCATAAATAAATATAATTTAGAAATTCGAGTAGATCAACATCATATGTTACACACCATGGCCGGGTACCAGCGACTGCTTTTTACGTTCCGTTACCTACTAAGTAAATAAATAAGCACATATTCATCCAAACACTGCAATTTTTTAGAACAAAATTTGATGATGATGATGATGATGATGTCGATAATGATGTTGTTTTTGTCGTTGGTAATGTTGTCGTTGATGATTTTGGTGATATTGATGGTGACATCCAACAGGTATGATGTATACGAAATCGGCGCCGCGGTGGATGAACGGAGGGACTGTCTACACCTGATGACGGACGTGGCGGCGGTTGTCTTCTTCATTGACTGTAGTCTGGGCGAGAAAGGGTGAGGCGCAGGCTCAATATATCGTAAACACTTATTTTAATTCTAAAGTCAGTTCAGAAACAAACTTAAAACCCACTTAACGATTCCATAGATGAACCAATTCTTTGTTAATTGGGAGGCCATGACAGGCCTGGATTCTGCCCATGGTATTTATTTTATACATACTCCAGATTTTGACTCCCTATCTAGTAAGCTGGATTAAGCACGGAAACAAACAAGTTTGATGATTATTATTGTTTAATTGAAGCATTAAATGTCGATTGAGAAACAAGGTCTGCAAATCTCTGAATTTCTATAGTTCCAGGTATAACATAATGTTGCTAGGAAAGTCAAAAGAATGGGGATCGAACCCACAGCTTTGCGGTCCGTGGACAGAGTTTACGTCTCAAGAATATATCGCCTCTCTGATACCGACTGTAAACTAGACTGCGTGTGGCGAAAATTATCGCTATATTTTGTCCAAAGATGCATGAATTACCAAAATATACAGACAAAATTTAATATCAACAGACATTACGTTACGAAATGACAATGACAAATTGTCTGCAAGTCAATGGTTCTAGATTTTTATTCTATTGACATGTATCTTGGTTTGTTTCTGTCCCTGGAGCCTGACAAAGAATGATATTATTGACATATGAACCTGTTTAATTCGCGCAACCGATTTCCTCTGTCGCAGATTTGTAATGCGATTCTGATGTGGAAAACGAATACAGGACACAATGGACTAGAATTTGAAATAGTTAATCTTTAACCTAACAATTATATTTATTCAAAAACGCAAATGAAGTGTTTGTTTAGAGAGACAATATTACATCTGGTTATCATTTTTCAATCATTATCTTTGTGGACCAATCAGTATCAGATAACGCTCTTTGTAAACGAATTCATCAATAATCGATATGCTGAGGTTTCCCCCCACCCCCCACTCCACACACACACACACACATTTTCATTACACACACAACCTCATTGGCTGGCTTCATAAATAATTATTTTGAGTATCTGCATTATTTTTTATTGGCTTACCTGCCCTTCTTCTTTTATGATATCATAGAAGAATAAAATAAAATTCCTCACTCTTTATAGGTTCGAATGAATGTGACACAAATCCAATTTCCATATACTGTATTATTACTGTTGTGCTGATGCATTTTGATATTTTATTATTAAATAATAACTGAACACAACATGTGTGGGTATATCTTTCATACGTTGAATGAAGTAAACACATAAACTTGGCATTTATATTGTGGCTACATTAATGGTCAGTCACTTTATCTTATTTCCAGGCGTTTAAAATAGCATGTAAATAGCTATATTCACTATGTAAAATTCATGCGATGTTGTTGTTGTTATAAAATATCAATAACTCATACGCCCATTTTATTCTTGTAAATAAGATGAAAACTTGAATGTCTCCGTCGGCCTCCATGACCCGTATCATTTAATTTTGAATCATCGATTTTTACGCATAAAACATGAAATCTCTCATTACAGAGAAATTAGCCATATGCATCATCAATGATCATATATTATCATTCACATGGCAAGGACTTCTAAGTAGTGTTGTGTTGATCAAGCTTAGCTAAAGTAAAGTGACATCAATAACACCGCAGATCTAAAACATAGTAGAAATAACGAAAGGTAATAAGAAAAGAATATATCAAACTGAAATATAAGAATATTAGAAGGTCATTTTTATTATCTGTTCATTTGTAT
This sequence comes from Solen grandis, assembly GCA_021229015.1. Classification (NCBI taxonomy): domain Eukaryota; kingdom Metazoa; phylum Mollusca; class Bivalvia; order Adapedonta; family Solenidae; genus Solen; species Solen grandis. The sequence continues at coordinate 11,702,407 of CM037779.1, forward strand.
TCTGTTTGTTTGTTGTTGTTTTTTTTTGTTGTTTTTTTTGTTCAGTGTTTGTTGGGTTTAACGTCCCACCGACAATATTTCAGTTATTTGGATACTTTGTCTACTTGAGACAGATATAATGCTGCCCCACTTTAGTATCACGCCGAAGACATGTGGCATGATACCATGCCTGATCACATTATCCTGACACCGGGCCATTCAGTCCTGGAACTACCTTTAAATGCTGAATGTTAAGCAAGGATCTAATATCTATATCATTTTACCACTTTGGTATGTAGAGATCAAGGATCAAACCGATGACCGCCCGCTTCCGAGGCGGACGCTATAACCACTCTGCCGTCGGGGTCGGTCTTTTGGATTCTGTATATTCAGATAGAAGCAAACATTATTGTCACATACTGCTATTTCAGACTGGACATGGGGTTAAAGAGACTAGAAATTATGCTGGCAGAGAAGGCCCTCCGCACGTGCCCAGTAGCGATCGTGGCCAACAAACAGGACCTGTGTGAAGGAGCCAACCTGCTACATATCAAGGGCCGGCTGAAGCTGCTGGATTGTATGACTCTGCGCTACTGGAATGTCTTCCCCTGCACGGGGCGCACGGGGGAGGGGCTTAACCTAGTTCTGAAATGGGTGGACGAAAATATAGGGAAGTTCAAGAAGGAGAAGAAAGTGAAGGGTCGGATAAAGCTGAGGTCGACAAATCAAATGAATGCGAGAAAGTCTACGAAATAGGTGTAGTGCCAGGCATCAATTATCACCTAATCTATCCAACCAATATATATCGAAAGTACAAGATAGAAGTTTTTGTCCTCTTTTATTTATTTATTTTTATGTAAACGTAAATTGATCTTATCTGCGAAATAAAGCGTCTTTTTTGGCAAAGAATTACATGAAAAAATAGTTTTTAAAGTACATACTTTTTTTTTCTGCTTCGGATGAATAGAAAAATACAAGTTTTTTAAGGTAAAGAAAATACCGGATTTACACATAAAACTGGATAACTCTTCGGCAATAGGGGTAATATTACGCAAAGACATTTTCTCGGTGCAAAAATTAAATCTGGCTTTGCACGATATGGGTAACAAAGAAAATGGCGACCATGATGATCATGATGGTCAATGTCATGATAGCTCGGTATTTGAAAGTGGACACGACTGGCAGAAAATTACTAATATCAGGAATTGCCAAAACAAGAAATATCTTTAAAAAAGATATTCGGCGTATGAAAAAAAAGAACAATTAAAGAAAGTAAAGTGTTACAATATGATATACTTAATAAAATAATGCTGGAAAGTTTTAAATGGTCTGTGATTTTAAAATAATGCTAGAAAACGTATTTGTCGCTAAATTTATAAGATGTAATATATTAGGAAGTGAAAAAAGAATAGAAAAAGAAAGAAGGGATAAAAATGTAATATAAGCGAACATAAAAAAGTTCATTCAGTGAGATTCGATCTTGGGGACCCTAGTTCAGCAGACGAAAACTTACCAACTGTGCAAACGGAGGCTGATGCTATTGTAACGTGTCCGAGCGGTCTGTAAAACTATAGAAATATGAAACTAAATTTTCCTTGTGACTCTCCTGGTCGAATGATTTATCTTAGATAAATTAAAGTTAAGCTATGAAATATATACAAAGCTTATTTACGAATTTTTGTAACAATGAAATAATTAAATCGTTTTTGCGACAAGTTATGATTATGTTGTTGAAAGCAGCATCCCTTGTACTGGTTCAATACTGAGTGCCCTACACCACTATTGGTGTTTCTGAAGGCATGGCCGACTGTAAAGTGTATGTGTGTGTGTGTGTGTTGTTGTTGTTGTTTGAGCCAAGCTAATAGGCGCCGAAAAAAAATGCTTAAAAATTAAAGAACTTTTTTGATAGATAAATACGCAGTACTTTCAATATTAAACAATTTTGATTCATATATACAACATATACCGGTGATACATAATTTTGTCCATGCATTCATTTTGGATTTGTGTTTCCCTTCATGTCATATGTCACTTTTCCAAAGTTAACCTAAATTGTGGGAAAGAGCAAATGGTCAATCAGAAATTGACTGTTTGCTATGGTACTCTGCTTCGAGTTCAAACGTTTAGTCTTTTCAAGGTATTTGGTTATCATGCTGGGACCAAGACTGCTTAGACAACAGATGCTTGGGTTAGACCGGCTAATACTGATCTGGATAGACCATTTTTAAAGGGAAATTTGATTTTTACTCCGGCTTATGAATTCAGATAAATTAGCATGCGATTATTTAACAGACACCCATGCAGAAGGAGTAACATGCAGTTATCTGTGATTGGTCTCATTTAATGATTACTTTATTCCTTTATACTTTATTATTAATGTCGTTATCATGATTTGTACTCATTGTTGGTTGAGGTCGGTGGATGGCATTAAGAATTGAACAACACAACACTAAAGCCAGGTGGGAAAAAATAACACACGACAAAGGTGTAATTCCTGACTCAGCCGTGAAAATACGTGCGTCCATCAATGTAAATGCGCGAGAACACAAGTGTAAATATGTGTGTAAATAAGTGTAAAAACGTGTGTACACATGTGTAAATATGTGTGTAAATAAGTGTAAAACGTGTGTATACATGTGTAAATACATGTGTACATTGGTCAGTGTAAAAATGTGTGTACCTACATCATTGTAAATGCGTGTTTACATCACAGTAGATGCACATGTACATCAGTGTAAATGCGTATTTACATCGAAGTAGATGCACATGTACATCAGTGTAAATGCGTGTTTACATCATAGTAGACGAACATGTACATCAGTGTAAATGCGTGTTTACATCACAGTAGATGCACATGTACATCAGTGTAAATATGTGTGTATATAAATGTAGATGTGTATGTACAACTGCGACCTTAACCAGAAACATTGTCATTTAGACTGTTGTTATATCCGTCCTAGTTGAGAATATATAACTGGTATCCTCTGTCAGATAAAGATCAGCGATGTATCTAGTCTAAAATGTATGTTAAATGCACACGTTTCGCTGGTATAATGCGAACTATTTTATTTTCAAAAACAGAACGTGATTGGATACTACGGGGTGTGCCAACGAGCGGGATTCCTACAACCATATACTATGTCAAAGGACATAATTATCTACCACCCTGGTTAATATTAGAGAACTTGTATTGAGGTATTTTCTCGTATAATGAAACCATGTTTACTTTTGATTGGCACTGTCAGCTGTTGATATTTAGGTCAGTGATCGCTGCAGGAGTGCTGATGACGTCATCAAGCATATAATGAGGTCATCAACATCCCGCTCCAAAACAGAAGGAAAGTTAGAAATTTAATTGTAAAAAATCACCAAGATGACAGAAATCAATGTGAGTTGGCACGAATGTTTGGCACATAAGAGTATGTTGTGGATTTTGAGCAGTTTGAAAGTGTAGAAAACAGGCCTGGAAGAGGGATGAAACGGTTGTTTACAGAAAGAGATGAAACTCAACTTTCACGTTTGGTGAAAAAAGATCGCTGACAGACTTGACCGGGAAGGGTCATAGAGGTTTTTGTACCAAGACGATTCAGAGAATTTATCACTTTTGGTCTATAAACGGAGGGTTGCGAAGAAGAAGGTGGTAGTTAGGGAGGTAAACAGAAGAAAGAATGTTTTGTGGTGTCGTGAGAGAAAGAACTGGACTGTGGATGAATACTGGATAAACTTCGGATTGTAACTGGCTTCAACAACCGTGTTTATATAAGGAGAAAGGAAAACGAAGTCAAAAGCGGACCAAGGTCAGTCTTATGCAATATGGTCTGGGGCTGCTTGTGTTTTGAGGGTATTGGGATATTAACGCCTGTTGATAGAATAATAGACTCCAATCACTATATAAATGCCCTCGAAGAAAACTTGTGGCCTGTTATTGCGCGACAATTTGGGAATAACGAATACACATAAAAAAATATGGACGGCAATGCACATGTTCACAAAGCCCCGTATAGTGAAAATCTACATGACAAACAACAGAGTTAACACCAAAGAATAGCCAGCCCTGTCTCCAGATTTAAACATAGAAAATATCTGGCTTCGTTTGAAAAGAGACATTGAAAAAAAAACGCATTTCAACGCCATGAGGACAACTTGGCAAAACGTATCCGTGGAATAATCATGAGGTTAATATGAAACAATTCGTGAAGTAATAAGAATGAAGGGTCATCTGACCAAATATTAAGGTAAAGTCCCTGTAATGGTTCCACCATGTTTTGGACCACTTAACCTCTACCAAGATAACCAAGGTACCCTAATGGAACATTAAGAAGCATTGCTTACCTCCGTGAAAGGCCAATAGGTCCGAAATTTAGCGGAACCATTGCAGGGACTGTACCTTAAGGTAAAATCTTTAGTATTAACAAAGTTTTGTATTTTCATCCTATTTTTACAGCAATTGTTTGCCTTTCACTGGGTGGTGAATGATTATGTGCCTTGACATTTTGCGAATATGAAATGTAATAAATCAAATTATTACTTTCAGAAGGACTGGAAACAATTGTCAGTCGCTGACACAAGGTATACAAACTGAGGGTTTGAGACCCCCCAAAAAATCTGGTTCAGTTAAGACAAATGTTAGTGTCTTCAGTGTTTGGGTTTAGATAACACTAATTAAGTGTCGTAAATAATAAAATATTTCTGAATGCAAAAATGTCGTTCTACTCTAATATAAAACGAAATAGAATTCGAAGCTATTACATAGATAAAACGGTTACTTAATGCCATTTGTTCTTTACTTTTTAAAGATAATAATATTGAATTAGCACAAAATATTTTATATTTGTTAAGATTAATTTCAATTTGGAATTTATATTTCATCTGTACATTTGATTTTTTATACACGTTTTTATCAAAAGTATTTATTGAATCCAGAGAATCGACGTTTGACTTGGATACTTCTGTGATGGCAATTGGTTTCCATTTTAACGTTCGTTAACGTATCTGATAGAGTCTTTTCGGATATAAAAAGACCTTTGTAACAATCAATTATTTGTATTTGAACTAGAAAATGCAGTTGGAGGTCAATATACAGGTCAATATTATCAAATTCACGACACAATAAGATGACCAACACGCTGATAAAATCTGTGAAGAATATTTTTTTAAAGTATGCAGATAATAATTGTAAAATATCTGAATAAATCGGATATTGCGGTTGTTTGTATGTTGATTATGTATTATCAAGAACCTGAGTACATGCGTCCACAAAATGATTGCATTTCTGTACTTTTTTAAAATTGGGAGCAGGTGAATACATTTCAATTAGCGATAATGTTCCATTGATAGAGATCCATAATACGGTATTCACAGAGCGACTCGTTACCCGGATGGTTTCCGGTGTAAACACACTGGAGACAAGCGCCTGGCCGATTAAGAGTAAAATTGAGTGGAATGAATATCGAAAAGCGTCGTCATTGTATATCGCATCGGATTGTAATTAACACTGTCATATAGATGTCACGATTTGCATATAAATAGCGATTTAACTTAAAAGGTGCTCACAGAAACTTGCTAGATACACATCTGGAATTATTAAGTTCGTTGGCGGAATTTAACTGAGATAAATCATCATTGTAGATATTTAAAGACAGTGGTTTGGAAATTGGACAAACAAAACAAAAATGAAAACAATTGATCTATTGAACATCTTATGAAATCAAACTGAAAATATTCTCTACAAACTAAATGTTTGATATTTTAAAGAAGATAGAGGTCAGTTTGATGACAGGATACCAGTATACCGCATGTTAATTACAGGGACATGTTTATGAAAAACTTCAAGTTGCCGATAATGAAAGTGCATCAAGTGTTTTGGAATTAAATATGGTTTTCTAAATAGTTTATACAAGGCAAAAATCATTTGAGATAGTTTGAAATATGGTCTCAAATGATACCAATTACACGAATGGCAGTGACGCCACACCAGCGTTAAATATGACACCTAGTTACGTCACCGTTGTGGCTGATGTGTCGTCAGAAATAGATTTTTACGCACCACTCTTTCTGTCCTTGACTGGATCCATCTGTAATATCCTGGTCATCCGGGTGATGCGTACGCCATACTTTGCTCATGTGTCAACGTCACTATACATGGTTATCAACGCATGCTTCGACAACGCGAGTTTACTGATTGCACTTCCGGTTCATTGGCTGCACGTTAATCATCCGGAATATATTTATAGGGGATCACATTCAGATATAATCTGCAAGATTCTGAATTTTATTGGCTGGGTCACGAGCGACGTCGGCGTGGTTCTTACGGCAGCCATGACGTTTGAGCGAGCCTTCGCTATTAAATTTCCTCTGAGGTCGCCACAGTTTTGCACTGTTAAGAAAGCAAAATATGTGAGTTGCTTTCTTGTTATCTTTGTCGCTTTGAAAAATGTTGTGTATCTTGTCAAGTCACAAATCATGCCACTGGAAGTGACGTCGCATTTATGTGATTTGGACGTCAGCGACCCTGGCATCAAAAACTACTCAGAACACATCTCACCAGTGATCCACAACGTCTTTTTATTCGCTTCCTTTTTGGCTATCGTTCTCAGTAACGTCGTCATTGTACGAAGTGTACGTGATTCCCATGTCAAACAAGATAAAGATGGAAAGACGTCAATGTCCCGGCGTCATCTGTCACAAAAACGGTCCTCGAATATGAGAACTCGGCAGCTGACCATTATGTTAATTTCAGACTCCGCCACCATTGTTATTTGTACCTTACCATTTGCCATATTTGTAATCATTACTCCGCATATTGCTTTTCCCAGTGGCGACGTCCATCACCTTGTGTTCTCTATAGTGTTCTACTTACTGTATGTCAACAGATGTGCCAACTTCTTTCTTTACTGTGTCAGTGGGGAAAGATTCCGTCAAGCACTGAAAGGTTTGTTCATAGCTGGAGACGCCAGACGCCCGTCTGTGTATTCCATAAACCAAAGCGAGAGTGCGCCACGGACAGCTTACATCAGGAAAGATTCACTGACATTAGTGAGTGGATCCTTACCAGGATAGTCATTTAGTTAACGGAGAGAACCTCAGAATGACTTGCCTATATTGACTTGTCTTGGTATGACCCTTTGATTTTAGATGACTTAGTGATTGTTACGAGCCTGGCAAGAATGTGTACACAGGTATTGACTGTTTTAAGAATCCTCAAGTATCTAAGAAGCGTTGTCCACTGAATCTCAGATATACTACACTGTAGGTTTAAAAATAAGACATTTAGGGATTTCATAGTTTAACTATTGTTAAATATATGCTTGTATGGTATTTAATACGTGGAATATATATATATATATATATATATATATATATATATATATATATATATATATGAAACAAATAATCACCTATGTCTCGGCTAAAGTACATTTATCAAGAAATATGTTTTTCTTTTAGTTTTGTATGGATTAACGTGTTTTGACGTTTAGCTCAAATGTTTGCACTTGTTTTTATGTTGTATGTTGCTAATCTTGTTGGTTTTGATAGTTTTGACCATTTAGACATTTTATATACCATTTTCTAATCTATTTAGTTCTAGATATGTACACATTTTGTTGTATAGGTATTTGTATGTGGGAATGTCCTAATAAATTACAATAAAATTATAGAATATTTATTTATACCAAACTGGAAAAATGTAAGTCATGTATACAGATTATCCCAAACTCCACGCAGTAGTTACCTCCCCTTACAGTTGTATATAAACCACAACAATATGTAGCTATTTTTTCTTTTTCAAAACATAAAAAGAAACATTATTTACTGCGGTGGCATTTCCTAAGTATATTTCTTTACTAAACTATCAAATATCGACTTAAGGTAAAAAAAAAATCATTAAAAAAAATTAAATATCTTTGGTGATGTGATATTCTGAAAGTGACAGTAGACGGAGACTCCATTTTGTAGGTACCATCATCACGTGACATTGTGACGCAGTGATTCTTTTCTAGTGGCGTGCAAGGGAGATCGTGGAGTTTGGTCAAACCTTTAAGGTAAAGCTCCGCTATATATCGGACCTCATGGCCTTTCACGGAGAGGGTTCCTAATATTGTATTAGGGTACCTTGCTTATCTTACAAGAGGTTAAGTGGTCCAAGACGTAGCTGAAACCATTACAGGGACTTTGCCTTAAGTAAGTTTCGTTAGTTTTTTTAAATATGAATATTGTGTTGACCATTGATGATTCTTATAAAGTTTCAGCGGGATGCATCTGGCGATCAGATATAACAATTTTTTCACCTCTTTTAAGCGGTCACTTTCTGTTCTTCCCTTTACTGACCGCTCAATACAGGTTTGACAGTATGTCCTTTGGTAATCTGCCTCTTGCATATTATAATATTTTTAACCCCTCTTACGATTTAAGGTATTACAGCATCAATATAAATTAAACATATAAATGTATATTCATTGAAAATTATATTGAAAATCAAGCATGAAATAATTTAATTTGGTATATTAATAAGATTCGGAAACCTTTACGTTACAAATGTTAAATACATGTTTGTTTTATTATTGTCATATGTGCTAACTCTTAAAGCAACTCATTAAATGAAGTCAGAGATGTGAATACCTAGAATATAGCTTCGTGGGGAAGTGTATGTCGACTGCCGTAAAATACTACATACGCTGAACATATTATAGCGGCTAACGATATTAACGCAATACACTAAAAAAAATGGGAAAACATGTAACATCCAAAGCAAAACACTGCTGTTTTTGACTTAAACACATCCGTTTTCATTCAAAACACTGTGTTCTCCTGGTGTTTACTGACTAGTAGCAAAACGGTATAGAGTTATTTTTACTGAAAACAGTGGTTTTCTTTCATTACATAATTATTTTATCAAAGTGCAATGGCATGACGGGTAGCAGTTTTAAAACTGTTGCATACCATTAAAACACCAAGTATGTCATAAAAACATATTACTTCGATGTTTTTAGAAGATCAAACAACACAAAGACACTCAGTGTTTTGCCGGTGTGGAAATCGGGTACACCCAATACTCTCTAAACAGTAATTCGAGTAAAAACTACATAATAGATCTATAGACGCTAAAAGTTGAAAAATAAAGCCATAAAATATTTTTTGCGCAAGTTTTGTATCAAATATGGTTGAAAAGTACCCCAGGATTCAATATAGTACTGTAAAGAAGTATTTGATATTTTTGACGAGATCATGAACATTTTGGCCGTCTGCAAAGCACGCGGTGACAAGAGACAGACAAATGGGTATTTTGACGTAATTTTGGCATAGTATTGAAGTATTGTGTTTTGATATGCTTCATTGCAATAAAGTATATCCTTTGTTGTGTCCCAAAATGTATATTTGGTAGTCTCGATTTAATTCATTGCATTACATTTACATTATCTGAAAATAGTAACGTATCCTGATACCCCACCCACTTCCCATTGTTAGGCCCCGGCGTTTGAATTAGTGTCGTTTCGTCGACCTACCGGTTCGCCGCCCTGACAGAATATAAAAGTTCGCCGCCTTGAATCACAGACATACGTTGGTATGTCATGTCTATGCCTGAATATAGGGTCACTCACACCTATTTACTCTCGCAGTTGCTTATCATACTTGCTCCTGGTTTCGGCCCTTGCTCTAGTTTCCCGACTCTATAAAAGATTCGAATTTCAGCATGTGCCATTCTCGGAAATATACTAGAAATTTTTTCTACAAACCAAATTTAATATAGTAGTCGACATGGGTGTTTTCGAAATGGGACGTAACCAATGCATGTCCGTCAACCTAGAATCATTTTCTTTCCGGGAGCATGCCCTCGGACCCCTCTAGCAATGACATCACAATCATGGGAAGCATATTCCACAATGGGACGGACATAGCTTTTATAGGCTGTTGCCTTTGCACTGAGAAAACTAGATTTTATGTTTCTGCGCATGAAAGCTATAGTGGGGTTAGCCTTTTTTGTAATAATGTTTAAAAGAGTTTTCCAAGAGAGATCTGGTGTAATGGTGACTCGAAGATATTTTGCATGGTTAGAAATTATGCAGGTTAGAAGGAAAAATGCATGAATATCAATATAAATCCAATTTTTTACGCATAAGGTTGTTCATTTGTTTTATTTTTCAATGAGTTGACTTTTTTTTGAAACCAACTATTATCTGCACTTCCGGTTTAAATCCAAATTGTAAACAATGGCGGCCATTTTGTTTTGCATGCTTAGTAGAAAAGCCGATGAAAGATCAAGGGTAACGAATTGAGGAGAAACTGCAGAACATACAAAAATAGTATGACGTAGCCTTTAAAAGTCAGTTATAAGAAGAACTGGATGATATTTTCATTGAATTTTCCAATGTTGTTCACGTATTTTAAGTTGTTGTTTTTTTTGTTTTTTTTTTATTTCATGATTTTTTTTTAAAAACATTGAAATCCCAATGCAGATGAGCGAAAAGTTAACTTAAAGGTCACGAAACTAGGACAAACCATGCTAATCTTTGAATTAATCCAAAGTTAGATAATCCGCTACTGACCACGCGTTTTATCTATAGGGTCATTCTTACATTATTACATAAATGGCATGGCTTTATGTGTATTGATACCATTTTTTTAATGATCTATAATTGCAACATATTTGGTATATAAATTAAATTGTGTTAAGTATTCTATATTATGGATGCCATATATTAATTGCATTAAAAATACGAATGCAATAAGTCTTTAACTCATTACCATACAGATAGCCATTTCACGCAGAGGAATATACACATGCACTTAACAACTATCATTAGGAAACAATATGTCTAATAGATAATCAGTTTCAACATCTAGGTATTTCACAACCCTGCTTATTAAATATTTTAGGCAGCGAACTGACTTTTCAGTTACTACATATTGTCAGGGCGGTGAACCGTTTCAGGCGTTAGGTCGATGAAACGATCATCATCCCTGGTGCAGAGATTGGCCCCTCGGTCCAGGGCCTATAAAAGCTACAGATGACCGTAAAAAATAACTAAGTACGCCCATCTTTATTTAGTGTTGGATTTGAAATATCAGTGAATCAATCGTCTAGTATTGAAAGAGAGAGCCATTCACACAAAAACACGCCTCGTTCTTTTCAAGACAAGTGGCTTCAGGTCCACAATTGGTTAATATATAATAAGGAGAAGCAGTATGTTTTGTAATCTATGCATAAACGACGGTCGTGATAACATATTCACCAACGGGTGTAACAATTTTAGGACAAGTACTTTCAGTGACCACGTTAAATCAAAATATCATCAAAGACCTTTACCTGCAAATGCCTGTAAAGATGACTTCAAAAGTGTACTGCAGAAATACTTCTCGGCAAAAGGAGGAAGCAGTATTGCTTGCACTGAAACCAGTATTCTTCCTAGTTGAGGAGAATATATCCCCCCAAACAAATTCAAGTCATTTGAATAGTCATTTGTCCATATCTGAAGGCATTAGCTATGAGTCTGACTATGATAGTCATGAGTTTTTGGAAGCTATTTTGGATACTGTTGAGACACAAATAGTACAGAAACTTCAAAGGTCACCATTTGTTACAGTGCTTTATGATGAATCAACTGATCGCACCGTTACACACAGGCTGGTGATTTATTGCCAGATTCTGGGTGAAGACATCTTCCTTGAAACATAATATTTAACTAACATTCGTCTTGATGAAGGAACTGGTGCAGCTATTTCTTCAGCTCTCTATAAGGAGATGGAAAAAAGGGGGAAATCCAGTCTGAAAAGATAATGGGTCTAGGCATAGATGGGGCTAGTGCAATGACAGGTACTTTCTTAAGCTAAGTCTCACTCTTATTAAAAAAACCTTGCATAAAATATAAATGCAATCATTGTATGTATTGCCCACCATTTAGCACTGTGCACAAGTCAGGCCTCCGATTCAGTGGCACCAATGACAGCCTATCAGGAAGTCATAACATGTAAGTAATAACTATTTGATAACCTCTTTTTTTTCATCCAGTCGTTATTTAATAAAATATTGCACATAACTGATGCTAACAAATGGACAATTTTTTGTCTTTGCTAAGATACTTCTTCCACTAGCATCTTTCTTTGCCTGATTTAAGCTAATTGACTGTTAATTAAAAGTTCTGTAGACAGTCAATAATTACAATTTAATATTGTTTTGTTGTTATTTGTAAACCCATATGATATTGAAGGAAGAATTGCTAATTGTAAAAGTTCATCAATCATTTCAGCAATCTTCTATTTCTTCAAGTTCTCTGCTGCTAGAGTTGCCAAGTTACAGGCTATACAGGAGGTCTTAGACTCCACTCGGCTGAAATTTAAAGAGGTTCATGCTGTCCGCTGGATGTCATTTTTCTCTGCACTTGAAGCAGTCTACAAGTAAGTAGGATAATTTATCATTTCAAATTAAAACAATGCAAAAGGTTTTAAATGTACTTGTATTTTGTTTTCTATAGAAAATCAATTATTTAAATGCAATTTCAATTACAGAGTAACTAAGATTACAGAATTATTGAATTTATTATAATTAATATAATAAATAATTACTTCCATTATCAAATTTTGATTTATTTAGTTTTAAAATGTTCTGTGCTATTAAAAACAAGAGGGCCATGATGGCCCTGGATCGCTCACCTGAGTACCATTGCTACAACTGATTACAAGGTTTTTAAACAGACAAGAATTCTGATATAACTCAATCTTAAACATTTTAGCCCTGACAATACTACACACCAAATATATAAGCACTGGGCCTTATGGTTTCAGAGGAGAAGACTTAGTGCGGGGTCATTTATCTCCAAAGGGCCACCATTTTGAAAATCTTGATAATGAACCATTAGATGATGCTACATACCAAATATCTAAGCTCTAGGCCTAATGGATTCATAGAAGAAGATTTTTAAAGATTTTCCTATATAACTCAATGTTAAACAAGTGACCCCTGGTGCGGGGGCATTTATCACCATAGGGTCATGATTTGTACAATCTTGGTAATAAACCATAAGATGATGCTTCATACCAAATATCTAACCTCTAGGCCTTATGGATTCATAGAAGAAGATTTTTAAAGATTTTCCTATATAACTCTATGTAAAACAAGTGACCCATGGTGCGGGGTCATTTATCACCATAGGGCTATGATTTGTACAATCTTGGTAATGAACCATAAGATGATGCTTCATACCAAATATCTAATCTCTAGGCCTTATGGATTCATAGAAGAAGATTTTTAAACATTTTCCTATATAACTCTATGTAAAACAAGTGACCCCTATTGCGGGGGCATTTATCACCGTTTGGCTATGATTTGAACAATCTTGGTAATGAACCATTAGATTATGCTACATATGAAATATCTAAGCTCTAGGCCTTATGGATTCATAGAAGAAGATTTTTAAAGCTTTTCCTATATAACTCTATGTAAAACAAGTGACCCCTTTGGGGGGCATTTATCACCGTTTGGCTATGATTTGAACAATCTTGGTAATGAACCATTAGATATGCTACATACCAAATATCTAAGCTCTAGGCCTAATGGATTCATAGAAGAAGATTTTTAAAGTTTTTCCTATATAACTCTATGTTAAACAAGTGACCCCTGGTGTGGGGGCATTTATCACCATAGGGCTATGATTTGAACAATCTTGGTAATGAACCATAAGATGATGCTACATACCAAATATCTAAGCTCTAGGCCTAATGGATTCATAGAAGAAGATTTTTAAAGTTTTTCCTATATAACTCTATGTAAAACAAGTGACCCTGGTGCGGGGTCATTTATCACCTGGGTATGATTTGACAATCTTGGTAATGAACCATAAGATGATGCTTCATACCTAATATCTAATCTCTAGGCCTTGCAGTTTTGCAGAAGAAGATTTTCAAAGTTTGCATTTTTAAAATCTATTTTTAGCTCCTGTGACCTACTTTTTTAACCAATCTGAATAATTTGTACAACTTTGATAGAGGGCATCATAAGGATGATTCCTGTGAAGTTTGGTCAAAATCCCTTCAGTGGTTCATGAGGAGATGTTGTTTAAAGCAAATTGTTGACGACGGACGGACGCACGCACGCACGGACGACGGACAAAAGGCGATCACAATAGCTCACCATGAGCACGTTGTGCTCAGGTGAGCTAAAAATAGAACCTGCTTATAATTATAAATACCATCATTAATTTCGATTATCAACCTCAAGTTCATCTCACTTACCTTCATAATGATTGACATCATACCAGTTGTTACACAACGGAACCTCTTCTTTCAAAAGGAAGTTACAGATGTGGCATTGGTCAAGGTAAAAGTGGTCTTGAAATAACTTTTTTACTGAACTAATGAATTCAAACATTGATTCTTATTTATTGTTTACATACATATGGAACTTAAAATTTAAATCATTGCATCTGTGCTCCGTGCTTGAAAACCATGTGGTTCAAATATTTATATAAACAAAACATTGTTGCAAGGTGAGATTGACCAGACATTGTCAGACCTACAGCAGTTGATTAGAACTCCAGGCTGCCATGAGAAGAAGTTAGCTGAGGTCATTACAGATGCTAGCTAATGCTAATTATGCCATCTCCCAGTGCCCGCAGAGTGATATAGCTAGTGCCAAGGAGAAGTTTATCACTGCACTCATCAACAACATTGAAAAAGGGTAATTCATTGTTTACACTTGCTTCAGTGCATTGAAATACATTTTGTATTAAATTCATGTTTACACATCATTATGTAGGTAAGTGAGATAAACAAAAGTACCTGGTTAAAAAGCAGATAACATCAAGATATATGCACTATACTTGTATATAACATATAAAATACTATTCTCAATCTGTCTTTGTCATATAATTTCAGGTTTCGAGTTACTGATCTCTTATCATCCATGAGGCCCATCACATTGCTGTCTTATACTGACCTGAAAACCTGGGGAGATGAACAGATTGATACTCTGGTCGAAGGATAATGGTGTGCAGCACACCAAGACCAGTTTACCAATCATAGACCCAGAGGCCACAAAAAAAAATGAGTCGAAACAAGACACCGGTTAAAGCAGAAATGTATCCTCGTGAATCTCTCTTTACACTGTGGCATATGATAAAGAAGTTTCATGGTGAACAATTTCCTGACCTCTTTAAGTTGGCCTGTCTTGCAATCTCTTGTCCTGCAAACACCACAGGCTGTGAGAGGGGAATTTTCAGTGCAAAATCAAACTCTCACAGCATTGAGAAACAGGCTGAACCCCGACACTCAAGACCAAATCATGAGAATCAGAATAAATGGCAAAAAAGAGGACTTCCCATTTGAAAAAGCTTTGGAGACATGGCAAGCAGCAGTACCTAGGAAATTGTTTAAGTGATTGTTTAACTGACTGCAGTTGTGAAACATAACTGAATGTTATATTTTCAATGCAAAAAAAGAATAGAAATGAATAAGTAAAGTAAAATTGAAAGTCTTTAATGTCCTTTAACTTAATTTACTATAAAAATGTCCGAAGTTTTTTGTTTTTATTTAGGACAAAAGACAATAAACAACTGACCATTTATGACAACTGTCCTAAGAAAAGTGGGTCCAATCTGAATCTCTGCTGGTGTTTCAGCCTAGTCATTTTTCTATCAGAAATAATGTCTTGAGGAACAAACTGAACTTGTTAATGAAGGTGAACAAATGAATGTTGATGTTGATCATGAAAATAATCCATTACCCATGTTATAGATAACCAGAAGTTTGTTGATGCAAAGTGTTTGTTATCTAAAAAGTTGATCATAACATTTTGATCGAGGTATACAAGATTCAGTTATAACCTATGCTAAAGATTTAATTTCAAACCGTTTTTGTTCGTACAGAGAAAAGATAAAAATGTTTAATAGCAATGGTCAGGATGCAGAATTTATTGAAAATGTACCTTTTGATGGCTCCTTTGTAGATCTTAATACAAATCATAAGCAATTCATTTTTTTTAGGAAATTTGTGGATTGGTAAAAAGTGTCCCTGTGCTGGTGGGTGAAACATTGATTAGGGTTCGTGGAAATATTAGAAATATGAAATGATTTGCCTACATTATGCCATTCAAAAGCAAAAAAAAATAAATAACAGGACTACTGTCTATGCCTGAAATCTGGTATTGGGTAAACCAGTCATACTGCAGTAACGATTGTATAATGGGAGAAATATGTGATGGGCTTTACATGCATGGCATTGTTACTGACGGAATCTGTATTGAAATTGTCCTTTACTTAAGTGACATTGAAATTGTGAATCCTATAGGAAGCCATGTTAAAAAGCATAAAGTCACCATGATATACTTCATTTTAGCAAATATTCCTCCAGAATTTCGGTCCAAATTTAAAGGAATTTAGCTGCTCGCCATTGTGAAACCACTGATGTGAAAGCCTTTGGGTTGCAGACAGTTTTAAGAGGCTTCACAGACACTGTAAATGAGTTAAAAGGTGATGGTGTGAGGCCGTCTAGTAATGGCAATGATGTTATAGTGAAAGGGTCTTTCACACTGCTGATACACCAGCTGACAATTTAGGGGAATTTAAAAAGGGTGTAGGCATTGCAAAAAAATGTGTAGAACTTTTTATGCTTCAAAATCAAACATCAAGAGAAGGTTTCTGATGGGGAGTTTCAATAGAGATGTCCTGCTGATCATTTAGAAAAGGTGACTCAGCTAAAGGGACCGAATAAGAACGGTTTAAATACTGGAGCAGAAAACGAGGAATAAACTAAAGAATACATTGCTTGATATTAAGAATACGGACTTGTCTGTTTGCTTAGTTTAGGACCAAATGCATATACTTAATGAAGTCTTCTACTGAAAGAACTTTGATGTTGTATGACTTCATTGTTTTCAAACTGTATTGAATGCCTTAAATTATTTTACTTGGAAGAAAAGTACAAGCAAGAGAGAATCAGCACAGATGAGCTTCTAAATAGAAAATTAAAGCAAACATCTGCATCAAAAGTGACATTATGTTGTGTATTGCCATTAGCACTTGGGAATAAAGTGCCTGTTGGAGATGGTAAATGGAAAAGTTTTCTTCTGTTTATTCAAATCACATTGCTTACAACAAATCGTATGCTACTGGGGATACTGCTTCAAATTTGGAGCAGCTAATATATTCACATCACAAAGAATTCAAAGCCCAGTATCCCAAATCTCCGTTTACCCCAAAGTCTCACTAGTTGGTTAATATTCGGAAATTTATTCCAATACAAATACAAAGGTTTGGTCATGGAAGAAGTCATTGGGTAATGAGATTTGAAGGAAAGTATCTCTTTTTTTTTAAAAAAAAAAAACAACGTTAAATGGAAATGTTTTAAAAACATAGCCCTTAGTCTTTCAATGAGACACCAATTGTGGATGTGCTGTAGACAATTGGGAGTGTTTGGGAAAAGTTCTGAAATTTTTCTGTACAGTAGGGATTATTTTGCCACTGTACAAGCAATTGATATAGCACATTATGACATATAAGTGAAAGACTTTCTTAGGATATCAAACTTGCATATGGACTCTTTGTTTACAACAAAAGAAGTTGAAATCAAGGGCCACTTGTACAAATTAGGCTGTGTATTGGCTATTATGTTGAGAGTTGTCCTACATTTGGTATAGTTGATCAAATATTGTTAGTTGCAAAGGAAAAGGATTTGTAGTGGATCAGCTTGATATTCAAGGTTTTGAAAGCCATACACTTCATTATGAAATTAAAAGGTCAGGCAATAGATCCTGCATAAAATATGATCTAAGGTTTGCTTGGCCCCTTTCAATGCACACATACAAAGGATATACTGTTGTTCTTGACAAATATTCTTATTTTTGTAAAATTCTGTGTAAACCTTATATGTTAAAATGCCTATTGTCTGATTGCTGAAGTGTTTGTTCAGTGTAAGCATGACAACATTGTTCAAAGTTTGGGTCCATTCCAGAACATCTAAGTAGATTGTGTTTGCCAAATCACCAACAGACTTGCTCCCAAAAGGTAACCAAAGGGCCATGATTTGAACAAACTTGGTAGATGTCCTTGAAGAAATTTTACACACCAAATATCTAAACTCCACGCTTGTGGTTTCTGACAATATTTTTCTAGTTTCCTTCATTCTCCTTCATGCATGCATTTCCTCATCCGTTCGTTTCATTATTCACGCGTTATGCATATTGCGTCAAAAAAGAATACCCGACGGTGATCATGTTCCATCCGGCTACTCCTCATGTATTGACACGGTATTTTTCAGCGCTTCAAAATGCGAAAAACAGGTAAAACAGAAATAATCGTATTTAAGTTTTCATAAAAATGTACCTTGTGAATATTTTTACTGCTTTAGTCATGGAAACATATTTTTAAGCCCAATATTCGTCCTAAATACTTGTTTGTTATTTTTGTCTGCTACTAAGAGAAATTCCAAGATGGCGTCGAATCGATTTGACTAAGTCACGTGGATATGTTCCTTTAATTCCAATAATCGAAAAATTAATTAGATATTAATTGGATTGTGTTAAAAAATGATATGAACAAAAAAAAAACTTCTTTTTTTTTCCATACAGAAACATCCAAAACAGACAAAAAAGAGGTATAATTATGACAAGAACATGATGGAAGTTGCATTCAAAATGGTGAAAGAGGGTGGATTAAACTTGCTGCAAAATTACATAAAATTCCAGTTCAAACATTGAGAGACAGGGTAAATGGAAAGGTAAAATTGAATGCCCATCTCAGTCAAGAAACTTTGTTCAGCAATAAGGATGAAGAACTTCTTGTCGAACACATTGAGAAAATGTGCGGGCTAGGGTTTGACCTGAATAGATCACAGTTTAACATATTAGAAAGTGAATTAGCTTTGAAACTTGGAAAACGAGCTTCTGTTAAAGGTCTCAGTAACCGATGGTATGACGGTTTTATGAAACGATGGGAAAACAGGTTAAAAGTTATTAAACCAAGGTCATTG
>CM037779.1:11721442-11771442 GCA_021229015.1 Solen grandis
ATTTTGTTTGCCAAATACTCTGTCGCAGTATTCATGCAAAATATTTGTAAATGAATCTGTGATTAAATCAATATTTTCATTTCTTTGTATTTTGTCACATAAATCTCCAATTTCATTTACTTTTGAGTTAAGGATATTTGTAATCTTAGTTTTTCTTGTTTCATCCCATTTTATTCGTTTTTCGTAAAGCATATTGCCTATTTTCTTATCGGACATATTTCCAAGTAAGTTAAATTGTAAACCTGAATGGTCAGAAAATTCATTTGGTTCTAAAATAATAAAATCACTAAACAATACAAATCATCAATGTTCAATATAAGATAATCAACGACTCTCGATCCGTTGGATGAGTGGAATGTGTATTCACCTACCCCCGAGTCACTGTGTAAACGTCCATTTGCGATAACACATGATGTAGACTGACAAAGCTCCGTCTTACTCTCTTAATAAATAAACCTAGTATTATCACATTTGATTTTAACATTAATCTTATAACGATATCATACACATTTAAAATTATAAAGATGGTGACAACTTTTATATAACCACCCACGAAAACATGAAGTGCCAATTGTGTCCGTAGCTTTAATTATAATTGAAGTTTTTGATACCCTCACGAAGAATTTCCTCTATGTTTCTACTCTCACTTCATTCTCTTCCTTCCTATCCCCCTTTTCTGCATCTGCACAAGAATTTTAGATATATATAATTTCTGTTATCATATGTATATTTTTTTTTTTTTAATTTTATTATCTTTGATAAAACAAATATTCTATTCACTTTTCATTTTATTCGTGAAGTACTAATCCAGTCTGGGCAATCTATATTTTTAATACTATTAATATTGTGTACTGTCAAATACAGAACACACTTTATTGAAACAGATTAAGTTATGGAGTTATGGTAATACCGTCATAACGTTATATCTCACCTAATACACAACATTATTACAACTACACACAACTATGGGACAGCAATGAATAACACTGTTTAACAGTTACATTTTGTATTACAAAAAATAGTATAAGTTATCGTTTATAATTTATAATTTTATGGAATATATTGCAAACAACTCAAAGCGGGTACGCTGCTATAGATTTGCAAAATTTAGAAAATAAACAATGGCATATCTACAGTTTGTCACGTACGTCATACAGCTTTGTCTTTGACTTCACATTTTGGACCCGCCTCCCGTTTTAGTGACAGTTCCACATGATATTTTAAGTACTGTTCAGGGTGAGTGTCGTCTAGCTCCGCCCATAATGCAGTTAGGTGACGCTAGCACCTTAAAATTTCAAAACCTCACGGTCCATTTTATGCAAATTATTTTTCAAAATTTGTACAAAATACAAGCATTTCAGTGGACGATTAAATAGGAAAGCTGTAATTAAGTTTTCATTTCCTCAAAATAAATATTTTGACCTCTTGACTCAGTACTGTTAATTCATCATGTTCCCATTTCAGTTGCATGTTTGTTTCAACCAATATCGACAAAAACCGTCCAGATAACTGCGTACAATGATGACAAAACCTGCAATGACGCTGGAGCAATTAACACATACAACGTTGTGGTTGAACAACTAGGCAATGCAAGTTACGTCGATGTCAAAACATTATGTTGGAATAAAGTTTGCAACGTTAACGCAACATGTTATGAATTCCAGTCGAAAAAAACGGAATTTCATTTCATCTTCAATGTCAGGTATTCATAAACATATTTATACATATTATATTTTTATTTCTCCTAAATCGTCTGAAAAGAATGGCATTGTGTCGTAATAGCCGTCTCTTCTTACGAAACTTCCCAAAAGACGTTAAAACACATGCATTTGGGTAAGAGACTGAGAGTGAGAGTAAATCATATCAAACACTACAAAAATATAATTTAAACGAAGAACAAAATGTAAAAATAGTTACGACAACAGTTTCCTGTTTTGCCAGTTTAAAAGTGACGTCGCGTTTACCCTTAATCAAAGTGCTGAAGGCACTGGATTTGTGTGTGTTTCAAGTGAAAAAAAGTGTTTGTCGAGCTGCAAATCTTATAAAGTGTAGGCAAGACAAATAGGATGAGTCAAGTCAGGTCAAGTCAAAAACATTTTATTCTTCTCAAATTTATGTACAACATGAAAATATGGAGGTACAATTGAGAAATACTTATCAGAGGCTCATTTTAGTAACTTGAAAATAAATCAAACATTACATTATATAAGTCTATTTGTGTCTTAATTCACTTTTATTTAAACTTTTCATGACACTTTAACTGTTATTTTAACGAACTGAAAATTACGAGTGGCGTAGTGCGTATTGTAAGCAGTCCATAGAAGCAAATGGCGCGTTCAATTTTTTGTAACGACCGTGTTAACGGAAGGTTAAAGCGTGCTCATAACATTTGGGTTATTGGCAAATTTGATTCTCGTTTATTAGATTCACCTTGATAAACAAAAGAAATACATGTACGTCATCATCACATTAAAAACTCTTAATTTCTTAGCGGTATCAGCACCTTGATTTGTTCTTAGTCCAGTGCTTCACTGCGGTGATTTGTTCTCAGTCCAGTGCTTCACTGCGGTGATTAGGCAAGCAGATAAAGTGGCTCGTTACTGTTTTCGGACAGTTTGGTCCTTTTATAGTGTTACAATAACCCCTTGAGGTATCTGAGGTCGATAGCTTGATGTAATTGTAAGTATGTTACATGGGTTACTTTTAGACTTCAAGCTTTCTGTCTCAGAAATGAAACACTATTTATGAATTAGATGTAACCTGCATACTTATTACCCAAAATTATTTCCGAGCCCTTTTGCATCGAAACAAACTATATTCGTTAGCATGGTATATGTATATTGACAGTTACGAAAAAAATCACAGGGAAGTTATTTCAATTTATGTTTTCATGTCACAGGCAAATGTGGTGTCCCGTAAATATTTACTTTTGGCACAAAATTTATTTTTAAGCACTTTTTGCTTAATCTCAGCATACCTGTGTTTTTTTTTGTTTTTTTTTCAGTCATTTAGAGACTATGTCAACTTGAGACAGATAAAGTGCTGTCAGACTGCAGTATCACGCCCTAGACATGATACCACACCCAGTCACATTATCTTGTCACCGGGTCAACTTGGAACTACCCTTATATGCTGAGCGCCAAGTAAGTGAGCTATACCAGTACCATTTTTGCGATTTTAGTATGTCGTGGCTTTGGACCGAACCAACGACCTCCCGAATCCTAACTGTGTTGTAGAGTTACGTTTTAATCGTTCGATCATTCGAACAAATTTGAGAGGTTATTTTGTTTTCAAAGTAGAGAATCGAATGCTCGGAAAGTGTTTAATATAGTTGTGAATGACTACATCACACACAACTAATATAGTATGAAATGGAAATATTGTAAGTTTGGTTTCACCCATGGTCATGGTTTTATTCATTCGTGATTTTCTTTTGTATTTACTAATTTTGAACACTGGAACTAGAACCACAGAATTGTCATTTTTATTGAAATCTTGATAGCCAAAAATATGCACGATACTGTATATTAAAATATGTTAAGGAACGGAATCTGACATCACCTGATTATGAAGGTCGTTTTTTGTACAGATGTATGCTGTCATCATTTAAGGGCGCCGTGGTCCAGTGGTAACGTATCCGATTACGGATCCGAAGGTTGTAGTCCGAACCCCGTTGGAGGCAAGAAATCTTCACGACCTTCCCGAGTGCAAAGTACTGGCCCAACCCAGTAACCGTCGAGAGGGATATGTAAAAGCTGTAAAAAATTGTTTCCCAATCTACGTAAAATAAATAAGTTTAAACTAATCATTGTCACCCGGGGGGCGCGATGATACTATAGAGTGTATATTCCTATATGAGTCTGACCGCCGTAGAAACGGTGGGGACTTTAATAATAACTTAAATGAATTTATCACATTTTTGTGTTATAGACTCTTTATTTTTTCCTTTCTTATTTAAAATAAAACGGTTGACACGAAGACACTTGATTCGGATTTGGTATCCGCATAATAGCACTGTACCAAACTTTACAGGTGCGAAATCGAGTTAAAAAAAGGCAAAAGGTAACTGTATTAAAAACATAAAATTTTCGAATGAAATTTGCACAGTTCTTGTAAAATGTTATCTTTAAAGCAACTTATGAACTTATGAAATTTCATACAATTACGACTTGAAATAACACGGGTGGCGTCTTCAAACTTCGGACGGCGTTAAGTCCCCCACCGGTGAGGTATTGAAGTGAATTTTGGAAATGGAATTTGCACATATGATGTAAAACGTTTTTATAAAGATACTGGTGAAATTTCATACCTAAACGACCTGTAATAAAACGGGTGGAGCTATAGAACCCTGGACAGTACATTAGATTTGCAAATGATGCATAAAATACATTGCAAACGTGCACAGTGTCATTTATAAACTTACTTAGATGCATAAGTAGTGAGAAGAAACAACTCAATAACACAAATAATGAAATAGTCAGTAGAAAGCATAACCTTCGCATGTATACGCAAGCACTTCTCATTTAGATGAATGCATGTGTAAGTTACATCAATCAATTATTTACGTAATTTCCCTTCCATAGTTTACGTCATCCAATCAGAATAGGCAAAAAACAACAACTGGAAATAGATATCTTGATTTTTTTTGTCCTGTATATTGAACATGGTAAGGAATGGAATCTGACATCACTTGATTGTGATGGTTGTAACTTTGGACAAATATATCCTAGATTTTTATTCTATGCACGATCTGGTCAGTATGATGGTATAACGAATCATTGGCATTTCTGCGGTTCTAGTGCCAGTGTTGTGAGACTTATAATTTATGTAAAAATATTACTAGTTTTATACAGATTGATTTACTAGTAGAAAATATGGTCAATACATATACTTTTCAGCGATGGAATTGGCGATTTATCAAACTTGAAAACCACTCTGAATCGGTCTAAATCATCGTTCCTGTGTGGAGCCATAAGTGGTAAATACCTTTTTCTCATGAACAATATATCTAATACTATAAAGGCGAGAACACATTCTTTAAAAAAAATCCAAATTAAAATAATAATAATATTAATTATATTTTATACTTTGCTTTGTTCACTCTTTCTTTTGTGTAACAGATTTAAATAACTTAAGTGTTGTGTAAATACATCCAAACACACACTGCTATAACAATTTGCCTTTTTTTTTTCTTTTTAATTATAGACCCGCACATTACTTGGGGAACCAACAATACATGCCCACAAGGATTCATTACAGGTTCACCCACATGGGATTACACCTCAACATATCCACCAGATGCCAATAAAGGCACTACTCGGGATCCCAAGTATTCAAGCCCACCAGATACCAATAAAGGCACTACTGTGGATCCCAAGTATTCAAGCCCACCAGATACCAATAAAGGAAGTACTCGGGATCCCAAGTTTTCAAGCCCACCAGGTACCAATAAAGGAAGTACTCGGTTCAAGCCCACAGGTACCAATAAAGGAAGTACTCTGGATCCCAAGTTTTCAAGCCCACCAGGTACCAATAAAGGAAGTACTCGGGATCCCAAGTTTTCAAGCCCACCAGGTACCAATAAAGGAAGTACTCTGGATCCCAAGTTTTCAAGCCCACCAGGTACCAATAAAGGAAGTACTCTGGATCCCAAGTTTTCAAGCCCACCAGGTACCAATAAAGGAAGTACTCGGGATCCCAAGTTTTCAAGCCCCACCAGTACCAATAAAGGACACTACTGTGGATCCCAAGTATTCAAGCCCACCAGATACCAATAAAGGACAGATACTCAGGATCCCAAGTATTCAAGCACACCCAGGCATAAGCCAGATCCAAGTATTCAGCACAGTCAACGGGATCCTTACTATACAGGTCCAACAGGTGATTATACAAACCAACATACTTCCCCGGGTTCCAGTATACCACAACCACAGGCTCAGCACACACCAGACGGAGGTCTAGGAACAGGCCCAATTATAGGCATCGCTGCAGCTCTCGTTGCTTTGCTTGTGGCTGCAGCGGCAGTCTTTAAAAAACTGAAAAAATCCAACAAGGTTTGGGACGACGGAAGTACATCCGATGTGGCTAATTTTGCCAACATAATAATCGATGAAGCCCCGAACTCTGTACCTCCGGCAGGAACATAACTGTTACATATGTGTGCAGTTGTCATGTAGTATAACTTGAATATGAAAGATATATTTTATGATAATAATGGGACAGTGTCTGTTGAGAGAAATGACTCAAAGGTGAGGTACTTCTGCCACCGTATATTTGCATACATGTCAGTGTCTAGGCTATATTAAACGATGTAGATAAAACAAGTATATGTCGCCACCAATAGATTCAGGTATAAGACATCAGCAGTGGTTTGATTCATTGACTTTAATAGATATTCAGACAATCCAAAGACCTGTTAAAAGATTGACAACTAGTTTAAATTTCACAAAAGCATGTAACAAATTGTCCAATTATCGCAAAGATCTCATTTTTAAATAAGATATGTGAATTGTATCCAACAAGAGAGCATTACCATACCATCAGAATGATACCTTATGTATTAAAATAAGTCAAGAAATAAAAATGTTTTATATAGAAAAGAAAAGTACCTGCGTGATGATAGCTATGTAAAATATGTTGTTATTCTGCTACACTGGTTGAATTTAAATCATTATTTAATGAAGTATTTAAAATAAATCAAACTGAAAATAATTTCTTGCAGTAGAGAAATAACCATTTTATAATCTGTTTACTTTTTCCTCTGTGATTTTTCCATACTTTTTTGACATAAGGTTCCTATCATTGACTCTGTTAAGTATGTCTTTGGATATTCACAATGCTTTCCTTTTATACCATTTTGATTACTTGATTGTTTTAGAATGTCTGAAAACTAGATGAAACATTTATAGACAATCATAGTAAACTATTTGAGTGGTTACAAATTGTTAAACAGGTGCTCATAATTTTGATACTTACGACCACTGGCAAATGTTAAAGTGAAAGTGTTTTGTACCATATATATCATTTTGCTTTTAATATGTCATTATCCAGTATATATTTAATCCGCCCTCATTGCAGTTCGTAGTGATAATATGGGATACAGAGCAATATAAGCAAAATTAAAACTGTAAGACCAAATGGATGTGATTGTATTGTAATGAATTTTGAAGCACAGTTCAAACATAACCTTAAACATGGAAAACTGCATGTTTTTCTTTTTTGACATATTTTATACGTTTGAAGGTAGGGCTACCTTAACAATAGTTGTTGCTGTTTTTAAGGTGGAACACAGATGATCCGGTATAACTGTATTACTTTGTTTTTCGAGAAGCTTGATCTTAACCTGAGTTTTTCTTATATGTGTATTTAATTAGGCAGTGAATAACGCAGCTATTTCTTTTGTAATGCAATAATATATACATGTACGTAACTAGAATCAAATGTTTAGAAATGCTTTAGTTTGTTGAAGGAATGAACGAGTATATATTTGATTTATCTTTCATGTGCAAGTATTAACAGGAGCATTCAATCAAAGTACTATAATCGCATTCTTATAGTTTTATAATTTGTTTCTTCTTTTAAATTGATTTATAATGTTGTAATGATTCCACGAAGCTTCTCAAATTAAGATTTTCCCACCCATCATTAGGTATCCGAATCATTGTCATATTTGGGTATCTTTCCACATGTACTGTACATGCTCCAACTTGTAGTGAAATTAAATTTTTATATATTTACTGATTATTGTTATACAGAATGATTTTTTTTATTAATCAAGCCGTTTATCAAAGAAAAAAAATATCAATTTTAAACTAGAAAAGTATCACTCACCCACTCACTCTGTAAGTCAGTAAATTGTTTTAATTATCTAGAAATAATCCTACACGCTAGAAAGTCGCTATAACTACGTTTAAAACAAGAGTTCTTGTATGTATTTCATATATGACATGTACATAGGAACTTACGACCCTTTTCCTGAGAATTCCGGACTTCAAAGCAATTTTACTTCACGTCAGAAAAACGAAAATTAAACCCATATTGTTTATCATTTAAAGTCACGCATGAAATAAAAATATTTTTTTGGAAAACAAAGGACATAACTTTTTTCGTTTTTGTTACACACGAAAAATGAAAACAAAAATCTTGTGCTACAATTCCAATCAGATATAAAGAGAAACGGGGCCTTTTAAGTTTCTCGTTCTTCAATTTTCAGCACGAATGTAAAACTAAAAATTACAGAACGCCTTTCATTTATTTGAAATAAATAAATAAATAAATAAGAAGCGTTAGACTTTCTGTTGGGTCTGCACATTTTCTATGACACTTGTATATTCTTGAACTATGAGATGGAGGGTCATTTGGATTTGAGAAGATAAGTGATTTTTATGTAATTAATGATTATTGTTAGAACTAATTTGTTATATTTTAAATAAAGCTGTTTATTTTGAGATATTTATTTCCTGGAAAAGTGTTGCTTACTTACTTTGTTAGTCAGTAAATGGTCCAAACCAAGATATATTTTGAAAGAATTAAATACAAAAACAGCGGTCTAACTAAGATTTGAAAAAGGCATGGCCCACTACAGGTAAGCACTACTCACTAAATTAGGTGAATGTTCATCACTCACCCAAATATGATGAGTATTACTCATTGAATTAGGTGAGTAATGTTCACCTATTCCAGTGAGTAATGATCATCTAATTAAGTTAACATTACAGAAAATTTGAGTAATGTTCACTTTTTCGGTGTGGAATATACATCTGAATATTACTCACTTATATGGTTGAGCACACTGAACTGGGCGAGTAATTTGTTTCGAATTAAGTGAACAATACTCACTCAGACAGATGAACATTACTCGTTGAATTAGGTTAGTAATGATTATCTTTTAAGATAATTACTGATTACTAATCACATATTTCCGTTAGTAAATTTCACATATTTAAATTAATATTACTCACTCAAATAGCTGAGCATTAACCCTTCAAAAAAGAATAGTAGATTTGGCTGTGCAAGAGAGCCCACGACAAGCCCCGAGGTCAGTCACCGTTAAAAGTTTCTTACGTTAGCGTTATCATAAGCAGGGAACCAAATCCGTAACAGTTGCCCGCGTTATCTTAAGCAGGGAACCAAATCCGTAATAGTTGCCAGCGTTACGGTTAACTGCACGTAAGGCTGGATCATGCTTTGATTGAGACTTAAACCGTTCAGCAGTAAAGATTCTTCAATTATTTTCGGGTTTTAATTAGTATTAATTCCGTTTCATTAAACTTTACTAAAAAAATATTTCGTTGACTCTTTTTATACATACAGAGTCTATCTATGCCTGTCAACAACAAATTGAAACAGCATTTTAAAAAAAGAGCTTATCTTATTGTTATTAATTTATCCAACAAAAGAGAGAATCGTTTATTAAGTAGCCCAAGGGAATGATATAAGTGTTGTTATCGAAAATCGAAGCAATAAGGCTTCATAGTGGCGAAGCGGTAGCGACTCTGTCTGCAAATTATCACTGAATTTTACCGCACGTGTAGAGTTCTAACTGAAATAAATTTAAATGATATATATATATATATATATATATATATATATTATTTGTTTTTTTCTCCAATTCAAAAAAGTTTACGGAAAATAAATAAAAGTAGATCAGTTTTTTTTAATTCTGAATTAAAAAAGTATACATGTTTTCAAAATATACATAGTGTAGGTAACTGTATTGTTCTCATTGAAACATATTGTCCGATATTTTTACCTGTCACAAGCGCATACATTTCACGGTCACTGCACAGAATATATTAATCTTCGCTGGAATCTCGATACAGCGAAAGGTAGATTATTTAAAGTTGCAATAGCAGCAGTATTCTACTGTCCACTGTGGCACAGTGGTAAGCGCTATGCGCTTCAATGCTGAAGGATACAGGTTCCAATCCGTCATCCTTTTGTCATCACATCACGTGAAATCCTATTTCTTACTATTTTCAAAACAAAAACATCAATATGTTATGTGTAGTCCTCTGGATAATTGCTGATGAAAGGTTTATTGGACTTCTTGCATATAAAGCTAATTTTGAATATTTGTAATCACTTTTTACAATAATTTAAGAATCAGGAAAGTTCTGTTTCTTATATTGATCAGTATGGAAGATTATTTATGTAAACATTACAACATGCTTACTTCCGAATGCTTTATGAAAGATGGCATGTGCTTGCATGTATGTATACTTTTCAATGAAGCCATAATTCATTTCTGTCAGACGATTTTAAATGTCAGGTGTGTAATGCCAAATGCTTTGTGCTTAATGAATAATAATATGCCAGTATGTTAAGACCCAGGTGCAAACTACCTAATGATACATAATAAAAGAGAAGAGCAAGCATACATGTAGCCTTGTTTCATTTCTTTTGAGATGTGTATGTGTATTGAACATCATATATCGATGTCTGAACATCATATAACGATGTTTGAACATCATAGAACAGTATTTGAACATCATAAAACGATATTTGAACATCATATAACGATGTCTGAACATCATATAGCAGTATTTGAACACCATAAAACAATGTTTGAACATCATATAATGATGTCTGAACATCATATAACAGTATTTGAACATCATATAACGATGTTTGAGAATCATGTAATGATGTCTGAACATCATATAACAGTATTTGAACATCGTAAAACGATATTTGAACATTATGTAACGACACAGTAGCATCATACAATGGCTTTCTGACAGCAAAATGAGAAAAACGCACAACGTATAATTGAAAATAGCACCACATTTTATTTTGTTTGCATCACAGAAAAAATTTAGATGGTGAACGTCAAAATGAAGGAAAGCAAAGAATATAAAAAATAAAAATATTTTTTGATGACGAAATAAAAAAAAATGATATGAAAATATTTTTTTCATGTTCTCAAATTCATTTCATTTTATTCCTTTATTTTACTTTTTTCGGTTTATTTTTCTTAATAGTCAACTTTTCGTCATTAATAAATTATTACTCATTATTTGACATGACTTTCAAATAAAAAAATGTATAAAATCTAAGCATCAGATTACTACCCCCCATACCCCGCCCCAGTTACATTGCATTTGGTCGTGGTTTCAATTACCGACCGCGACATACACAATTCGTTAAACTTGGTACTTGTAACTCCTTGCTTGACATATATTCAGCGTATATACAATATATTTTAGGACTGGCTGGCCCTGTGTCAGGATATGGTAATATGTCACGTGTCTACTACGTGATGTTGCAGTTTGGCAGTACTATAGGACATAGTCTCCAAATGACTAAAATACTGTTCGTGGGAGGTTAAACCCAACAAACCCTTCCTCAACAAAACTTCTGTAACAATATCTGTCACGGTGGCTGTATACTACGAAATGATA
Organism: Solen grandis; assembly: GCA_021229015.1. Taxonomy (NCBI): domain Eukaryota; kingdom Metazoa; phylum Mollusca; class Bivalvia; order Adapedonta; family Solenidae; genus Solen; species Solen grandis. The sequence continues at coordinate 11,732,845 of CM037779.1, forward strand.
CAGAGCCGAATGGATAGAAATAATTATAAAGATATTCATAGACTAATTATTCTAAGACTTTTTAGAATCTGTTCAATCTGGAAACCCCATTTAAGCAAGATGGCTAGAAAGTTTCTTAACTCATTTGATTTCTCTTATCAAGTAATATCAAGGAATTAATTAATTGATTAAGTTATTGATTAATTAATACACGAGGCTTCTTCAACCACTATACCAAAACTCTAGTTTGTTAACACATGTCTTCAAAAGTATCTATCTTTCTTTTCAATTAGGTTGTTTAAACAATTGAGGCGTCATATTTATCACGACCAGAATGAATAGTTCAATGTGTAAGCTATCGAACACTCCGTTAGGAGAGTGACAAATCTGTAAATATAATCCGACCCAGGACCTTATCAGCCCCATGCGAACTGCGCCGTTTTCCACCGTCCTCATTATTCACTAGGAAATTGGAGAGAGGGTGCGCGAGTTATTGTGTTATGGAGGACATAAAGTAAATATACAGTAGGACAAACATGTTTTTGAAACTTCTTCTTTTCCGTAAGTACCATGTTCTCATCCCGGAAAGTCAAACCCCAAAAAGGATTTAAAAAGAAATATGTTTGTGTAATAATTTCTGACGATTTGTGGTAACTGCTAATCTGTTAATACTTATTAAGCAGTGGCCACTATGAAGGAGATATTTAAATATTTGTTTAGCTCATCTTAATGTAAATAAAATGTTATTACTGATGTAACACAGGTCCGAGGTACATGTTTTTTGACAAGTTCTTTGTTTGAATATCAAAAAGCCAATAATTGTTATAATTATTATTCGTTCAAAATTTATTGGGTTATGTTTCATGGCCCAATTTAAATATGATTCAACATTCCTAAAATTTAAAAGGGTTATCAATCACACTTAATATATATAAGATTGAATGCGTTTTAAACAAAGTACCATTTATCTGTTAGTTGCTTTTAAATGCTCAAATATATTCTCTCTCTCTCTCTCTCTCTCTCTCTATATATATATATATATACATATATATATATATTAGTTTTATTCAAATAAATGTTTAAATTTCGTGAACTGTCTTTGCCATATGTATTTTAAATGCCCAGACCGGTATGTCAATAGATTTTAAACTTATAAACTCGAGCAAGCAGGGACTGTGAGGTTCGATTATTCTTATCAGAAATGAGTCGATTGATTTTTGCTGATTATACACCTGAAATCCGAAATGTCATACGTTGTAAATGAAATAATCAGATAAACAAGTGCTTATTACTTATTACTTCGTCGAAATCAAGAGTGGGACATCTATTCGTAATTCGAACAATGGTTGTTGTATTTTAACTTGTTTTTAATCTCTCTTCCCTACACCCCTTGAGAGAGAGAGAAGATAACATGAACCAGCACCGCAGGCAACACCACAGTCCAAACATAATTCACACAAATAGACAACAACAAAACATACCGCTACTGGATTTAAATTTGAAAGCTAAATATCTAATCGTCTGATAACCGATATTCTTATATCACATCTTCCTGTCCAATTCTAAATGACTTGGAAACTCAATAGAAAAAGCGGAGACGTTGTTAGATAGATAGATAGATAGATAGATAGATAGATAGATTTTATTCAATATAAAAATGTTGAATTGCATGGCATATCCATATAACATACAATTACTATTAACAAGTATATACATAAATATAGTCATGTCATAAAACAATATATGTTAAGGATGACACAGAAAAGAGTTACCGAAAAGCCATATTTCCACTGCGGTCCTTTCATACAGTGTTACCTGACATAGTTGATATTATCATCATAATTATATCATATGTCAAATATTTCATCAAAGATTAAACAGACAATGAGAGAAAAAATGTAACCAATACTCTATATGATAAATTATGATCGTTTAAAAACAAATTATAAATATTATCTGTTCAATTTTTTATTTAATAATTGCTTATTTTTTTTTAAAATTTAAAATGAGTCGTATTTAATATATTTTTCGACAATTTAAGAAGTCAATACTTATGTTATTGAATCTAGCCCGAATACCAGCAACATTACTTAGTGCTAAGTTCATCTTTTTTTTTTTTTTTTTTCGTAATAAATCGCCTAAATGTTCAATTCTTATCTGTATGTTAACTATTTATGTCAGTTAAGTCTTTTACTTAAATACTTTATAAATGATATTATTAAGGTATACGCCCCATAAAAGCCATATTCCATATCTTGTCACTGGACTGTAATATTTCTATGAAACTATGTCATATTTCTATGAAACTATGTCACTTTGAAGACATTCAAAAATAAATATATTTCACAGAGAGTTTTTCCAAGTTTTATAAAATGCGGGGGGGGGGGGGTAATCTGTGTTTAAGTTAACATTAAAGTTTATTAGAAAAAACACGGTAGAAAGATGTATTACATGGTTCTGTTTCAAATTTCATGACAAAAAATCTAAACTTTATCGTAGGAAAATGGAGAAAGTCACTTTTTCTTCTTCTTTTTTCCCCCTTTTTACACGGGAGATAACTCATGACAACAAAATTAGGACGGTAATAAGAGAAATTCAGTCACGTGTCATAATATGTCCATTTGCCCCAAAGATTTCCATTGTTTAACATTTTAAATGCTTATATTGTGATGTTATATGCTTTTATGGAATTGATGGCTATAATGGGGCGTATAACTTAAGTATTACATAGATACAACTACATTTGGTGGAAAAAAATCACGAAAGCAAATATTTTGGAACGAGTGAAATAATTTTTTGACTATATAAAAATTAGCAAATGTATTTTTATATATAGATTTCGTCGCAGTAATCTACTTAAAAGCTGAAGTTAACATTCCATAAATATCCTTTTATATATTAGTACAAAATTACAAAACTTATATACACATTTTATTTACGTATTTTCTTGACATTTGTGCCAAAGTTGATATCTCTATCCTAGCCAAAAATCCACCACGTGGTATGGAGATGACAAAAACACACGTGTGCGAAAAATGAAACTGATATGTTTGCTTTATATCAAAATATTTAGAATTGAAATGTTCACACTTTCTTTTGGAACTGAGTGTTTATATCAGTGTTCTAGAAAACGTAAAGATTGCGACTTGAAAAAAGTCGTTTGGTTAATAGTTATGGATAAAACTAGCAAGGAAATCAATGAAAATCAATCCGCCACGAAAACTAATGTAATGATTTTACAGTACAGTGCTGCTACCAATATTGATTGTATATCAATGATGCTAACAAAACAAGCATCTTATTAATAGTGCTTGGTTATATTTAGAATCGGTTTTCATTACCATCTATTATTTCTTTTTTTTATTTTATTTATTATTATTGTTATTATTTTTTCAATTATCAACACCTGATGTTATAATGATAATAATAATACTTATACAGTGTTTAATTTGCAGTTATGATAATATCATTATTCAAAGTTACCGAAAGTCAATAAAAAAGAAAGAAAGAAAAACACACACACTCTTCAAGTTTGAGAGAGGTAAATTCAATTCCAGAAGCCGTAGAATTTAATATTGGCTGGGAGTTAATTATACAAAAAGGTTACAGAAAAATGCTTTGAGTGTTACATATTTTGACAGTACATATTTACATATTATGTGTTTTGTTACTCAGTGATATGAAAATAACTGGGCATTTCGCCATTTTAATTGAGTTGTGATACCCACAGTAATTTGGGTATTTCGCTTTTTTCATATAATAAGTTGTTCTTCTGTTTAAACATGTATATAATGTTTGTGAGAGTCCTGATAATGTCTCAATGATAAATCATTACGAGAAATACAAAAAAGTTAAGTGTGATCACAGTTTACAGCTTCTGATGTTAAGCAACAGAGAGATAATTATTTTCGCGTAGATTATATCAGAGTGGGTAATAAGTTTATGCAACGTCAACTTTTGAAACACAAATGTGATCGTACACACTGGAAAACCACAAAACCTGCAAGAAACTTTTTTTTTCTTCATATTTCAACAACATTATCACGTTCCTAAGTTTTAGACCTAGCCTTCCGACCATACCAGTTCATAAGCTTTGCAAAACGCATTGTCTCTTGGAACGTTTTACATTTTAAAAAAATCATACAAAATATTTTCCAAATACGGCATGCAAACGTGCACACTTCAGGCTAAATTTAAATTAGACCGACCAAAAGTCATACGTTACAACAGTAAAAATGCGCTTTACTATTCCTAAATACTTTCAATTGCAAGGATTTTAAAAAAAAAATCGTAGTGTAAGAATGTTAACGTACACACTAATGAAGTGATACGACGCCGTGCACCCTTTTTTTGCACATACATTGTTTTGCTAATAGTTCCTTTATATGTCAGCATTTAGGTTAAAAATCTTTGTACATACAATTTTGCTTTTTCATATATATTTTTTATTTTATCTCAATTATTCAAAGAATAGATGCGTTATTACATCACCCCAGCATCGGCGTCAGCGTCAGCGTCTACGTCGGCGTCTCAATAATATATAAGTTTTATTAAACATTGACATTATCTCATATTACTCAATGGACGTCCCTAAAACTTCACACATGGTATCTATAATGACCGGACCGACTTGTCCACTACGATTACTCGTCTCAAATGTATATCCGTATCCTACAAAACAACGTTCAATGACAGACCTAAAGGTATTACCGTCAATGTGTTTCCGTTAGGATAATGCCATGTCTGTCCTATAATTTCGTATGTCAAACAACTTTTTTTTATATACTTTATTTTAAGAATTGCAAGTCTAGCTCTGTTGAGCCGCAATTTCGTAGGTGTATATCCATTGTGATGTCGGTAATTCATCTCTAAGTTGAGAGTCATTCGGATTTTCATGTGAGGAAGCCTTCCAGCTGGCTTGCGGTAGGTCGGTGGTTCTACCCAGATGCCTCTGTGGATTCGGGGTCTTCCTCCACCTGTAATTAGCTGGACGTCGCAATATGACTGAAATACTGTCGAAGCGACGGTAAACTCAAATAGTCAAGTCAAGTCAAGTCTAATTTGAGAGTAATATATCGGTATTACTTTTTGATGATGAACTAGGACTCTCCAAAAATAATATATATGAAAAAATAGCAAATGAGATTTGCAAGAAGCAAAAGATGGTGACAACATTTATGTAGCTACGCACGAAAAGCGCCAATAGTGCCTGTAGCTTTTATTTTATTATAATTTATTTTTTATTACTCTCATGAAGAAGTAATAGACGATAGAGTTACATTTTTTTCAATATCGTTTACTAAGTTTCTTCAAACGAACACAATTTCAAGAAAAAAAAAAAAATCTAACTGCCATCTAAATAAATAAAACTACTACTACTACTAGTAGTAGTAGTATCATAAAACATTTTAATTTACTTTTGATAATGATTTTATAAACATTTAAAGTTATATTATAAAGATGGTGACAACAATTATATAACCACGCACAAAAACGTGACGCGCCAATTGTGCCCGTAGCTTTTTTATTATTTGAAGTTTTTGATACATTCACGAAGAATATTTTCTCTGTTTTTCCCCTCATTTCATTTTCTTCCTTCCCATCCCCCTTTTTACACCCACACAATACTTATAGAAATAAATAATTTCTTTTGTAATATGGATAATATATTTTTTTTATCAGAAAATGTATTAGAAACAGTGATAACGTAAATATTATATACATCTTTCATTTCATTCGTTAAATAATGAGTCAGTCAGGGTAATCTATATTTTTAGATACTTTTGTGCAAAATTCCATTCACATGATGTTTTAAGTACTATTCAGAGTAAATGACGCTTAGCTGAGTTCATGTACATTTATATGGTGAGCTAGCAAAGCAAGACATAAAGCAGTTGCCGCCGCAACTAGCCTCACCCATAATGCGCCTAGGTCACCATGAAATTATATTTTTCCTTACAAAGACCTCACAGTTCATTTTATGCAATGTATTTTTCATATTTTAAACAAAATACAAACATATCCTTGGACAATTGAGTAGGAGAAACTGAAATTAAGTTTTCATTTCTTCAAACCCTGATCTCTTGACCCTGTACTGTTAATTCATAATGTTTTCATTTCAGTTGCATGTTTGTTTCAACCAATATTGACAGAAATTATCCAGATATATGCGTACAATGATGACAGAGATTGCAATGACGATAAAGCTAAAGAAACATATCACGTAGTAGTTAAAAAACTACTCAATGCAGGATACGCTGATGCCAATGCATTATGCCTGAAGAAAGTCTGCAACGTTACACCAACATGTTATAGTTACATGTCGAACAAAACGGGATTCATTTTCATCTTCAATGCCAGGTATGCATTTATGTAGAGAGAGAGAGAGAGAGAGAGATGTTAACGGGATCTTCGTTTATTAAATTCACCTTGACAGACTAAAGATATACGACATTGTCACATTAAAAATCCCAATTTCTTAGAGCTATCAGCGCTTTATTTATTCTCAGTCCAGCGCTTCTCTACGGTACATAGACAAGCAGATAAAATAGCTCGTAACTATTTTCGGATAATTCGGGGTCATTTTATAGTGTTACAATAACCCGTTGGGCATATCTTAGGTCAATAGCTTGGTGTTATTATGAGAATGTTACACGGGTTAGTATCGGACTTCAAGCTTTCTGTCTCAGAATTGTAAAAATATATATGAACTGACCGAAACCTGCATATTTACTATCATGAATTAGTTACGAGCCCCATTTGCATCAAAACAAACCAAATAGCATATGCGCACATTGCAGTAACAACGCGACATCATAGAGAAATTAGTTCTTTCGTGCTTTCAGGCCACAGACACTTATTATGTCCCGTAAATATTTAAGTTTGACACAATTGATTTTTCAACACCTATTTCTTAATCTCAGCATACCTGTGTTGCAGAGTTACGCTTTATTGTGCGATCATGATTTGGCATGAATTCCACAAACAATACTTAGCTCTAAGTAATATTGAAATTTTTAACTCTGGTAGAAACTCTTTCCACCATTGCTTTTTGCCAACAATAGTTTTTAAGAAATACACTATTTTGGTAGATAGATTAGAATAAATTATGGAACTCGTCCCTTTATAATGAAAGAGTCGGGCCTGGTTAACACGAAAGAACACATGTTTTTTTTTGTTGATGCGTTTATTAGCAGTTGACCTTACCAGCGGGGCTTAAATTTTAATGCTAAACTCTGGAAATGTGCATAATGAATGATATTAGATCATTGATTGGTACAGGTAGAATCGCAGAATTGTCAATTTATTGGAATTTGTACCATGTACTGTAACTGAACATGGTTTGGAACGGAATCTGACGTCACTTGATTGAGAAGGTCGTAATTTTGTATAAATACATGCTACATTTATATTCTAAGCACGATTTGATTAGTCTAATATCCGATTAACACATGGTATAACGAATCATTCATTAGCAATTCTGCGGTTCTTGTGCCAGGTGTGTAAGACTTACAATTTATGTAACTATGTAGAAACTAATATGGTCAATACATATACTTTTCAGCGATGGACTTGGCGATCTGTTAAACTTAAGAACCACTCTGAATCGGTCTGATTCCTCGTTTCTGTGTGGAACCATAAGTGGTAAATACCTTCTTCACAAATAACACAGAACAATATAGAGAAGAGTAAACCTTTTTTTCTGTTTAACTAAATCAAATTACTGATTTATATATAAGCTAAAACCGATGTTTATTTTTTATTTTTTACTAAGTTCACTCTTTCTTATGTGTAACAGAAGGTATACGCACCTCAATAGCCATATTGCATATCCTTGTCACTGGATGGCAATATTTCTATGAAACTTTGTCACTTTGAAAACATCCCAAAATAAATATGTCTCACCGAGAGTATTTTTCCATGTTTAATTACATGTGTTGGAGATAATCTGTATTCAGTTTAACATTGAAGCCTATGGAAAGTATATAATTTCTGTGAATTTAAAAGAGTGAATATAATTTTCGAAAAAAACTCACGGTAGAAAGATGCATTATATGATTCTTTTTTAAATTTCATGAAAAATTCTGAACTCTACCGTGGAAAGTGGAGATAGTCACCTTTTTTTAGTTTTTTTTGGGAGATAACACATGAAAACAAAAGTATCGAGGGGAGGTAATAAAAATACCCCTAAGATTTCCATTGTTGGACATTTTAAAAGCTTATATTGCGAATATATGCATGACTTTAGTGAAATGGATGGTATTAGGATGCGTATCGATACATTGTGTCGATACATTCAAACTTCTACAAAATACTATTACAATTTACTTTTTTTTCTAATATAGACATACGCACTACTTGGGGAACCAACGATACATGCCCACAAGATTTACCCCCAGTCCTACCAACTACCCCCCATACAGGCCCAACAGGCTCAACATCAGGCGGAGGTCTCGGGACAGGCCCAATTGCAGGTATCGCTTTAACTCTCGCGGCGGCTTTGCTGTTGGCTGCAGCGGCAGCCTACAAAAAAACTGAAGAAAGCCAACAAGGTTTTGGACGACGGGAGCACATCCGATATGGCTAATTTTGCCAATATAACAATCAATGAAGCCCCGAACTCTGTACCTCCGGCAGGAACATAACTGTTACATATGTGTGCAGTTGTTATGTAGTATAACTTGAAAATGGCAGAATATATTTTTTTATCATAATGGGACAGTGTCTGTTGAGAGAAATGACTTCAGGGTGACGTACTTCTGCCACCGTATATCTGCATGCATGTGTTTTAGAATGATATATAAATATCTAAGCTGTATCAAAGGCGTTTCAGCGTATTTTATTTTCTATGGACATATTTTTCTTTTAATTTTACACATAAGTACTTTAGACTATATTTATAAGACAAATAATAATGTATACCTCGCCACGTGGGGCCTCAGTGGCCGAGAAGCTAAAGTTGCTGACTTTAGCACTCACTCAGCCCCTCACCGCGTGGGTTCGAATCCCGGCAGGGTCATTCGGATTTTCATGTGAGGAAGCCTTCCAGTTGGCTTGCGGTAGGTCGGTGGTCTACATTCGGGGTTTTCCTCCACTTGTAAATAGCTGGACGTCGCTATATAGCTGTAATACTGTCGAAGCGACGGTAAACTCAATAGTCAAGTCAAGTCATACCTCGCCACGTTTGTTTTAACTTTAACTTATTTTATATTTTGCTGAAATTTTAGCCACATTTGCATTTAACATTAAACATTTAATTTGTACTCTTAACGATTTGCAATTATACTTTTTATCATATTTTAATACAGAAAATTAAAATTTGGGGTTTCCTTGAACATTATACTGAAAATAAATGAGAATTTCAAAAAAATAATTTTTTACCAAAATTTAAATCAGTGGTAACCTGCTGAAACGTCATTAATGAAGACAGGATATTTCACCACCAGTAGATTCAAGAATAAGCAATGATTTGTTTTATTGACTTTGATAGGTATTCAGATATTCATAATGCTTTCTTTTTAAACTTCGCTCCTTTTTACACGTGATCGTTTAAAAATGTCAGCAAACTAGACAAAATATTTATAGACTAATAGGTTCCCATAATTTTGATGCTTGAAATCACTGACAAACGCTACAGTGAAAATCTTTCGTACCTAGTTTTTTTTCCTTTTTTTTTTGCTCTAAAAACGTCAGTATCCAGTATATTTGATCCACCTCACTCGCTTCAATTGTGTATGGGATAAAGAGCAATAAAAGCTAAATCAAATTAATAAGACTAAAAGAACGTTGCTTATATTGTAATGGAATGTTGAAGCACAGTCTAAACACAACCTTTAACCATGGAAATCTGCATGTTTTTTTTTTTTTGTTTTTTTGTTTTTTTCGACGCATTTTTTGTGAACTTATATGTTTAAAGGAAAGATTACCATATGCCAATAGTTGCTGCTGTTGTTAAGGTGGAACACAGATGATCCAATGTAACTTTATTTTTCTATTTTTCGTGACTTTTGATCTGAACATATTTTAGCATTTGATAAGGCAATGAACAACGCCGCTATTTCTTTTGTAATAATAAATCCATGTATGAGGGGTGTTCGAAAAGTTTCCGGAAAAGTTCCATAACTTATTTATTAATATGATTATTAAAATAAAAATTTCGTATGTAACAGAATTTGAATCTATTCTAGACTTAAATGCTTTGAATGAACGAGTATTTTAAGTCAAGCCTGTCAGTCAAATTTAATGAAATGAATTTAAATTTTACTAACTTAAAGTATACATCTGTAATTGAAATCCCTTACCTGATATGGCTAAAACAAACCTTTATTTTGTTTTAAAACTATTTTTTCTAATGTTCAAACATTCAGATTTTTCTTATTTTTTTTCAATTATTACTTTTTAGATGCTTATCTATAAGATTAAAGCTTAAAAACAATTCTTTAAGAAAATACATTTTAAATGTATGGGTGAGGGATTTTAGGAACTAGGGTGTAGATACTCGTAGATCTTTATTTATGTAAATATTTATAGGCATGTAAACCTACTACCGAATCCCGTGTACATATCACACAGAAATAACGCGTGTACGCTGCAGTTTCTGTTTTTCCTATAAGTTTTAAATTGAGAAGCAACAGTCGGCATGATAAATATGTACAGCACAATAGACACAATCGAATTTTTCGGTTGGTAACGGTATTGAAACTTTCCAGTTGAAATCTAACGCGCAACCTTTTTTTTCTTACTTCTCAATCATCTAGCCAGAGATTGAATTACATAGATGTAGCTTCGTGATCTAGCGTTTTATTTAAACGAAAACTGTTTCATTAGCATTACCGGTGATAGTGTAAAATTCACTGTTGTGTGATAATAGGAACTGTCGCGTTTTTACAAGTATTATTAACATTGATAAAACAAATATTGTATTCATGAATGTCTTTTTATTTATTTCATAAAGAATTCATTCAGTCAGGGCGATCTTGAACACTATTTAAAGTATTTACATTGTGTAAAAATTCAATTCATAATTAACATATACATGGAACAATTTGTTGAAACAAAGGATTACCTTATGTGATAATATTGTGTCTCACACACCTTGAGAGCGAGGGTAAGAAATCCTTATTTTGAACAAAACAGGTCTAGAAAATGTGCTAGAAATGTCATGTTACAAATTTTCTTGCGTTCAAATTTCATGAGCAGAATCATCACGATATTCGCCATATTCAATGTCCCATAATATCTCCCTAAAAACATACTCAATTGTATCAAATGTAGAGAAACTGAATATAAAGCCTATTTTTGTATTTGTCTTTGACGGTATATGTTTGCTGCAATTACACTTTGTGTGATAATTCAGCAATAATATAGGTAATCAAATCATCAGATTCACTTATCAATATTCCTTATTTTTGTATAATTATATGTCGATGTAATATCATTTCATTTAAAAGGGTAGTAGGATTTTTATCACGATGCTCGATTTTCCTTGGTGGACTAAATAATTTGGGAGGTCTAGCACTTTATGTCTTTACTAACCCCAGGCATGACCATCATAATCAGTAACTGATAGCTATTACTAAGGAAGTTATTGCAAAATATGATTAGGTTTCATTTTTTTTATATTAATGTCGTTAACACGTATGTAGAATCTTGAAAGAAATCAGAACAGAAATGTATGGCAAACACTTTATTTCTCCAAAAATATCGATATATTTTGTATGTGGTAAAACAGAAAAAGAAAGGTATTCAATTGGAATAAAACGCTGATAAATTTAAATGGATTGGCCGCAAATTTTGAGTGACTTCTAAATTTTATATTCAGTCAAAATCAACATGTTTTCATTTCAGATGCATGTTTGTTACAACCAACAGCGACGAAAATCATCCAGATAAAAGCGTACATAGATGGAAATACTTGCAATGACAATGAGGCTAGATACACAGCGGACATTGTATTTGAAAAACTACGCCATGCAAGCTACTGCAATGTAGAATTATTATATTGGAAGAGAGTTTGCCATGAAGCCGCAGCATGTTATAGCTACCCGGCGAACAAAACTGGATTCATCTTCATCTACAGTGTCAGGTAGGTATTTCCACACAGAGAGAGAGCGAGAGAGAGAGAGAGGTGGGGTCGGGGGTCCTGCTGATCCTTGTTGTATCTGAGATGTATTTATTTCTGTTTTGTGGAAATTTCACCTCCAAAGTCTTCGGTATTAGAGAGAAATACGAATAAGAAAATAATGTAGATAGTTCACTTCAGCTTCATGTTTAGACCAGGAGCACGTTTGATTTGATTTCTTTACTAGTAAGCACAAAAGACGTTAAAACAACAGTATGTATATCATGCTTTGTGTGTAACAGACTGAGAGATACTCACGAATGTTATATCACATGAATATGATTTAAAAGAACAATAATTATTATCTATATCATGACGATATTTTTTTTCTGTTTGCCAATTTAAAAGTAAATTCATGTTTGCCAAGCCAACCTTAAAATAACATAAAATAAAAATCTATGCACATGGATTTACTCATGGTCGTGGCTTTACCCCTCATGAACCACTTCTGATTTAATATGTGATATCACAATAGAATAAACAAACAGCTGCATATTAATTGTTCGATCCTCCATACATATGAGGAGTGTAATGGTGGCCCAATGTTCACCAAGTGCAGAAAACAAGTTACTGAGACACACAATAAGGACATCTAATTATAAGAATGAAATGCTGCATTTTGTGTTATTTTCGGATACGACATCATCAATAGATTTAAGTTGTTTCCACCCTGTTAGCCATTTTCATATCTGGTCACTGGATACTATATTTCTAAGACTCTTTATCACTAAAAAAAATCATTTGAATATAAAAACATTTCACAAAGAGATTTTCCATTTTTTTTGTCAGATTTGGGGGAGATATCTATATTTAAATGAAAATGGAAACCTATGGGGAATATACAATTTGTTTTAAATATGGCTTGGTCTTGTAAAGTCGTGGGGTTCTTTAAAGTCGTGGTTATAGAAATCGCGTGTTTTCTTTCATTAGAACGTTCGTTCATGCCGAGATTCCTTCCGATCGAAGTTGTTTTTGACAAGCTGAGCAAATATTTTGCAAAATGCGATGGAAACAGGTAAGAAAAACTAATTTCACATTAAATATATAAAAAAGTATAGCATATTACATCAAAATATTGTTATAGCAACGAAATATCGCATATGTTGACCTTTGTGTAGAGAAAAGTTGGTCTGTCAAAACTGAAACGAAAGGTTAGCAACTGCGCATGCGCAGAGAACTATGAGCTGTAAACATTATAAAAGTTGATACATCCACTTCTGACAGGTGCTTGTCAAGTAGAAAAAAAATAATGTAAAGGTAAGTGTCATTTAATTTTTTAAAGTGATTTTTATGTTTTATAAATGGTTCCTTTCAGACAAATCCAACCAAGGTTACCAGGAAACTGAGACAGTATGACCAAGAATCCTTGTCATCTGCTTACAAAGCTGTAAAAGAGAAGTCCATGAGTGTGGCCAAAGCAGCTAGATTATTCAACATTCCTGAACAAACTCTTAGGGATAGGGTTTTGGAGAAAGTAAAGATTGCTGCGAGAGACCTTATTCTCACATGAAGAAGAAGAGATCTTTGTCCATCATCTATGTGAACTTGCAGAAGTTGGATATGGATTATGCAGGTCAACTGATATGGCACAGAAATTGGGGAACATTTCCATTGAGAATCGCCTAAGTAAAACATGGTACTATGCTTTTCTGTTTCGTTGGAACGATAGACTGAAGGTTGTAAAACCAAGAGCTCTGGCTTCAACCAGAGCAGCTGCTTTGACTCAGGAGTCTGTAGACAACTTCTTTGAAGAGTTGGAGACAGTAATGTCTACTTATAATTTCCATGCTAAACCACATTTAGTTTACAACATTGATGAAACTGGACTGCAACCACAACACAGGCCACCCCATGTCATTACAGACAAGATGTGTTCAAAAACACAAGCTGTGGTCTCACCAAATTCAACAACTGTGACACTCATAGCTTGCAGTAATGCTGGTACAGCCCTGCCTCCATACTATGTATTTAAAGGCAAAAGGACAAATGATGAGCTCATAAAGGGCTCTTCTGTTGGCAGTGAATATTCGCTCTCTGAAACTGGTTGGTCCAATGGATCAATCTTCATGAAATATTTGAAAGAACATTTCTGCAAGTATGCTCAAACAGGAGCCAGGGGAGACAATGATGAAAAAATTCTCTTGTTGTTGGATGGGCATGCATCTCATGTATCGTTAGATATAATCAAATGGGCAAGGGACAATGGCATAATTCTCTTAGTGCTCCCATCTCACAGTTCACATGCCCTTCAACCATTAGATGTGGGATGTTTTGGTCCTTTCAAGTCAATTTATTATAATTTTTGTAACAGCTATATGGCAGAAGAAAGAGGATCAGTCATCACAAAGTATGATATTGCTAAACTTTCTGGAAGAGCATATCTGAATGCAATGACACCTACAAATATAATGGCTGCCTTCAGAAAATGTGGAATATTTCCCCTTGTTAAATCACCTGTACCACCAGAGCTTTTGCGCCCATCTGTCTCTTTCAAAAAGAGTATGCCAGCACCTGCTACTGATACCAACCTGAAAGAGCTGCTGCAGCAAAAAATGACAGACACAGGCCCAAAACCAGCAGTAATCACATCTTTGAAAGAAAATCAAAATCCTGCCAAAAAGAGACCTAAACTTGGAGGAAGAGTCATCACAGATGACAACCTGATTTTGGAAATTGAAGAAGTAAACAAACAGAAAACATCAAAATCAAATGCAGGGTCAAAAAGGAAAGCATCTCCAAAGCAATCAACAAGTGGTTCTACTAAACAAAAAAAAACATAGAGATGTACATGTTTCTTCAGAGTCCGAAACAGAGAATGATGATGATGATGACAAGTGCTGCGTATGTGGAAGATTTTCACCCCCTGCTCTGAAAAGCTGCATTAATTTATTCATTGTAAAATGGGCAGAGTGCACTAAATGTGCTCATTGGTGTCACTTAAGGTTTTGCAGTCCAGTATTGTCAGTAAGAAGGCATTCTGATTTCTTCTGCCCACATTGTACATAAAACAAAATGAAAAAAAAAAAATCAGTATTTTAGCAATATTTAATTTCATTTAACTGTTAAAGTACTCATCTGTTACAATTTTTTGGTTCCTTCATATTTATGCAGTGTTCAGAACAATATACTGTCAGTTTCCTTGACAATTTTTTAAAAGTGACAATTTTTAGCGTGTTTACAGCAGTAACAGCTGTAGCCAATCAAAATCCACGACTTTAGGTGACCCGATTTTAAAATGGCGGCTCTGTGTATTCATACAATAAACTTTTGTTTACACTATGAAAGAGTTCAGGGGGTGAAAGGTCATAGGTGAATAAATTGGATTAAGGTATGTAATAAATTATAATGACACTTTTGTTTCCTTATTCATCACCTGTTTTTAAATAGCATTCAATGAATAAAATTTCCCCACGACTTTACGTGACCAAAGCATACATGTATACACAAAATAAGTTTGAATCTTTAGGAGAACCCATGACATGATGAAAAGCCTAATTATATAATTATGTTTCACCTTAGAAACAGGGGGACTCACAAAAACAAAATTATCATATTATATTTAAAATTCTGAACTCAACACGCGTATTCTATTTATCGTATGCACGATATGGTCGACATAGGTAACTTTCCTACTTAAACGTATTTAAATACATCATGAACAGAGTGGGGCTATCTAGATTCAAGTTGATTTGCATGCTATCCAATAGCTACACTCGGATAACAAGTAGTCAATGGGTGACATGATTTGCACAAAAAGAACACGTAATTTGCTGGTGATATTGTCTGTGCGTGGTTGACATAGTCATAAATTGAAAAGGAGAGGTTTTATTTCACTGCTAAAATCGAAAAGTGCATAATGGACGATCCTGGAAAATAAGAAAATTGTAGTGTGGAAAACACCAGGCAAATTGGTTCGATTGAGACTAATACTTTAAGTAAAGATAAGACCAGTTTTGTTCAGGCTGAAATATAAGTAGAAATAATGGTATACATATACTTTTCAGCAATAGACCTGGCGATCTATCAAACATGAATACCACTCTGAAACAACCTAAAACACCGTTTCTGTGTGGAAAAATATATGGTATATAAATTTACTTTTCTTTTTTCTTTATGAACACTTTATACTTAAACAGAGTTGAGAAAATTGTTCTTTTTCTTCTGAAAATAAAAGATCTATGTATTAATATATATGTCAGAAGATTTAAATTGAATTCTAAAATACCGATGTTTACGATTTTCTTTACTTTGTGCATTCACCCCTAAGTGTAACAAACGTATTCTCTTCATAAAATGTTATATAATTTACCCTTTTAGAAATAAACCCACTTCCTACTTGGAAAAAGAAATCTGAAGAATTCCATGAAGGCATACCTCTTTATCCAGATTCTACCCCTAGTGACCCATATTCCGTTACGCCACAGGCTCAGCACACATCAGGCGGAGGTCTCGGGACAGGCCCAATTGCAGGTATCGCTGTAGCTGTCGTGGCGGCTTTGCTGGTGGCTGCAGCGGCAGCCTACAAAAAACTGAAGAAAGCCAACAAGGTTTTGGACGACGGGAGCACATCCGATATGGCTAATTTTGCCAATATAACAATCGATGAAGCCCCGAACTCTGTACCTCCGGCAGGAACATAACTGTAACATATGTGTGCAGTTGTTATGTAGTATAACTTGAAAATGAAAGATATATTTTCTCATCATAATTGGACAGTGTCTGTTGAGAGAAATGACTTAAGGGTGACGTACTTCTGCCACCGCATATCTGTATGAGAGTGTTTTAGAGTGAAATATGCGTCTCTAAGCTGTATTAAAGGCGTTTCAGCGTTGTTGTTTTTTCTTGTAGGACAGATTTTCATAAAATTTACATATAAGTACTTTAGACTATATATATATTTATATAAGATAAAATAATGTATACCTCACCACGTTTGTCTTTAAGCTTAACTAAAACTAATGTTTTATTGAAATTTTAGGCAAATTTGCATAGAACACTAAAATATGACCTTTTGTACCCTTAACGTTAGGCAAATATATTTTTTATCATGTTTTAAATACAGGAATCTTAAAATTTGGCGCTTCCTTGAACTGTATTATTATGAAAATAAATTAAGAATTTCAAAAAAAAAAGTTTGTACCAAAATTAAAACCGGTGATAACCCGCTGAAACGCCATTAAATAATGTAAATGAAGCAAGTATATGTGGGCAGGATATGTCGCCACCAGAAGATTCAAGAATAAGCAATGGTTTGTTTTGCTGACTTTGATAGGTATTTAGATATTCATAATGCTTTCTTTTTAACTATACTCCTTTTGATTACTTGATCGTTTTAAAATATAAGCAAACTAGACGAAATATTTATAGACTAACAGGCGCCCATAATTTCGATGCTTGCATACACTGACGTGGAAAAGTGAAAATCGTTCGGACCTATTTTTTTTTTCTTTTTTTTTTTTTGCTTTGAAAACGTCATTATCCAGTATATTTGATCCATCCCCCTCACTTAATTTTTATTTGGGATACAGAGCAATGCAAGCAAAATCAAAACTGTAAGACCAAATGGACGTTGATTGTATTATAATGAAATGTTTGAAGCACAGTCCAAACACAACTTTAACCATGGAATCGGCATCTGTTGCTTTTTACTCTTTTTTTTTTTTTAATTAACACATATGCCTTATATGTGTATTTAATTAGGCAGTAATAACGCCTCTATTTCTTTTGCTATGTAATTATAAGAAATACGATATATATGTGTGTTTATGTAACATATTTTGAATCGATTCTAGACTTAAATATTTAAAAATGCTTTCACTTTTTTCGGCGTAAGCTGTATAAAATGGATTTTGACCTATTTCTTGAACCAATCTAATCTTTTTTAATAACCAAAGAGTTCAGAAAAGCACTCATTTCATTGGTTCGCATAATTTATTTTAGGATATTCCATCATAAAATGGGAGTTTCAGGATGCATATTTTTCTGCATGATTGTCAATTAGCAAATATTATTTTATTTTACCTATTTAAACATAAAAAACAATCAGTTGAAAAATTTAAACATATAAATCACATACCATTTGAAACTAATCAACATTATTTTATTGTAACACTTATATTTTCTTTAACTTTAATATCTTTTTTTTTCCTACGCCGAATATCTTTTTTTAAAGATATTTCTTGTTTAGTTTGTTGAGGATGAAAGAGTATATATTTGATTTGCTTTCATGTGCAAGTATTAAACAGGAGCATTAATCAAAGCACTATAATCGCATTTCTTATAGTTATATATTTTGTTTCTTTCTGTTAATTGATTAATAATGTTATTATGATTTCACGAAGCTTCTCCAATTGAGATCTTCCCATCATTTAGGGATCCCAGTTATTCTCATATTTGAGTATCTTTCCACATGTAATACTCCCGATTGTAGAAGACGTGTTTATTATACATCATTTCTTTGGATTATTGATAATAACACTATATCTGCATCTTAAGTTGTTTGGATTTAGGACGTTAAGTGAATAAGAGACATTTTTATATGATAACTGATTATTGTTATCCAGAATGAATTTATTATGTTTTGTCAATCAAACCGTTTATTTTAAAAATCAGTTTTAAACTAGAAAAAAATATCATTCACCCACTCACTCTGTTAGTCAGTAAATTGTCAAACATGTTTGGAATGAATCACTTACACGCTAGATATGGATTTTTCATACAGAGATCTTCCCCCGTTAAGGGATCCAAATGATTGTAATATTAATATTTTTAGTTTCTTTTCAAATAAAACGAACATGACCTGGTCCAACTTGTAGTTGACATGGGGTTTTATTTATAATGCTCTATTCGAAGAACGTTGGAAGTGGTATTAAGAGTTACCATTGTCCGTGCGTCCATTCGTCCGTGGATTTCTCGTTTCCGATCAATTTTTTTTGAAAGAATGGACAGATATAATTCATATTTTGTTTTATAAGTGTATGATATCAAAATACAGATAACAATTTTGCGACTTTCAATGTTGGGGTTATTATCTTTGATCGGGTGTAGTTTAATAACCATTGGTACGTTTGCAATGGAAAATATACAGAGCGTCTTTCATATAATATTTATATTTTTTTAACTAAATAAGAAATAAAGACCAAAGAAGCGTTAGAACTCCCGTTAAGTGTGCATATTTTCTATATTGTATATTTTATTTTTTAATTATGTTTTTTAACTAATTTGTTATAATTGTTTACTTTGAAATATATGTTTATTTCTGAAGTATCACTTACTCACTTTGTGAGTCAGTAAATGGTCGAAACCAAGAGATATTTTGAAAAATTAAATAAATACACAAACAGTGGTATAACTAGGATTTGAAAAAAGGGCATGGCTCACTATTGGTAAGCAGTACTTACTGAATTAAGTGAGTAATGTTAATCTTTAATGGTAATTCACATATTTCGCTGAGTAAATTTCATCTACTTAAATTAATATTACTCAATAAAAAAGAAAAAAAAAGTGAGAGAGAGAGAGAGAGAGAGGGGGAGTAAATTTGCCTGTGCAAGAGAGCCCACAACCAGCTGCCCTGCGTTCAGTTACCGTTAAAAGTCCCAAACGTTAGCTTTTGCACCCATGTTTCATCGTAGCTAATAGTGTGAATCGAACGTTATGGTTAACTGAACGTAAGGCTGGTTTATGCTTTGATTGAGACCTAAAAGGTAGGATAAGTTCGTCCCTAGTGCTGCGGTAACGTCAAGACTACGACGCTCGAACGAGTAGTATTTTCTTCAAAAGTGGGGATATTCGTTAGGAGTCCGTGAGACTCGTACGAGCATCGTGAGTTGTTTTTTTTCTTTTTTGGTCTCGTGCGGTGCGAGGCCTCGCCAACTTTTGACTCGAAGTTAAAAGTTCCTAGCAGGAATTTCTAACTCGCAGCCACGTCGTCATCTACTCTCAAGAGGGTCGTCCAGGCATCGCGCAATATCGTAGGACACCCTCCGACGCTCGAGCGGATTTAAAGGGCCTTTCCGTAAGGGCCATCGCCTATAAAGGAATAATCTAAAACGCGAAAGCACCAAATCAGAAAAGAACGATGATGAAAACGCGAAAACACGATGACGAACATAATATAAATAGGCTTTAGATATTAATAGTAAAATAGATATTTTATATAAATCATACATGTATAGTTACTTGAAAATAATAATAATTGAATGTATGGCACAGCAGCCTTATATTGGCAGTCCATGTCGAGAGAGAGAGAGAGGTTACAGAAGTATTAAACTTTCATATTTTTTTATGATAAATAAATAACATTCAATAATTGATATTTAGTCATGAAGATTTTCTGTGACGTAAAACATCATTTGCGTACATTAAAGTTGTCTCGCTAAGCTGATTGCCGAAAACGCGAAGACACGATGACGAAAACGCGAAAAGCGAATTAACGATGATGAAAACGCCAAATTATATTATAGCATTTTCATCATCGTGTTTTCGCGTTTCGTCATCGCGCTTTTGCGTTTTCATCATCGTAGTTTTTTTCTTCATTGTACCGTCACGATTTCAGTTTTGCGTTTAAGATTCATCCATTCATAAGAATATGTAATGGCCCTAACGGAATTCCGTGTTCCGTGGTCCAAGAACTCTTACGTTGCCCGCATGAGTTCAAGGATGTTCGCACGATGTCACAGACACCTCACGTCTTACGTCTTGAACATCTTGCGGACATCGTACGATGCATGTAAGGACTTCGTGAGAGTTTTCTTTTAATCTCAGCTTTTTCAGATTTTCAGAGCCATTTTTCGTGCGGAACTGTCACGAGTACTTTGAACGTGTGCAGTGGCCTCAAGAGTTAGTGCGGGCTTCCCGCGAGCTTCCTACGAGCTCTGCACGATCTCTTATAATCCAATTTTAAATCTGATCCGCACGAGTCTTGTAGCCTCATGACCACTACCACGGACATAAACCTGCGAGAACTCGCAGATGCGTACGCGTTCAAAGTTTCTACGAGTTCCGTGCGAGTGATGTGGCCGTAGCATAAGCGAACTAATGAAATTGGCATAGCCCGCATTGTGCAGACACTTATTGCAATTTCTAAAAATAATTTACATCTTATATATCTTTTGTGTAATATCTTTTGCATGGGTAAAAAGTATATAGTTTTTTTAACATTTTTAGGTTTTAAATAATAATAATTCTCTTTCATTAAACTTTGCTATTATTATTTTTATTATGGTGACTTTTTTTATACATACAGAGTCTATCTATGACTATCAACAACAAATCATATAAATTCAGTTTAGGAGCATCAAATACTAACACATACATAATTGTACCTACGACACATTTAGGTATAAGTTCTAACATAAGATATAAACTTTCCCAACGAAGAAATATAAAGGTTGTGTGTGTGTGTGTGTGTGTTGCAGGGGGGGGGGGTCGTATTCAAGTTCCCGGGTAAGGGGAGCTTCACCAGCCTCATCTTAATAACTTCAAGTTAAGAATATTGAATACCAATAGAAATATCGACAGTACATATTACAGTTGTTTATATTTTAAGTGTTTAAATTTTATGTTTTCCCGACATAAAGGGAATGGGTCATCTGGAAACGTTTTTAAGTTCCAGGGGGAGGAAAGTCAAAAGGGGGGTTTGGAATTTTTTCCCAAAATTTTAAACCGGATCCATAGTTTTGCTTATGTCGTGTAGCCTATTTCATCCCGCAAACTTGAGATTTACGTAACAGGTACCGTACAGAATGGTGTATGGTATCTGAAATGAAGTGTCGTCAGATACTTTTAAAGGTCCAAAAACTATAGACAGAACATACCAGTTACACCTTTAGTTTTTAGCTCCCTTGCTGCGTAACTCCCAATATTCTAATAACTTAAGAATCCTCGTTTACCGACGGAGATCTAAAATGTGCTTTATGGTTTTCAATTTGTTCATTTTTTACGAATGCAGATGATGGATACGGATGACGGACACAGAGATATGCATGAAATGCTGACCTTACACGAAGTACTGAATTATTCTGATAATGTGTCATGTATTCTTCTGATAACGTGTTATGTATTTTTCTGATAACTTGTCATGCATTCTTCTGATAACTTGTCATGTATTCTTCTGATAACATATTATGTATCCTTATGATAACATGTCATGTATTTTTCTGATAACTTGTCATGCATTCTTCTGATAACTTGTCATGTATTCTTTACTTACCTTTGATAACATGTCATGTATTTTTCTGATAACTTGTCATGCATTCTTCTGATAACTTGTCATGTATTCTTCTGATAACTTGTCATGTATTTTTCTGATAACTTGTCATGCATTCTTCTGATAAAGTGTCATGTATTATTCTGATAACAGGTCATGTATTATTCTGATAATGTGTCATGTATTATTCTGATAACGTGTCATGTATTTTTCTGATAACTTGTCATGCATTCTTCTGATAACTTGTCATGTATTCTTCTGATAACATGTCATGTATTTTTCTGATAACTTGTCATGCATTCTTCAGATAACATGTCATGTATTCTTCTGATAACGTGTCATGCATTCTTCTGATAACAAGTCATGTATTTTTTGATAACTTGTCATGCATTCTTCTGATAACGTGTCATGTATTTTTCTGATAACATGTCATGTATTCTTCTGATAACGTGTCATAACATGTCATGTATTCTTCTGATAACGTGTCATAACATGTCATGTATTCTTATGATAGCGTGTCATAACATGTCATGTATTCTTCTGATAACGTGTCATAACATGTCATGTATTCTTCTGATAAAGGTGTTATAACATGTTATGTATTCTTCTGATAACGTGTTATAACATGTCATGTATTCTTCTGATAACATGCCATGTATTACAGTTCCTTGAGAACCTTGCGGGGACTGCGTGGTCACTGCACTTTATAACAGAAATACGTATTAGATATTCTTCAAATATTGTATTTCTGGCATTGAAAACAACCAAATTTGTATTTTACGACTCATTCTGTAGAAAAAAGGCCTTAACAAGTATGTTGCTTCCAATCTTATTCCTTAGGCCTAATCGCATCATTGAAATGTTGACATGTATATGTTGAATAATAAAATGGGTTTAAACTTATGGAACACCTCAACTGTCTAATCATGACCATTTTTTATGTTAAGTACATTCTTTTTTACAGGGATGAGAATCACATGACCTTTGCTTGGATAAAGTAGTGAAATAAAATGGCGACAGAGTGCGTTTTCTCCTCAAAATCGCGTCATTTGCTTCCTTAACGTACATTTTTGATTAATTAAAGAGCCTTTGTTCTAGATTTACTTTCTCCGAGCAGGTAAGCAACATTTTCATTGCATCAATTCTTGTTGTTTTCTTAAATCGACAGACTGTTTTCATTTTTATCCTTGGTAAAGTAGACGAACTATTGCGTTTTGCCCCCCAAATTCCTCATTTAGGTTTTTTTTAACCTAAGGTGCATGTTAGCATCTTTTTTTTTTATGAAATATTGTAACAGTTCTGAAATATGTTTTACGTTATTATTGTAACAGAAGCAAAAATAAGTAAATTTCTAAATGGTAAAGTAGGCTAGGAAAACTTTAATTTTTCAGTAATGTTGCATATGTAAATATGCAGGTCATTTTTGCATCAGAGAATGTTGCTTTGTTTCAGGACCTTTGCTTACTGTACAGCGAAAACGAAGGTATATGATCCTTTGAAACAGAAACGTGTAAGTCCTGAAAGGAAGGCGCATCTAGGACTATGCCTAACATATTTACAAAGTGATGCATCATCTTGTCTTGAGATTATAGAAGGATATTACCATTTTTGTGGTTTCATACAGTACCATATCTTGAAAATTTCTGCCTAAATGGAGGAGATAATAAATAGCCTAATGCATTGTATATGAGAAAATATATACTTCAGCTGGAGAAATCGAATAAGCATTTTAACTTTCTTTTTCTTTCTCTTATTGATACGACTAAATTTGCACATGTGATTTTTTATGAACAACTTTAAATAGTTATATATATTCATGTTTCTTTCTGAACAGATAATCATACGTTTGACTTGCCGGGCTTGGAGAACGAAGTGCGTCCACTTATCAACAAAACTGAACGCGGTCATGAGTAAGATGGGAAAGGGCTAGATGCAATTACTTGAAAACGAATGGGGCTTAAAAATATTTATGCGTGGTCACTGTATGACTGGTCTACTTAAAATGCAACGAACTTTATTTAAAATATGATAAAATCATTAGGTAATTTTTTTTTAAATGTTATAATTTTAACAATAAAATGTGTTAATTAATCTAAGTCTTCTTGTGTTAATAGTTCCTCTTTGATAATAAACGAAAACCTATTGAATTGCACACATTCGAATATGTTAAAACATGTAAGAGTCATCTTATTAAAAAAAAAGTTGCTTCCTAAAGCATAAAGATAAATAATATCTGGTCCAGTATTCAATGTGCACTTTAAGAACAAAATGGCCTTCCTGAGCACATCAATAAAATAATATTAGATAAACAAAGATATGAAACTCTATTACTGTCCTTGGCATTGCTCAATACGATTGTTAAAAATTGATGTATCATTTTAAGTGATTTATTGAGCCCTTAAACTGATTAGTTCATAATAAGAAAGAAGTCGTTTGCTTCCTGCGCTAAATCAACACAAATGAACTAATCATTTATAATGTTCCTTCTTTATCATGTTAAGTACATTCCTACTTATGTTTTATACCGTCTTCATCATGCTAAGTATATTCTTTATCATGTTGTGTACATTCCTACTTATGTTTTGTACCGTCTTCATCATGCTAAGTATATTCTTTATCATGTTAAGTACATTCCTACTTATGTATTGTACCGTCTTCATCATGCTAAGTATATTCTTTATCATGTTGTGTACATTCCTACTTATGTATTGTACCGTCTTCATCATGCTAAGTATATCCTTTATCATGTGTACATTCCTACTTATGTATTATACCGTCTTTATCATGCTAAGTATATTCTTTATCATGTTAAGTATATCCTTTATCATGTTAAGTACATTTCTACTTTTGTTTTGTACCGTCTTCATCATGCTAAGTATATTCTTTATAATGTTAAGTACATTCCTACTTATGTTTTGTACCGTCTTCATCATGCTAAGTATATTCTTTATCATGTTAAGTACATTCCTACTTATGTTTTGTACCGTCTTCATCATGCTAAGTATATTCTTTATCATGTTAAGTACATTCCTACTAATGTATTGTACCGTCTTCATCATGCTAAGTATATTCTTTATCATGTTAAGTACATTCCTACTTATGTATTGTACCGTCTTCTTCATGCTAGATATATCCTTTATCATGTTAAGTACATTCCTACTTATGTTTTGTACCGTCTTCATCATGCTAAGTATATTCTTTATCATGTTAAGTACATTCCTACTTATGTATTGTACCGTCTTCATCATGCTAAGTATATCCTTTATCATGTTAAGTACATTCCTACTTATGTTTTGTACCGTCTTCATCATGCTAAGTATATCCTTTATCATGTTAAGTACATTCCAACTTATGTTTTGTACCGTCTTCATCATGCTAAGTATATCCTTTATCATGTTAAGTACATTCCTACTTATGTATTGTACCGTCTTCATCATGCTAAGTATATCCTTTATCATGTTAAGTACATTCCTACTTATGTTTTGTACCGTCTTTATTGTATTGTGCAAATTTTGTATTATGTTATGTTCATCGTGTTTTATGATTTGGTTATTACTTAATTAATGTGTTTTGTGCAGTCTTCTTTTTCTTTTGTATGATGTTTATTATGTTGTTTATCTTCTTTATTTGTGTGCAATTCTTATTTTGTTGCGCGATCTTTCTATTTTATTATATAAACTTTTCATATTACTGTATTGAAAGTTCATTTCGTTATGTGGAAAGTTTGTTATGATGATGCAGACAAAATAAACGAGTAGGAGTTCATTTTGCAACGGTGAAAAAACATGACATCGTAAACCTCTTGTATTTCCTTACAATAGTTAAAATTAACAGTTTTGTGTCATGATGTTACTTGTCATTACCAACCGTTATAGTTAAACTACGTCGTGTGGGGTCAATTTGTGGGTCTAGCTGAAGTTATTTCATTTTAAACTTTAAATATAAAATACTAACCAGATGGCTGTGAGGACTCACATAATAACAATTGTACCTCATAAGTTATAAAAAAAATCTGACTAGTAGTCTTAAGACATTCCTGAAACCCCCCCCCCCCCCTATCTACAAACCATCTGCCCTATCACGTTACCGGCGAGTCTCATGGTAACCTAATCGGAGGCAGACCTGTCCTGTTTACGTTTACCGTAACATTAAAGCAAGACAGACAAATTCAGACCACAAATTCTCGAAGATACTCAAACTTCTCATACTTATAATATCAATTGAGCACATTTTCAACTTCTGAAACATTGTTTGAGAACACTCCGTATTAAACTTAAGCCATAGCATGATTTTTAGTGATATAATTTTTGAGAACAGCATTCAAACATCTTACTCAGATTTGAGCAAATAATTGAGTATAATGAAAAACCAGTTTAAAAAGTGCAAATGTAGAGTCTGATAGCCCTTATATGTTCTAACGTTTAGAGGATGAATAAAAGACACAAGTCTATGTACGTGTTGTTTAAGATGTATATTTAAACACAGAAAATGATCCACCATAAATACAATGTATATAACTATACATTATAGTTAAAATCAAATACATTGACTGTCCTGACAGAGAGTTCTGTGCAGGTTGGAATGACTTAAATAATGACATAAAATTGAAACAGACGATAGAAGAAAGAAACATGCCAATTGTCAGATTCAACGAGTGTTAACCTATACTGGTTATTGGACAATAAACAGTTAAATCCTGACAAGAGACAGAAGATCAATAAATGCGTAAATCAGTGTTATATACTTAAAACAAAATGCCAAATACCCTAATTCAAAAATATTGAATTATAATATTCAGTTATTCTACAAGAGAGAGAGAGAGAGAGAATATCTCTAAAGAATAAATTTATTTTTAATATTTTGACCAGTTTCTTTCTTTATTCCTTTGATAGAATAATCAATACTGTGGGAATTTAATAATCATATTAGCTATTGTGTTAACCTATTATATATAGCTTTAGAGAGAGAGAGAGAGAATATATATAATTTTGCAGCTTAAGTTATTCGTTTGAAAACGAGTAATTTGGCTTTGCAACAAAAAGTGACTTTTATCAAAAACACAGGGCCAGACCCTACCAAACATTGCCTAGAAAAATGCACAAAGATAGGCGAAGACAAAGATTGTAAGAATCCACCATGAGTATTCATGAAGGAAAGGATATCTCACCCGAGGGTCAGAACTTTCAAGCAGGGACGAGGCTCTGTTGAGTCTTTGCCTGAAATTTTCTGATCCCGAGGATGAGATATCCCTATCCTTCATGAATTTACGAAGGATGGATATTTTTCTCTCCTATGAACGCTTATTACTTGCCACAGACCGTCAGCCTCAATTTAATAAACATATCGCGCTTCCACTTTTTTGTAGTTAAAACAATAACACAATGAAAGAAATCGGTATTTTAAAGTACATAAAATCTGATGTTCGTTTGACTGGGAATTACCATTTGCTTAAAATAATTTAGTTAAAAAATACCACTGTCCTTGACCGTGCGAAGTAATATCCCCCCGTAAAAATATTAAATCTTACATCTTATATTAGTATTACATCCGTAGTAGTAAATGATAATAAAGGGATAACTAACTAGATATATACTATTTTCAAACATATATCTATTCACATTAATTACAACAAGTTAGTTTTGACTCTTGATAAAATGTATAACTGACAGTCATCATTGTTTATTTACGTTTATTTACGTGACATGGAAGAAAGCTGACCACGTGACATGGAAGATAGAGTTTTCTTTCATGAGAAAAATCCCTATTTCTTAACACTATCGCAAGGAATTACCCAAGGTTTCCGAATGGTTTGACGTTTCTCTGACGTACATTTCGTCGCTGCCGGGACAAAACCTCGTAATTTCTATTTTGGCGCGAAAACGTTTTTCATGTTGTTAGAAACATTTTTCTTGCCCGCATTTACTCACAAAATATCGTATCAATCGTCCAATTAGAAGTTGTATTATGACCATGTGGCCATGTGATGAAACATCGTACTTAGATTGGGCGTTAATTTTTACTTCCAAAACCTCGTAATATTTGTTTTAAGAATTTACAATGTTTTGGAATATATACTTGGACACGCTTTATTTCCAGAATAGAAGATGTACGACATTTTGGAATTATATATAAAGCTCAATATGTAGATCTATCTTATATCTTCAGTAATGTGTCTTCATCTTTTCATTTTAGACACTTCCCGGAACAATTCCGCCAGATTCTGATAATACACGTTTGGATATCAAATTAGTTTGCAAAATATGTTTTTCTGGTTCATTGATTTTTGCAAGAATTATTCCCTTGATACTTTGTCTCTGTAGCTTATTAACTTGAGAATGCAACTCCTAAGTTTCCGAATGGATCTTGATCAATGTCATTACTATAACGGGTAGAAGTGCATAAAGCAGAGATCATCTGGTTCAATATTTTTTGCAAATGTTATGCTCAGGGGGTAAAAAGATGTATACTGACACTGCCATTTAACCTACTTTCATATCGGAAACCTCTATAGGATCCTATCTCTATCTATGTTTTTATGACTGAATAATTTGTTGAACGGGACATTAAGCCCTAGCACCCCTTTAGGAGCATACAGTTTTATATGTATATATTAGCTTGTCTTCTTTTCAGTCAGTCCCAAAGTCAGCAAGGCTGGATAAACTGTTTTGTTCAAGGATATACCCGGCTTCCCATGCAGGGATCGAACCTACTACCAAGACAACCTCACGATCTCAGTTCCCTGTCTCTTCCAGCTTAGCTAACTGGTCTCACAGATTTCACTTTGAGCTTATATATACAGACATGTTTAAAGCAATAATTTAAAGGTCTGTTTGCGGCACTGACACTCTTGTTTGAATTAATGATTATTTAGCTGATAGATTGTTAAGGTCGTGTCCGAATTTAAGGTAAGTCCATGTAATGGTTCCGCTATGTCTTGGTCCTCTGAACCTCTACCATGATAACCAAGGTACCCTAATGAAAAATTAGGAAGCCTTGGTTATCTCCGTGAAAGGTCCGAAATGTAGCGGAATCATTACAGGGATTTTACCTTAATACTACTAATCATGGTTGTAGTGACTGATAATACTGTGCGTACTTCTGTCGTTTCATAATGAACGGTGACTGGAAAATGTGTGTCAGTGTATTGCCAGTTTAAATTTGTCCAGTCAAACTTATCACTTATGTTTGTATTTAAATATGAGCGGAATGCCACGCTTTCGTAGAGTAACTATCATGCGACTCGTATTTCTTTCCACGTTCAGTGTTTAAGGTTTGCAATGTGTGATCAGTTCATCAGTGTCTTTACATGTGGTAAATATTTCAGTAACAGGGACAATACAAACTTATTTGTAGTTTTATTAGACACATTAGGATATGATTTTAAGTCATGGTATATAAGGATATATTGATAAATATTTATCAATATATTAATCCAATGAACATTTTACCTTTTCGTTTTTCAAGAAAAAAGTAACTCTAATAACAACAATATTAATTTGGAACTTGTTTACAGTTAAAACTCTTGTTTTATGGTTTTATGAAAGTAAATTAGTTTGGAAATAGAAATATTGTTAAAGATATTGTACTTTGTACTTGTTGTTGTTTATTTCAAAGTTAATGGTAATGTAAAGAGTAAACAAAACGTCGTTAAATATCCTCTGAAATGTTAATTTGTTGTCGTACATGGCGTAAGTCGAATTTATTTTAATATTTTGAACCATAAGGTCGTAAAACTCAAAATATGTTATAATTTAGACGTTTGTTAATTAAAAAAATGTACACGTTTTTTACGTCTCCAGTAAAGTTGAAAAATTCAATATACAAAACGGCAACGACGATTTGCCGAAATTTTACAAGCGCAAAATGAACTTTTGCTGGTTTATGTTGTCCGCATCATCATGACAAACTTCCCACATAACGAGATAAACTAAACAATGAAAAAAAAAAAACACACAAAAATTAATTATACAAAATGACATGCTAAAAAGATGTAATAAAGATGGTACACAACATGACAGAGAATGTACACAATGTTATAAAATTACAAAAAATTAGAAATACAAAAAATAATAATTTTTAAAAAAAAACAAAGGTGGTCATGATAAGGCAGTTGAGGCGTCCTATATAAACTAACACGTTTTTATGACACAGATCATTTTCGACAAGTCACCCACCAGTTGCGGACAAGTCACCCACGAGTCATCGACCAGTCGACCAGACACGTGCTAGTCGTGCACCGATTAGTTAGAGACCAATTACATGAGTGAAAATCAATGACTGTCATACTGGTCGGTCACGCGAGTTTTGACCACATGGAGTTGGCGATCATTCCCCCACCCTCCCCCACCTGAAAAAAGTTGGGTTTTCATCTACATTTTGGTTTTAATCCGGCGAAAAATAGTGTATGCATAAATAGAATTATCAAACACATTCCTCTTTATATATGACTGTGTACACCGCTTAAACCGCCTAATACAACTTCCGTACCGCTTCAGCAACTCTGGTTCATGTTAAATGATATAGTAAAAATGAGTAAATCCTGATAACATCATAAAACATGAGATCATCAGAAAAGACGTGACGATGAGCTGTCATACGATAACATACAACTAGGCCCCATTTAATCGTTATTGTTTTGCGTGTGGTTTTTTTGTGTGTCTTAAATTTTCGCTAGTAATAGTGTTTCAGTCATATTGTGACGTCCAGCTAGGAGAGGTACGAAGAATCCAAGGAGAATATGTGCATTATTTCATGCACAGAACCACCGACCTACCGCTACCCGGCCTGAGGGCTTCCTTACATGAACTATTCGATGTACATATCAGGATTCGAACCTAAGGCTGGGAGGGGCAGTGTGACCACTCACTCACTGAAGCCCCCCCCCCCCCATTCCTTGTTTTCCATAAAATATCCGACTGACCATACCGGGATTCGAATCACCCATCTCGAATAGGTGATGTAAAGCGACTGTAACAACTCCTAGATACTGATTTATCCATCAATGTAGTTATCACAGTTTTGCATTCCCTGACTGAATCATAGAGAACACGGAGTACATCTAATTAGTATCGTATATTGATGATCACCATATATAGGTCTTTCAAGACTCAATACTATTGGAAAAGGTTCTTCATGTACGTAGGGAATATTTCATCTCCATTATACGTAACAAGTCTTTCTTCTTTAAGAAAAATAAAGTAAAATTCACCTTTATTGTTTTAGAAACAAAAAGTGCGAACTGTATACTAACTCTTTGTTAATTATGTGTGGCTTATAGGACATGTGAACTGTGTATTAATTATTCATATGGTATACATTGCTTTTAAAATCTATAAAATCATGTCACAAGAAAAAATGCCAGATCTCTTCCAACCAAGTAAGCAATTTGTTTCGACAGGTTCTCTTTATTCTCCAACATCCCATTTTGTGCCCAAAAGGACGGTTATTTAGAACAATAGAACACCTTTCTATTTTCGAATTTACCATGTACAAAAATGGATTGATCTGTACTCAAATGAAAAAGAAGCACAGGGTAAACTTTTGTGTCAGTTTTAAATAGGAAGTATTCGACTGTATTACAGTTTAAATTATTTTGATAAAGATTTTTTTCAAACAAAATAAATGCTTTAGAATGAGATGGGGTCTATCATTTGAGGTTTATTGCAAGGTTAGAAGGTAAACACTTGAGTCTTGACTACTACAGGTTCTAGTTACCCTGCGTTCTTTTTTCCTTTGAGTATATTTGACAAAATCTAGTGTTTCACAAATTACGGGTCACACATTTAAGGTGACTTCTAAGTCGATTAGATACACATCGCTCACTTTGGTCTTCTAATGTCTTAATAGACTTTATCCTATACTTAGAACACGTTTATGAAAATCAACCGATGTTGAAAGGAGTTGCAGCTACTGAAATCGAAAGGTGTTTATTTTTTAATTTTCATAGTTACCTGCCTTTTAGTTTTTTGTTATACTAATTAAAAATAAATTATTGTAAACGTTTTAGAGTATATTTCTGTGTGCGTAAAACTGGATGATTCTTCGGTCCAAGCAGCCCCGAATACGTTTGAAAATGACCCCGTTTTTCATTTCATGACTATTTGCAAGTGTTAAACAAACCTAACACGGTGCATTCATTATACGTACATACTTTATTTTCGTTAATATATGCCCCTGCGTGAAACTTAAACTGCAGTGAGTATAAAATAAAAGAAAATATTTGCATTTTTATTCACTACGATGACCTCGAGTTCACAAAGGAACGACCGAAAGCTGCTCATGTTTACATTTTTTTTTAAATATTTTGAATATTCAAAGTTTCAATTCTTTCCTTGTTATGGCAACATTATACAATTTGACTCCTTTAATTTAATGAGATATATCAGTATAGAACCAAAGTAAGCCATTTATCTGGTCCATTTATAATTCTGCCGTGGACAATTACTCTCTCTGTATTGGTGATCTCCCCTTAAACATATTTCAATTTGTTTTGTAAAAAAAAGGGAAAACAATTAAATGGCATTCAGGCCGAAGTTGCGCTCGATTTTAATTTTACGGGATTTTTTTTTTCAAAATGAACTTAATGAGGCAGAGGAAGTAAAAATGAAAACCATTTTTTTTTACCCGAGATTAGTCTTCGCATTATTTTCGAAAGTAGCGTTACTGGCCCAGTTTTGCTAGAAACAAGAAAGATCTTTTAAAAGGATATACGGCGGAGCTAAATAATTGTCAATTTTAACATGTAAAACAGATTAAAACTATTTTAAATTTGGAAACGTTAGCAAAATGTTTATATATACCAAGATCATGGGAGGTATTGTGAAGACTATATAACAAAACGGATTTAATTTACAAACGAAGAAAAAGCTAATCTACCAACATCCATTAATTATTATGCACTTACTGATTTTTTTAAAGTAAAGACAATCTATATGTAACCAAGCGAAACCGAAAAATCATCGTGTATATCCGATTATTGTTTTTAGATCCACACAACAAACTGCACAACTCCTCTGCAATAGTTACCTCCCCTGAGGGCCGAGTCCACGTTTACAAATTAGGGGAAATAGACATACGCCTGCTTCTTATCTAGTTGTTTTAAAACACATTGCCAAAGCAGCATTCCTAAATTGATAGGAAGTGTTAAATTTTCATTACTGTGTTACCTTTCATGTTTAAACTGAAAAAGAAACCTGTTATATCAAGAAGAAATATATATACAACCTGAAACTCCCATTTTAAAGTTGGAATATCCTAAATATCATAAAATAAATTATACAAGCCAATGATAGCATTCTATTTACTCTGGCTTCATTTGCATACCAGCATTTGATTGGTTTAAGAATTAGGTCAAAATCAATTTATACAGCTACGCCGAAAAACACTTCCCCAAATCATAATCAATCTTAAGATTTAATGTTTGAAAATGAATTTCAGAGATATTTTTGTCTAATAAAATTGTGAGAATAAATAGTTTATTCGAACAAACTATGTGAGCATACTTGCCCATGTTAAGGGAGATACTTAAGTTCTTACAATTTTACAACATATTCCAGTGAAATTGAACGCAAAACACAAAATCTCACCGCAAAATGATCCTTGTTGAATCAATAACGTAATATTAATTTTATAAGTTTTATTTCCTCAATCTATAATTAGAAAATCTAGAACGTTTATGTTCTACAGAATTTGTTCAAATATGACAATTAATATGTACCTTCTCCATATATTTGTGTACATGTATCTGTCTTCTCTCTCTCCCTCTCCCCCCCCCCCCACACACACACCCTGTCTCTCTCTCTCTCTCTCTCTTTCTCTCTCTCCTATCCCCTCTCTCTAATATAGGCGTTTAAATCAAAATGTTATAAAAAAGAAAAAAAAAAAAAAAACTGTATATGCTCTCTGTTTTATTGTATATTTATTATTGTACCACATAAGCTATCGTGCCTACTGAATTTTGAACAAACATATATCTACCTATGTCCATTGAACCGGAGAAAAGAGAGTTTTGCACACGTTACTTTTATCAATATTCGCATAATCTCAAAACATTAGTGATTCAGAATTTGAGTTTTTTCTGTAGATAAGAAATATCCTATTTTGAAATGTTAGATTATCGTCAAACGTCTTTAACAGCTAGCTGTCGCCTATGAAACGATAGTCGGGTCATAATGAGGACCCCAAGTGACAAAATATTGAGGGTGGGACATTAAACCCAATAAACTCAGCCATTTCCTCCAACCCGATATCTACCTAATCTTAACACAGCTAGATCGACCTGGTCGATCAGTGATCATGGGTAGAACTCGTGGGACCGTGTCGATCTAAACGGACAAATATCGGTCGAAAAGCGATCGCGTAGCGATCGAGTAGAATTCGAGATGATCGGGGACTGGTCTTGTTTTCTCTCCACACAAGCGTTTTCCGATCAACTCGACCTCTGCCAATAACCATTCACTTCCGGGTTGCTTCTCGAATGCTTTTCAATCCCTTATCGAGTTTTCTTTTATGGCTTGTCAGTAGTAAACTACTCTTGTTAAAATGCCAGGGCAATGACGAGCAGGCACTCCTGCAGAGGGAACCAGTCCTCTAATCACTTGTTGAGACTTGATCGGCAATGCGAATATTGATACATTTCACACTTCCTTTTGCGACAATTTTCTAATTAGAAATAATTTTTGAATCCTTTATTTCCTTTATCAAGTTTTATCATTAAAATCATTGGTTCTTTGTTTAAATTGTTTAAAAATGATTCTGCAAAAACAAAATACATGTATAATGAAAAGTACCATTTTGATAACATACACCCATATGTTGAAGATATTTTGAAAACTTTTCATCATTTATCACATGTTAGTTATATAAAACAATTCATTTTTTACTTTTAATACCTACAAATTGTATTATATTATTGTTAAGAGGTCATATGGAAGAATGGCATTGCCAAATATGTTAATATCCTCTAAAATAAGAATATTATTTTTATTACTTTCACCAGGAGCTTTTATTTTACCATTTAGAATACGCTATAGTTTATTAAAGCCAACAACATCAGCTGATATATTACCATGATTTTCTTTTCTTACTTTGAGATTTAAATTTGCCCTTCCGACATTGTCGGTCAAAACAATGTACCGTGAAATCATTTATTTTCATGGGTCAGTAATTTTTGTCGATTTCGTAGAGAGTTTTATCCACGAATAATAATTCACACAAAAAAACAGTTCTTTAATTAGATCACACCTTTGCTTAGAACATTTATCCACGAATAAAGAACCCATGAAATTTCCTTAAGTACATAA
Source organism: Solen grandis (assembly GCA_021229015.1). Classification (NCBI taxonomy): domain Eukaryota; kingdom Metazoa; phylum Mollusca; class Bivalvia; order Adapedonta; family Solenidae; genus Solen; species Solen grandis. Next base: position 11,768,453 of record CM037779.1, read on the forward strand.
TCAATGAAATTTAATATCAACAAAAATGAATGTTTTAACAGTAAATTAGCCATTTTGTATATAAAAGTCCAGATTTTAATAATCTTTTATCTGCCAAAAACGTAATACGAGATAGTATGTTTTCTAAAACAACAAGAAAAAATGAACTTGGTGCATACATTGTATATATCTCTCTGTAAATATCTACAATATCTTAACTATTTTGATAGCTAAATGTGTTTGGCCAAGGTGTGTAGACGTAAATCATTACAATCTTACACACTTTACAAGAAAATACACTACCCCTGTTGAAATAGATAGAGCTCATTTAAGTCCCAGAGAGAGAGAGAGAGAGATTCCTTATTTTCGCCCAGAATAAGAGACTGCTTAAAGATATTGTTATATAAATATATACAGACGGACGCGCACGCACACACAAAAATATATACACGAAAAATTACTTCATGTGCCTACCTACTTATACTCATGCACACACATGTACGCACGCACACACGAGGTATATATACACAGACAGACACGCACGCATACACATATACATACGCATGCACATTCATACATATATACTCGTACATCTCTTAACTATATGCAGTCACGTGTTTCAGCAAAATGTTACCCGCAAAATGTTAACGTGACATTACTAGCAGAATTAAAAGCGGACAAAAATATTAAACGGGTATGAAGGTCAACCAGACTGTGCCAGGTATGCTCGCGGGACTGAATACGTGACTAGAGATAATACAATCACCGGCGTGATCCGGCGTGACAAGGACGATCCAATTATATCAGTTTTTTACAAATCACGACAAAAGTGACTCAACCGAAAGTTATCTATTTAAACAGTTTAAATGCACTGTACATATCGTGTAACTTGAGTCTGTGAACGTGACCGGCATTTTGCGTCACGTAACTAGGTAGAAGATAAGCATATCGTTGTATATATTTGTTTTTAAAAAAAGGCCCGAATTATTCATGTAGTTATTTTTAGAATTATTCGTGATCACAATTTCAAGCGCACTTAAACATTAAATTAAACGCATATATAGGTATCCCGACATTGCCCAGCGTTAGTCGCTGAGGAGATATCAAGACATACGCTCTGACAAATATTTGTTGCGACCAAGCTTTTCGATATAATTTTCACTAGACAAACTTTGAATATTCAACACTATTCAGTATAACAGCAATAGAAAGGGCCGATTAAAGGTGCAACGATGTTATTCGCTATCGGTGTGCTGATTTCATGCCTTCAGGTAAGTGTATATTTGATTATAGCTTTAGATAACATCATTTACATAGTTCCAAGTTGTTGTCTATGTGTCTGAAATACGATTGAAGGGCATATTAAACTTGTTTAAGTGTCATCTCATGCGATGTCGCCGCCTTCTGCTTCAAAGCTACATGGTGGTAGTCAATTAAAGATTCTAGGTCACCAACAACTGAACCAGATCATTTTTACCGTATTCTTTCAAACTTTATAAACAAACTAAATTAAGATAAGTTTCAAATGAAATTAAATAGCTGGTCGTGTATCGCGCATGTTTTATCAGCTTTTCTCCATATTTTGTGCGTGTTAGCCCATACGGTTAAGCTTTGAAAAGAGTGTCATGTCCTTGCAGCATTGCATCGATAGATCGCATCACATTCTCTAACATTGTCTCTACTAATATTGTACAGTTAGATAGCACCAACATTTCTTTATATTATTTGCAACACTGTATCGTTAGATGGTACCTAATTCTTTTCATGTACTTTCTATCCTTGTATGTCTTCCATTTACTAGATAATTTTTTTGGGTTTTTGACCATGTTATTTAAAGGGTACTCAATTTAAACTTACAAATTGTCTATTGGTTACACCATGTTCATTTAATATGGGTACTTCAATATTCTAAATCTTAAAATAGTGTACATGTACTTTTGGGTGACACCATGTTCATTTAATATGGGTACATCAATATTCTAAATCTTACAACATTGTACATGTACTTTTGGGTGACACCATGTTTTTAAACTTTTGGGTGACACCATGTCCATTTAAAACGGGTTCTTAATTGTAAATCTTGCAGCATTATACTCTTGGGTGATCACATAACATTGGTTGTTTCCCATCGTAAATCCTCCAATGTACCATTGGGTGACACTATGTCCACTTAACATGGGTTCTTCACAATTGTAAATCCTCCAACGTTGTGCTATTTGGTGACACCATGATCACTTAAGATTGGTTGTTTACTAATGCAAATCTTACAACATTGTACTAGTTGGTTTTACAGTGCCTGTTCACTATGCATATTTTAGACCCAGCCAAATGACATGTCATTCCAATATTGAGTGGCAACCAAGGTCGCTTTCTACTATATAAGGAGGTCCTAGTACCACCATGCTTTTTGATTTGGGTTTTGCTTTTTGGCAGTAGGGACACGTTCTAGCTGGACCCTTTGGCTCGATCTCCAAAATAAAGTTTTCCAAATTCAAAGCTCTAAGACGCTTAGGGACAATGATGACAGGGATTTAAACCCTTACTGATAATAATAAGCCACTGCACCTTGGTAAAATATAAATATTTAGTTATATGGGTCTTTAGCTGAAATTGAAGTTAGAGGTGCAGTAATTAGTTTTAACGTGATTTTTTTATATAGATTACAAATTTGGTTACTATGGTGACCATTAGGTTTCTGTTCATCTGGTTATTGGATTCTTTAACCAATGTCTCCAAAGCAGACTGTAAGCTGTTAAAAATGTGATTGACCATTAATCTTAGTTTATCGTTTAACTCTGAAAGGGCTGCCGATAACTCCCCACCAAATTTTGATTTTCATTTTCAGGTAAACAGGATTGTAATCTATGATTCAATTTAACGAAAGTATATCACTCGCCTTAGTTGCTGCTGGGGGAGTTTATATATCCCCTTTATGTTAATTATATCCCTCTGAGTCACACCCCATTTCACACATCAAACCACCTTTAGATAAGGAATCAAAGCGCTGAAGG
>CM037779.1:11771542-11796569 GCA_021229015.1 Solen grandis
TGAATCATATATTTCTTATAAATCACAATTTGAAGCAAAAATACTGATTTACAATTATTCCTGAAAAGATCAAACTTCAGACTGTTGTTAAATGACCAAATCAAGTTCGATCTTCAAAATCTAAACATCATTGGAAAGAACTCTTCTATAACTAAATCTTTTGTTCATATATTGTTTTGACTTGTTTTTAGTTTTTAAGCTATTTGGGACCGAATTGATATACAATAATTCTTATATGACCTTGACCTTTATCATTTTTTTAACTTTTATATTATGTGACACTTAAGAACACAGTTATACATTAAATGTGAAAAAATTCATGGAAAATGAACAAAAAATTAAGTCAGGAGCTGCAAATAACCTTAAAAATCATGCTTTGATAATGTTGATTTTTCGAAAATATTGGTAAAGTTTGACCGCATACTGTGGACAAACCATGCATTTCTCAAAATAGCCACACCATATATTTTGTGCGTATATGTCTTGCAAATCATATGCAACAAACAAAATTCTCCTATCTCATCTCTGTAAAAAATGGGGACTTTTTTCGTATACCTACCTTTATTTCATCGTTTTTTCGAGATTCGAACTTTTAACCTCCTGTAGCACGAAAGTTTTATATACGCAAATAATTGAAACGTATCATATTTTATTAAGTTTCTGACAAGGGACACAATGGAAAAAAAAAAACACATTTGAATCGGACCTCAAATAACAGAGTAATTAGCCCTTAGTCATTTTTACGAAACGCCACCTAGCGGCAAAACTAAGACAAAAATGAAAATTTTCTCAACGTTAGGATCAAATTCAGATCATAGGAGAAAACTGGTAAAAAAATCAGCTTGATTTTCTTTCTATGAATTTATTTGTTTTATAAAAATGCATTAACAGTGAAGTAATGATGAAGATTGAACAAAAAATAAAGTCAGGAGCAGCAAAAAAGAGGAAACATATGGATATACAATTGTTTGATAAGAGGATCAAACTTTGGACTGTGGTCATTTGATCAAATGAAGTCCGATTTTCAAAAACTAAACACCAATGGAAAGATCTCTTCACAGACTAAAACTTTTGTTCATATACTTTCAATAAAATATTTTTACCTTTGGAGCTATTTTATGCCGATATAAATAATAATAATTGGTATATGACCTTGACCTTTGCATATTATGGGTGATTTTTTTTCTATGAATTTATTTGTTTTATAAAACTGCATTAACAGTGAAAAAAATGATGAAGATTGAATAAAAAATAAAGTCAGGAGCTGCAAATAACCTTAAAAGTCATGCTTTTAAAATGTTGATTTTTCGAAAATATTGGTTATGTTTGACCGCTTACTGTGGACAAACCATGCATTTCTCAAAATCGCCACAGCATATATTTTGTGTGTATATGTCTTGCAAATCATATGCAACAAACAAAATTCTCAATTCCAATAAAAATGGGCACTTTTTTTGTAGACCTACCCTCATTTTCACTGTTTTTTGCGAGGTTCGAACTTTCAACCTTCCGTAGTCAAAAAGTTTTATATACGCAGATTTTTGAAACCTAACATATTTGATTAGGCTTTTGACAAGGAACACAATGCAAAAAAACACATCTGAATCGGACCTCAAATAACAGAGTTATTAGCATTTGTTGATTTTTTCCAAAGCGCCCCCTAGGAGCAAAAATAAGACAAAAATGAAAATTTTCAAGTTCAAATAAATATAAGGAACTGGTAAAAATAAGGAGATATGTTTTATGTCATGCAAACCATGCAGAAACCATATTCGTTCTAACATCAAAGAAAATTGGGCATGTTTATATGTAAATTTCTTTATCTTGGACAATTTTTGACAAGCTGCGATGTATGAACATTCAAAATCTGCCACAAATATTTTTTTAAGGGTTCGAACATAGAAAACATTTTTAGCACAATAGCACCCAATGTTAAAACAAATTAAACACAATTGTGCATTCAACAATGTTGTATATGAATTGTGTTTAAGTTTTGAGCTATTTCAAGTCGAATAGATATACAATATCCTATAATGACCTTGACCATTACAATACATTTTTTACTTTTTTCATTTAGAAACTTAAAGACATAGTTATACATTACATGTGAAAGTTTCATGAAGATTGAACAAAAAATAAAGGAAGGAACTGCAAATGATTTAAAAAACAATGCTTTCATACAATAATTCCTGAAAGGATCAAACCTCAGACTGTCATAAAATGACCAAATGAAGTCCGATCTTCAAAATCTAAACATCATTAGAAAGAACTCTTTTAAAACTAAATATTTTGTTCATATATTGTTTATGAATTGTTTTTAGGTTTTGAGCTATTTCAAGCCGAATAGATAAACGATAATCCTAAAATGACCTTGACATTTACAATACATTTTAAACTTTTTTATTATATGAAATTTAATGACATAGTTATACATAACATGTGAAAATTTCATGAAGATTGAACAAAAAATAAAGTCAGGAGCTGCAAATGATTTAAAAGTAATGCTTTAATACAATGATTCCTGAAAGGATCAAACTTCAGACTGTCATAAAATGACCAAATCAAGTCCGATCTTCAAAATCTAAATATCATAGGAAAGAACTCTTTTAAAACTAAATATTTTGTTCATATATTGTTTATGAATTGCTTTTAAGTTGTGAGCTATTTCAAGCCGAATAAATATACAATAATCCTAATATGACCTTGACCTTAACAATACATTTTTAACTTTTTTATTATATGAAACTTAACGACATAGTTATACATAACATGTGAAAATTTCATGAAGATTGAACAAAAAATAAAGTCAGGAGCTGCAATTAAGTAATGCTTTAATACAATGATTTTTGAAAGGATCAAACTTCAGAATGCCATAAAATAACCAAATCAAGTCCAATCTTCAAAATCTAAACATCATTGGAAAGAACTCTTATAAAAATAAATGTTTTGTTCATATATCGTTTATGAATTGTTTTTAGGTTTTGAGCTATTTCAAGCCGAATAGATATACACTAATCCTAATATGACCTTGACATTTACAATAAATTTTTAAGTTTTTTATTATATGAACTTTAAAGACAATGTTATACATTATATGTGAAAATTTCAAAATCATGCTTTAATACAATGATTCCTGAAAGAATCAAACTTCAGACTGCCATAAAATGACCAAATCAAGGCCGATCTTCAAAATCTAAACATCATTAAAAGAACTCTTTTAAAACTAAATATTTTGTTCATATATTGTTTATGAATTGTTTTTAGGTTTTGAGTATTTCAAGCCAAATAGATATACAATAATCCTAATATGACCTTGACCTTTACAATTACATTTTAAACTTTTTTATTATATGAAATTTAATGACATTGTCATACATAACATGTGAAAAATTTCATGAAGATTGAACAAAAAATAAAGTCAGGAGCTGCAAATGATTTAAGTAATGCTTTAATACAATGATTTTTGAAAGGATCAAACTTCAGAATGCCATAAACTAACCAAATCAAGTCCAATCTTCAAAATCTAAACATCATTGGAAAGAACTCTTTTAAAAATAAATATTTTGTTCATATATTGTTTATGAATTGTTTTTAGGTTTTGAGCTATTTCAAGCCGAATAGATATACAATAAACCTAATATGACCTTGACCTTTACAGTACAATTTTAAATTTTTTTATAATATAAAACTTAAAGACATAGTTATACATTACATGTGAAAATTTCATGAAGATTGAACAAAAAAATAAGTCGGGGAGCTTCAAATGATTTTAAAGTCATGCTTTTAAAATGATGATTTTTCGAAAATATTGGTTATGTTTGACCACGTACTGTGGACAAACCATGCATTCCTTAAAATCGCCACACTATATATTTTGTGCGTATATGTCTTGCGAATCATATGCAACAAACAAAATTCTCCTATCTCATTCCTGAAAGACGTGGATAAATTTTTCGCAGACCTACCCTCATTTCACAGTTTTTTCGAGATTCGAACATTCAACCTCCTGTAGCACGAAAGTTATATATACGCAATTTTGAAAACTATCATATTTTATTAAGTAACTGACAAGGAACGCAATGCAAAAACCCTTTCAAACATAACAATACATAAAATGTGAAAATATCATGAAGAATGAACTAAAAATTAAGTCAGGAGCGACAAAAAATATGTTTTTTGAAAATTTAATTTTTCCTAAAATTTAGTGAAGTTTGACCGTTTCTAGAGGACAAACCATGCATTTCTTAAATTTGCCACCCCATATAGTTTGTGCGTATATGTCTTTCAAATCATTTGCAGTAAACAGAATTCTTTTATTTGATGTCTAACAAAAATGGATAGGTTTTTCGTTAGACCTACCCTAATCTGCACATTTTTTTTTTTTTTTTTTGCGAGGTTCGAACTTTCAACCTTCCGTTACTTGCTCAAAATTTTCCAAGCTAAGCGCCCCCTAGCGGCAAAATGAGAAGAAAAATTTTTTTTTAGGCTATTAACAAGGAACACAATGCAACAAACCGCATTTGGATCAGACTTCAACTTTTTGAGTTATAAGTAGAAGAGTGCTTCCAAGCTAAGCGCCCCCTAGCGGCAAAATGAGAAGAAAAAAAAAAAAGATTACAATTTTTCCATTAGGTACCTAGCAATGCAGCAAATAGTTCAATCAAGTATACAAGTCGCACTAGTCGAACATTCTATTTCTTATATATCACAATTTGAAGCATAAAAACTGATTTACAACTATTCAAAAAGGATCAAAGTTTGGACTGCCGTAAAATGACCAAATCAAGTCCGATCTTCAAAAACTAAACCTCAATGGAAAGAGCTCTTGAAGAACTAAAACTTTTGTTTATATACTCTCATTGAAATATTTTTAGTTTTGGAGCTATTTGGGGCCGAATATAAACACAATAATCGTAATATGACCTTGACCTTTTCATTCATTTTTAAACTTTTTAATTGTGAGTCCCTTTTAAAATAACAATACATAACTTGTGAAGTTTGACCGTTTCTAGAGGACAAACCATGCAATTAATTTTACATTTCGCCACCTCATATATTTTTTGCATATATGTCTTGTAAATAATTTGCAGCAAACAGAATTCTTCTATCTGATGTCTAACAAAAATGGATAGGTTTTTCGTAGACCTACCCTCATCTGCACAGTTTTTTGCGAGGTTCGAACTCTCAACCTTCCGTTACTAACTCAAACTTTTCAGTCACTCATACCTTGAATTTATCCTATTTTATTAGGCTATCAACAATGAACATAATGCAACAAACCGCATTTGAATCAGGCTTCAACTTTTTGAGTTATAAGCAAAAGAGTGATTTCAAGCAAAGCGCACCCTAGCGGCAAAATGAGAAACAAAATTGATTTAATTTTTACCATTAGGTACCTAGCAATGCAGCAAACAGTTCAATAAAGTATACAAGTCGCACTAGTCGAACTTTCTATTTCTTATATATCACAATTTTAAGCATAAAATGGTATAACAATTATTCCAAAAAAGGATCAAACTTTGGACTGCCGTAATATGACCAAATCAAGTCCGATCTTCAAAAACTAAACATTAATGAAAAGGGCTCTTCAAGATCTAAAACTTTTGTACATATACTCTCAATGAATTATTTTTAGTTTTTGAGCTACTTGGGGCCGAATAAAAACACAATAATCGTAATATGACCTTGACCTTTTCATTTATTTTTTAACTTTTTAATTGTGATAACAATACATAACTTGTGAAAATATCATGAAGAATGAACTAAAAATAAAGTCAGAAGCGATAAAAAACATGTTTTTGAAACTTTAACTTTTCCTAAAATTTAGTGAAGTTTGACCGTTTCCAGAGGACAAACCATACATTTCTTAAATTCGCCACCCCATATATTTTGTGCGTATATGTCTTGCAAATCATTTGCAGCAAACATAATTCTTCTATCTGATCTCTAACAAAAATGGATAGGTTTTTCGTAGACCTACCCTCATTTGCACAGTTTTTTTGAGAGGTTCGAACTTTCAACCTTCTGTAGGTCAAATACTTTCAGCGACACGTACCCTCGAAACCTATCATATTTTATTTGGCTATCAACAAGGAACAGAATGCAAATACCGCATTTGAATCGGACCTCAAATAAGTGAGTTATTAGCCATTAATAAATTTCATGCAAAACGCCCCCTGGCGGGAAAAGTAAGACATAAATGAAAATTTTCTCAACGTTAGGATCATTTTCAAATACGTGGTAATAACTGATAAAATTTTCATACATGTGACTTTTTTCTATCATGGTGATATGCCGTTCACAAAAAAGGTAAGAAAAAAAATAAAAAAAAACTAGAATCGCAATCGCGATATCATCGGTTTTCGCAAAAGCAATTCCATTAAGTTCACGAGTCGCATGATTCGAAAAATATTTCTTCGTTCAATGGCTTGTTTATAATGTTAACAGCGATCTTTCAAACACTTTTGTCACAATGTTTAAGAAGACTTTTTACCCAAAAGAAGATTTTGAGTATTACCTTCAGTTATGATCGCGATATCATCGTTTTCATGAAAGCAATTCCATTCAGTTCAGAGTCGCATGATTTGAAACGTTTCTGTCGCAATGTTTAAGCAGACTTTTTACCCAAGAGAGTATTGTTGAGTATTACCTGTCAGTTATGAAATCGCGATATCATCAGTTTTCATGAAAGCAATTCCATTCAGTTCATGAGTCGCATGATTAGAAAACATATTTCTTCGTTCAATGGCTTGTTGAATACTGTTAACAGTGATCATTCAAACATTTTTGTCGCAATGTATAATCAGACTTTTTACCAAGAAGAATACTTTTGAGTATTACCTGTCTGTTGTGTAGTTGTTAAACTTGAAAACATTTTTTACGGACTTCGGGTACTGCAATGTTATATGTGTGTTTTGCTTTATGATGGAGACAAATGACAATTATATTCGATAAACAACAATTGCAAACGACAAACACCAGTATAAAATGTCACACGACAATGCAATATGCCAGTCAACACTATTACGAACAAACTGTTGCATTGAATTACTATCATTTTTATTAAATATCGCATTATCTTTTTTGTGTCATTTCAAATTGATGTCACCGAAGAACAGAATACAAAAGAAATCGTATAAAAATCAGACTTCATTTTTTTTTAAATTATTAATAGTGATTTCAAGCTAATCGCCCCAAGCGGAAAAATGAGAACCAAAACTGATTAAAATTTTACTATTAGGTACCTAGCAATGCAGCAAATGGTTCAATCAAGTATACAAGTCGCACTAGTCAAACATTCTATCCTTATATATCACAATTTGAAGCATAAAAACTGATTTACAATTATTCTAAAGAGGATCAAACCTTGGACTGCCGTTAAAATGACCAAATCAAGTCCGATCTTCAAAAACTAAACACAAATGGAAAGGGCTATTCAAGAACTAAAACTTTTGTTCATATACTTTCAATGAAATATTTTTTGTTTTGGAGCTATTTGGAGCCGAAAAAAAAACATAATAATAATTGGTATATGACCTTGACCTTTGCATATTATGCTTGATTTTTTTTCTATGATTTTATTTGTTTTATAAAAATGCATAAACAGTGAAATAATGATGAAGATTGAACAAAAAATAAAGTCAGGAGCTGCAAAAAAAAGGAAACATACGGATTTACAATTGTTTGATAAAAGGATCAAAATTTCGACTGTAGTAATTTGATCAAATGAAGTCCAATCTTCAAAAAACTAAACATCAATGGAAAGATCTCTTCACAAACTAAAACTTTTGTTCATATACTTTCTATAAAATATTTTTAGATTTGGAGCTATTTTATGCCGATAAAAAATAATAATAATTGGTATATGACCTTGACCTTTGCATATTATGTTTGATTTTTTTCCATGAATTTATTTGTTTTTTAAAAATGCATTAACAGTGAAATAATGATGAAGAGTGAAGAAAAAATAAAGTCAGGAGCTGCAAATAACCTTAAAAGTCATGCTTTTAAAATGTTGATTTTTCGAAAATATTGGTTAAGTTTGACCGCATACTGTGGACAAACCATGCATTTCCCGAAATCGCCACCCCATATATTTTGTGCGTATATGTCTTGCAGATCCTATGCAACAAACAAAATTCTTCTATCTCATCTCTGAATAAAATTGGTAGGTTTTTGGTAGACCTACCCTTATTTCACAGTTTTTGCGAGATTCGAACTTTCAACCTCCTGTAGCACGAAAGTTTTATATACGCAAATTTTTGGAACCTATCATATTTTATTGGGCTATTTACAAGGAACATTGTGCAAAAACCGCATTTGAATCGGACCTCAAATAATGGAGATATTGCTTATTAAACATTTTCATATAAAACGCCCCCTGGCGGGAAAATCAAAACAAAAATGAAAATTATCTCGACGTTAGGATCATCTTCAAGTACTTGGTTATTACTGATAAAAGTTTCATAGATGTGGCTTTTCTCACCTCGGAGCTATGCCGTTCACAAAAAAGGGTAAGAAAAAAAAAAAAAAAAAAAAAAAGAAACAGAAGAAGAACAATAGGTTTTCGCAATGCGATGCGAAAACCTAACTAGAATCGCAAAGCGGCATCTTGGTTTTCGCTTTTAACTTGACTAGTAAGAGTACTGTTTTCAACAATAATCGGTATTATGACCTTGACCTTTGCATATTTTCATCGTAATTTACTATGATTTATTTGTATTATTTAAATGCATAAACAGTGAAAACATGATGAAGATTGAACAAAAAATAAAGTTAGGAGCTGCAAAAAAGAAGAAACATATGGGTTTTCAATTGTTTGATAAAAGGATCAAAATTTGGACTGTGGTAATTTGATCAAATGAAGTCCGATCTTCAAAAACTAAACACCAATGAAAAGATCTCTTCACAAACTAAAACTTTTGTTCATATACTTTCTATAAAATATTTTTAGATTTGAAGCTATTTTGTGCCGATAAAAAATAACAATAATTGGTATTATGACATTGACCTTTGCATATTTTCATCATCATTTACTATGAGTTTATTTGTATTATAAAAATGCATAAACAGTGATAAAATGATGAAGATTGAACAAAAAATAAAGTCAGGAGCTGCAAAAAAGATGAAACATACGGATTTACAATTGTTTGATAAAAGGATCAAACTTTGGACTGTGGTAATTTGATCAAATGAAGTCCGATCTTCAAAAACTAAACACCAATGAAAAGATCTCTTCACAAACTAAAACTATTTTTCATATACTTTCTATAAAATATTTTTAGATTTGAAGCTATTTTGTGCCGATAAAAAATAACAATAATTGGTATTGTGACCTTGACCTTTGTATATTTTCATCATTATTTCCTATGAGTTTATTTGTATTATAAAAATGCATAAACAGTGAAAAAATGAAGATTAAACAAAAAATAAGGTCAGGAGCTGCAAAAAGGAGGAAACATACGGATTTACAATTGTTTGATAAAGGGATCAAACTTTGGACTGCCGTAAAATGACCAAATCAAGTCCGATCTTCAAAAACTAAACATCACTGGAAAGAGCTCTTGAATAACTAAAACTTTTGTTCATATACTCTCAAAGAAATATTTTTAGTTTTTGAGCTATTTGGGGCCGAATAAAAACACAAGAATCGTAACATGACCTTGACCTTTTCAATTATTTTTTAAAATTTTTAATTGTGATCCCCTTTCAGTCATAACAATACATAACTTGTGAAAATATCATGAAGAATTAACAAAAAATAAAGTCAGAAGCGATAAAAAACATGTTTTTGAAACTTTAACTTTTCCTAAAATTTAGTGAAGTTTGACCATTTGCAGAGGACAAACCATACATTTCTTAAATTCGCCACCCCATATATTTTGTGCGTATATGTCTTGCAAATCATTTGCAGCAAACAGAATTCTTCTATCTGATCTCTAAGAAAAATGGATAGGTTTTTCGTAGACCTACCCTCATTTGCACTGTTTTTGCGAGGTTCGAACATTCAACCTTCTGTAGCTCAAATACTTTCAGCGACACGTACCCTCGAAATCTATCATATTTTATTTGGCTATCAACAAGAAAAAGAATGCAAAAAACCGCATATGAATCGGACCTCAAATAAGTGAGTTATTAGCCATTAATAAATTTCATACAAAACGCCCCCTGGCGGGAAAAGTAAGACATAAATGAAAATTTTCTCAACGTTAGGATCAAGATCAAATACGTGGTAATAACTGTTTAAAATTTCAAACATGTGACTTTTTTCTATCATGGTGATATGCCGTTCACAATAAAAGGTTAGAAAAATAATAATAAAAGTAGAACCGCAAGCGGTATCTCGGTTTTCGCTTTTAACCTAATCGACTTGAACACTTTATTTCAACTCAGCCACAATTTTCAATATGAAACAGAACGAAAAGGTTTTTTGAAGACCTACTCTCATTAGCACATTTTTTTTTTTTTTTTTTTTTTTTTTTTGCAATGTTAGAACATTCAAACTCTTCTAGCGCAAATATTTTCCCATACCCTATCCGTTGAAATCCGTCACATTTTTGGTCCTGTCAACAAGGAACAAAATGCTGAAAACCGCATTTCAATCAGACTTTAACGTTTTGAGTTATAAGCAAAAGAGTGATTTTAAGCAAAACGCCCTCTAGCGGGAAAATGAGAAACAAAATTGCAAAAACAGCAAATAGTTCAAACAAGTGTACAAGTCGCACTAGTCGAACATTCTTTTTCTTATATATCACAATTTCAAGCATAAAAACTGATTAACAATTATTCCAAAAAAGGATCAAACTTTGGACTGCCGTAAAATGAACAGATCAAGTCCGATCTTCAAAAACTAAACATTATACGAAAGAACTATTTAGAACTAAAACTTTTGTTCAATACTCTCAATGAAATATTTTTTAGATTTGGAGCACTTTGGGGCCGAATAAAAACACACTTATCGTAATATGACCTTGACCTTTTCAATGTTTTGTTAACTTTTAATTGTGAGGCCCTTTCAAACTTAACAAACCATAACGTGTAAAAATTTCATGACGAATAAACAAAACATAAAGTCAGGAGCGACAAAAAAAAACATGTTTTTGGAATTATAACTTTTCCTAAATTTAAGTGAAGTTTGACCGTTTCTAGTGGACAAACCATGCATTTCTTAAATTCGCCACCCCATATATTTTGTGTGTATACGTCTTTCAAATGGTATGCAGGAGACGGAATTCTTCAATCTGATTTCTAAAAAAAAAACGGATAGGTTTTTCGTAGACCTACCCTCATTTGCACAGGTTTTTTTTATTGTTGTTTTTTTGCGAGGTTCGAACATTCAACCTTCCGTAGCTCAAAAGCTTTCAGCAACATGGACTCTCGATTCCTATCATATGTTATTAGGCTATCAACAGGGAACAGAATGCAAAAAACCGCATTCGAACCGGACTTCAACTTTTTGAGTTATAAGCAAAATAATGATTTCAAGAAAAGCGCCCCCTAGCGGCAAAATGAGAAAGAATTTTACGATTAGGTACCTAGCAAAGCAGCAAATAGTTCAATCAAGCATACTAGTCGCACAAATTAAACCTTTTATTCTTATGTATCAGAATTTGAAACATAAAACCTGATTTACAATTATTCGAAAAAAAGGATCAAAATTTGGACTGCCGTAAAATGACCAAATCAAGTCCGATCTTCAAAATCTAAACATCATTAGAAAGAACTTTTCTAAAACTAAATCTTTTGTTCATATATTATTTATGAATTGTTTTTTGATTTTGAGCTATTTCAAGCCGAATTGATATACAATTATCCTAATATGACCTTGACCTTTACAATACATTTTTTACTTTTTATATTATGTGGCATTTAAGAACATAGTTTTACATTAAATGTGAAAATTTCATAGAAATTGAACTAAAAATAAAGTCAGGAGCTGCAAAAATCTTAACAGTCATGCTTTGAAAATGTTGATTTTTCGAAAATATTGGTTAAGTTTGACCGCGTACTGTGGACAAACCATGCATTTCCCGAATTCGCCACCCCATATATTTTGTGCGTATATGTCTTGCAAATCATATGCAACAAACAAAATTCTTTTATCTCAATTCCAATAAAAATGGGCACTTTTTTTGTAGATCTACCCTCATTTTCACTGTTTTTTGCGAAGTTCGAACATTCAACCTTCCGTAGTCAAAAAGTTTTATATACGCAGATTTTTGAAACCTATCATATTTGATTACGGTTTTGACAAGGAACACAATGCAAAAAACCACATCTGAATCGGACCTCAAATAACAGAGTTATTAGCATTTGTTGATTTTTTTCAAAGTGCCCCCTAGCGGCAAAAATAAGACAAAAAAGAAAATTTTCTCAACGTTAGGATCAAGTTCAGATAAATATAAGGAACTGGTAAAAATTTCATAATTGTGGCTTTTTTCTATCATGGTGATATGCCGTTCACAAAAAAGGGTTAGAAAAATAATAATAACTAGAACCGCAAAGCGGCATCTTGGTTTTCGCTTTCAACTTGACTAGTAAGAGTACTGGTTTCAACTGCAGACATAATTGATTGATATTAACTTTATTCGAATATTATTAACATAAAAAAGTCAAATAGAAAGTTTGAAAAAAGAAGATACTTAAAACAAAACAATCGTGTATTATATTACAAAGGGATATCTCCTGACGTTATTTGATGATAACAGACTTAATCGAATTTGATCGAGAGAGTGTGGTTAAAAAAAATGAAAATATAAAGTTTGAAGATAAGAAATGAAGTGCGATATTTTTTTTTCTTTTTTTTTTTTAATATTCATGGGGGAAAAACTCAATACATAATAGGCTGATAACATTTGTTAGCCTTCTTGCTCAAATTTAGGAAAGAACACTGTGGTTAAGTTTAAAAGTGATTGCTTAGAGAATGGACACGCAAGAAATTTGGATCTATTTTGAGCTGAAGAAAATGGCAATTATATAACCTTGACCAATGAAAATACTGTTTAATTTTTGATTTATGAGAATCTGTGTATCATAAAACTAGACAAGCAGTGGAGAAAATGATGAAGTTTGAACAAAGAGACAAAAAAGACAAACACTAAAAACTTATGTTTTTGAAATTGAAATTCATCCAATTAGTGATGTTTGCCGCATGCTGTTGACAAAACCTCGCTTACCCAAATATTCTCTGTATATATGTTTAGCAAATTAAATTATGCAAATATAATTCAGGTAACATACTGATTTACGATTTTTCGATAAAGGATCAAACTTTGGACTGTTGTAAATTGATCAAATGAAGTCCGATCTTCAAAAACTAAACATCATTAGAACGATCTCTTCACAAACTAAAACTTTTCTTCATATACTTTCTATAAAATATTTTAGATTTGAAGCTATTTTGTGCCGATAAAACTAACAATAATCGGTATTATGACCTTGACCTTTACATATTTTTATCTTTACTTACTATGAGTTTATTTGTATTATTTAAATGCATAAATAGTGAAAAAAATGATGAAGATTGAACAAAAAATAAAGTCAGGAGCAGCAAAAAAGAGGAAACATACTGATTTACAATAGTTTGATAAAAGGATCAAACTTTGGACTGTGGTAATTTGATCAAATGAAGTCCTATCTTCAAAAACTAAACACCAATGGAAAGATCTCTTCACAAACTAAAACTTTTGTTCATATACTTTCTATAAAATATTTTTAGATTTGAAGCTATTTTGTGCCGATAAAAATAACAATAATCGGTATTATGACCATGACCTTTGCATATTTTCATCGTTATTTACTATGATTTATTTGTATTATTTAAATGCATAAACAGTGAAAACATGATGATATTGAACAAAAAAAAAGTCAGGAGCAGCAAAAAAAGGAAAAATACGGATTTACAATTGTTTGATAAAAGGATCAAAGTTGGGACTGTGGTAGTTTGATCAAATGAAGTCCGATCTTCAAAAACTAACACCAATGGAAAGATCTCTTCACAAACTAAAACTTTTGTTCATATACTTTCTATAAAATATTTTTAGATTTGAAGCTATTTTATGCCGATAAAAATAACAATAATTGGTATATGACCTTGACATTTGCATATCTTCGCTGGTTTTTTTTTCTTTGATTTTATTTGTATAATAAAAATGCATAAACAGGGAAATAATGATGAAGATTGAACAAAAAATAAATTCAGGAGCTGCAAATAACCTTAAAAGTCATGTTTTTAAAATGTTGATTTTTCGAAAATATTGGTGAAGTTTGACCGCATACTGTGGACAAACATGCATTTCTCAAAATAGCCACACCATATATTTTGTGCGTATATGTCTTGCGAAACATATGCAACAAACAAAATTCTCCTATCTCATCTCTGAATAAAATGGGTAGGTTTTTCGTAGACCTACCTTCATTTCACAGTTTTTGCGAGATTCGAAATTTCAACCTCCTGTAGCACGAAAGTTTTATTACGCAAATTATTGAAACCTTTCATATTTCATTTAGTTTCTGACAAGGAACACAATGCAAAGAACCGCATTTGAATCGGACCTCAAATAACAGAGTTATTAGCCCCTAGTGACTTTTAACAAAACGCCCCCTAGCGTCAAAATGAGAAACAAAATTTATTAACATTTTACCATAAGGTACTTAGAAATGCAGTTAATAGTTCAATCAAGTATAAGAAAGCGCTATTGAATCATATATTTCTTATAAATCAAATTTAACAAACTGATTTACAATTATTCCTGAAAAAGATCAAATTTCAGACTGCCGTAAAATGACCAAATCAAGTCCGATCTTCAAAATCTAAACATCATTAGAAAGAACTTTTCTAAAACTAAATCTTTTGTTCATATATTGTTTATGAATTGTTTTTTAATTTTGAGCTATTTCAAGCCGTATTGATATACAATAATCCTAATATGACCTTGACCTTTACAATACATTTTTACTTTTTATATGATGTGACACTTAAGAACATAGTTTTACATTAAATGTGAAAATTTCATAGAAATTGAACTAAAAATAAAGTCAGGAGCTGCAAAAAATCTTAACAGTCATGCTTTGAAAATGTTGATTTTCGAAATATTGGTTAAGTTTGACCGCGTACTGTGGACAAACCATGCATTTCCCGAATTCGCCACCCATATATTTGTGCGTATATGTCTTGCGAATCATATGCAACAAACAAATTCTTTTATTTCAATTCCAATAAAAATGGGCACTTTTTTTGTAGACCTACCCTCATTTTCACTGTTTTTGCGAGGTTCGAACTTTCAACCTTCCGTAGTCAAAAAGTTTTATATACGCAGATTTTTTGTAACCTATCATTTTTGATTAGGATTTTGACAAGGAACACAATGCAAAAACCACATCTGAATCGGACCTCAAATAACAGAGTTATTAGCATTTGTAAAAAAATTTTAAAGCGCCCCCTAGCGGCAAAAATAAGACAAAAATGAAAATTATCTCAACGTTAGGATCAAGTTCAGATAAATATAAGGAACTGGTAAAAATTTCATAATTGTGGCTTTTTTCTATCATGGTGATATGCCGTTCACAAAAAAGGGTTAGAAAAATAATAATAACTAGAACCGCAAGCGGTATCTCGGTTTTCGCTTTTAACCTAATCAACTTGAACACTTTATTTCAACTCATCCACAATTTTCAATATGAAACAGAACGAAAAGATTTTTTGAAGACCTACTCTCATTTGCACATTTTTTTTTTTTTTTTTTTTTTTTGCAATGTTAGAACATTCAAACTCTTCTACGGCAAATATTTTCCCATACCCTTTACTTTGAAATCAATCACATTCTGTGGTGCTGTCAACAAGGAACAAAATGCTGAAAACCGCATTTCAATCAGACTTTAACGTTTTGAGTTATAAGCAAAAGAGTGATTTTAAGCATAACGCCCTCTAGCGGCAAAATGAGAAACAAAATTGAAAAAAACAGCAAATAGTTCAAACAAGTATATAAGTCGCACTAGTCGAACATTCTTTTTCTTATATATCACAATTTTCAAGCATAAAAACTGATTAACAATTATTCCAAAAAGGATCAAACTTTGGACTGCCGTAAAATGAACAGATCAAGTCCGATCTTCAAAAACTAAACATTATACGAAAGAACTAATTAGAACTAAATCTTTTGTTCATATACTCTCAATGAAATATTTTTAGATTTGGAGCACTTTGGGGCCGAATAAAAGCACACTTATCGTAATATGGACCTTGACCTTTTCAATGTTTTTTTTCAACTTTTTAATTGTGAGACCTTTCAAACTTAACAAACCATAACGTGTAAAAAATTTCATGACGAATTAACAAAACATAAAGTCAGGAGCAAACAAAAAACAAGTTTTTGGAAGTATAATTTTTCCTAAATTTAAGTGAAGTTTGACCGTTTCTAGTGGACAATCCACGCATTTCTTAAATTCGCCACCCAAATATTTTGTGTGTATACGTCTTTCAAATGGTATGCAGGAGACGGAATTCTTTTATCTGATTTCTAACAAAAACGGATAGGTTTTTCGTAGACCTACCCTCATTTGCACGTTTTTTTTTGTTGTTTTTTTTGCTAGGTTCGAAAATTCAACCTTCCGTAGCTCAAAAGCTTTCAGCCACACGGACTCTCGATTCCTATCATATGTTATTAGGCTATCAACATGGAACAGAATGCAAAAAAATCGCATTCGAACCGGACTTCAACTTTTTGAGTTATAAGCAAAAGAAAAGATTTCAAGAAAAGCGCCCCCTAGCGGCAAAATGAGGAAAGAAAATAGATTAAAATTTTACCATTAGGTACTAGCAAAGCAGCAATAGTTCAATCAAGTATACTAGTCGCACAAATCAAACTAGAATTTGAAACATAAAACCTGATTTACAATTATTCGAAAAAAAGGATCAAAATTTGGACTGCCATAAAATCTAAACTGATTGTTCATATATTGTTTATGAATTGTTTTTTTATTTTGAGCTATTTCAAGCCGAATTGATATACAATTATCCTAATATGACCTTGACCTTTACAATACCTTTTTACGTTTTATATTATGTGACACTTAAGAACATAGTTTTACATTAAATGTGAAAATTTCATAAAAATTGAACTAAAAATAAAGTCAGGAGCTGCAAAAATCTTAACAGTCCTGCTTTGAAAATGTTGATTTTTCGAAAATATTGGTTAAGTTTGACCGCGTACTGTGGACAAACCATGCATTTCCCGAATTCACCACCCCATATATTTTGTGCGTATATGTCTTGCAAATCATATGCAACAAACAAAATTCTTTTATCTCAATTCCAATAAAAATGGGCACTTTTTTTGTAGACCTACCCTCATTTTCACTGTTTTTTGCGAGGTTCGAACTTTCAACCTTCTGTAGTCAAAAAGTTTTATATACGTAGATTTTTGAAACCTATCATAATTGTGGCTTTTTTCTCATTTGTTGATTTTTTTCAAAGCGCCCCCTAGCGGCAAAAATAAGACAAAAATGAAAATTTTCTCAACGTTAGGATCAAGTTCAGATAAATATAAGGAACTGGTAAAAATTTCATAATTGTGGCTTTTTTCTATCATGGTGATATGCCGTTCACAAAAAAGGGTTAGAAAAATAATAATAACTAGAATCGCTAATGCGATATCATCGGTTTTCGCAAAAGCAATTCCATTCAGTTCACGAGTCACATGTTTCGAAAAACATATTTCTTCGTTCAATGGCTTTTTGAATACTGTTGAATACAGTGATCTTTCAAACATTTTTGTCGCAATGTTTAAGCAGACTTTTTACCAAGAAGAATACTTCTAAGTATTACCTGTCTGTAATGTAGTCGCAAACTTGAAAACTTTTTTTACAGACTTCGGGTACTGCAACATTATATGTGTGTGTTGCTTTATGAGGATGACATACGACAATTGTACTCGATAAACAACAATTGCAAACGACACACAACAGTATAAAATGACACGCGACAATGCGATATGCCACTTAACATTATAACGAACTAATGTTGCATTGAATTACTATCATTTTCATGAAATATCGCATAAATATTTTAGTGTTGTTTCAAATTGATGTCACCAAGGAACAGAATGCAAAAAATTGCATAAAAATCAGACTTTAATCATTTTAGTAATAAAGGGTGATTTCAAGCCAAGCGCCCCCTAGCAGCAAAATGAGAAACAAAATTGAGTAAAATTTTACTATTAGATACCTAGAAATGCAGCAAATGGTTCAATGAAGCATACAAGTCGCACTAGTCGAACATTCTATTCCTTATATATCACAATTTGAAGCAAAAAACTGATTTACAATTATTCCCAAAAGAATCAAACTTTGACTGCCGTAAAATGACCAAATCAAGTCCGATCTTCAAAACTAAACATCACTGGAAAGGGCTATTCAAGAACTAAAACTTTTGTTATATACTTTCAATAAAATATTTTTTGTTTTGGAGCTATTGGAGCCGAATAAAAACACAATTATCGTAATATGACCTTGACCTTTGAAATTTCATTTTAACTTTTTAATTGTGAGGCCCTTTATAACATAACAATACATAACTTGTGAAAATATCATGAAGAATGAACTAAAAATAAAGTCAGGAGCGACAAAAAACATCTTTTCGAAATTTTAATTTTTCCTAAAATTTAGTGAAGTTTGACCAGTTTCTAGAGGACAAACCATGCATTTATTAAATTCGCTACCCCATATATTTTGTGCGTATATGTCTTGCAAATCATTTGCAGCAAACAGAATTCTTCTATCTGATGTCTAACAAAAACGGATAGGTTTTTCGTACACATACCCTCATCTGCACAGTTTTTTGCGAGGTTCAAACTTTCAACCTTCCGTTGCTAGCTCAAAATGTTTCAGCCACTCATACCTAGAAACTATCATATTTTATTAGGCTATCAACAAGAAACATAATGCAATAAACCGCATTTGGATCAGGCTTTAACTTTTTGAGTTATAAGTAGAAGAGTGCTTTCAAGCTAAGCGCCCCCTAGCGGCAAAATGAAACAAAATTGATTAAAATTTTCCATTAGGTACCTAGCAATGCAGCAAATAGTTCAATCAAGTACGCAAGTCGCACTAGTCGAACATTCTATTTCTTATATATCACAATTTGAAGCATAAAAACTGATTTACAATTATCCAAAAAAGGATCAAACTTTGGACTGCCGTAATAAAGACCAAATCAAGTCCGATCTTCAAAAACTAAACATCACTGGAAAGAGCTCTTGAATAACTAAAACTTTTGTTCATATACTCTCAAAGAAATATTTTTAGTTTTGAGCTATTTGGGGCCGAATAAAAACACAAATCGTGACATGACCTTGACCTTTTCATTATTTTTAAAATTTTTAATTGTGATCCCCTTTCAGACATAACAATACATAACTTGTGAAAATATCATGAAGAATTAACAAAAAATAAAGTCAGAAGCGATAAAAAACATGTTTTTGAAACTTTACTTTTCCTAAAATTTAGTGAAGTTTGACCATTTGCACAGGACAAACCATACATTTCTTAAATTCGCCACCCCATATATTTTGTGCGCATATGTCTTGCAAATCATTTGCAGCAAACAGAATTCATCTATCTGATCTCTAAGAAAAATGGATAGGTTTTTCGTAGACCTACCCTCATTTGCACAGTTTTTTGCGAGGTTCGAACTTTCAACCTTCTGTAGCTCAAATACTTTCAGCGACACGTACCCTCGAAACCTATCATATTTTATTTGGCTATCAACAAGGAACAGAATACAAAAAAACCGCTTTTGAATCGGACCTCAAATAAGTGAGTATTAGCCATTAATAAATTTCATGCAAAACGCCCCCTGGCGGGAAAAGTAAGACAAAAATGAAAATTTTCTCAACGTAAGGATTAAGTTCATATAAGTAGAAAAAAACTGGTAGAAATTTCATAATTTGCCTTTTTTTTGTCATGGGATATGCCGTTCACAAACGCGAAAATAATAAAAAAAAAAATAAAACAGAAGAGAACAATAGTTTTCGCCCAGCGATGCGAAACCAAAAAATAAAACAGAAGAAACATAGGTTTTCGCACTGCGATCGAAAACTAAATAAAAAAAAAATAAAACAGAAGAAGACAATAGGTTTTCGCAAGCGATGCGAAAACCAACTAGAATCGCAATCCCCGATATCATCGGTTTTCGCAAAAGCAATTCCATTCAGTTCACAAGTCCGCATGATTCAAAAAATATATTTTTCGTTCAATGGCTTGTTTATAATGTTAACAGTGATCTTTCAAACACTTTTGTCGCAATGTTTAAGAAGACTTTTTACCCAAAAGAAGATTTTTGAGTATTACCTATCAGTTATGTAGTCGCGATATCATGGGTTTTCATGAAAGCAATTCCATTCAGTTCATGAGTCGCATGATTCGAAAAACATATTTCTTCGTTCAATGGCTTGTTGATTACTGTAAACAGTGATCTTTCAAACATTTTTGTCGCAATGTATAATCAGACTTTTTACCAAGAAGAATACTTTTGAGTATCACCTGTCTGTTATGTAGCCGTAAACTTGAAACTTTTTTTTACGGACTTCGGGTACTGCAATGTTATATGTGTGTTTTGCTTTATAATGGAGACAAATGACAATTGTATTCGATAAACAACAATTGCAAATGACAAACAACAGTATAAAATGACAAAACGACAATGCAATAATGCCACTCAACACTATTACGAAAAAACTGTTGCATTGAATTACTATCATTTTCATAAAATATCGCATTATCTTTTTTGTGTCATTTTCAAATTGATGTCACCGAAGAACAGAATGCAAAAAAAATCGCATAAAACTCAGACTTCATTTTTTTTTTAAATTATTAATTGTGATTTCAAGCTAATCGCCCACAAGCGGCAAAATGAGAACCAAAACTGATTAAAAATTTACTATTAGGTACCTAGCAATGCAGCAAAAGGTTCAATCAAGTTATACAAGTGGCACAAGTCAAACATTCTATCCTTATATATCACAATTTGAAGCATAAAAACTGATTTACAATTGTTCTAAAGAGGATCAAAACATGGACTGCTGTAAAATGACCAAATCAAGTCCGATCTTCAAAAACTTAACATCACTGGAAAGGGCTCTTTAAGAAATAAAACTTTGTTAATATACTTTCAATGAAATATTTTTGTTTTGGAGCTATTTGGAGCCAAATAAAAACACGATAAGCGTAATATGCCTTTGAACTTTGCAATTTCTTTTTACCTTTTTAATGTGAGGTCCTTTCAGACATAAC
Organism: Solen grandis; assembly: GCA_021229015.1. Classification (NCBI taxonomy): domain Eukaryota; kingdom Metazoa; phylum Mollusca; class Bivalvia; order Adapedonta; family Solenidae; genus Solen; species Solen grandis. The sequence continues at coordinate 11,792,831 of CM037779.1, forward strand.
AATACATAACTTGTGAAAATATCATGAAAATGAACAAAAAATAAAGTCAGAGCGGCAAAAACATGTTTAAGAAATTTTAATTTTCCTAAATTTAGTGAAGTTTGACCATTTCTAGAGGACAAACCATGCATTTCTTAAATTCGCCACCCCATATATATATTTTGTGCGTTTATGTCATTTCAAATCATTTGCAGCAAACAGAATTCTTCTATCTGATCTCTAACAAAAATGGATAGGTTTTTAGTAGACCTATCCCTCATCTGCACAGTTTTTTGCGAAAGGTTCGAACTTTCAACCTTCTGTTAGTAGCTCAAAAAGTTTTAGCCACTCATCCACTCATACCTAAAACTATCATACTTTATTAAGCTATCAACAAGGAACACAATGCAACAAACCGCATATGGATCAGACTTCAAACATTTTGAATTATAAGTAGAAAAGTGCTTTCATGCTATGCGCCCCCAGCGGCAAAATGAGAAACAAAATTGATTAAAATTTTACCATTAGGTACCTAGCAATGCGGCAAATAGTTCAATTAAGTATACAAATCGCACTAGTCGAACATTCTATTTCTTATACATCAAATTTTGAAGCATAAAAACTGATTTACAATTATTCCAAAAAAGGATCAACTTTGGACTGCCGTAAAATGACCAAATCAAGTCCGATCTTCGAAATCTAAACATCATTAGAAAGAACTTTTCTAAAACTAAAAACTTTTGTTCATATATTATTATGAATTGTTTTTTGATTTTGAGATATTTCAAGCCGAATTGATATACAATTATCCTAATATGACCTTGACCTTTACAATACATTTTTTACTTTTTATATTATGTGACATTTAAGAACATAGTTTTACATTAAATGTGAAAATTTCATAGAAATTGAACTAAAAATAAAGTCAGGAGCTGCAAAAATCTTAACAGTCATGCTTTGAAAATGTTGATTTTTCGAAAATATTGGTTAAGTTTGACCGCGTACTGTGGACAAACCATGCATTTCCCGAATTCGCCACCCATATATTTTGTGCGTATTTTCTTGCAAATCATATGCAACAAACAAAATTCTTTTATCTCAATTCCAATAAAAATGGGCACTTTTTTTGTAGACCTACCCTCATGTTCACTGTTTTTTTGCGAAGTTCGAACTTCAACCATTCCGTAGTCAAAAAGTTTTATATACGCAGATTTTTGAAACCTATAATATTTGATTAGGCTTTTGAAAAGGAACACAATGAAAAAAACCACATCTGAATAGGACCTCAAATAACAGAGTTATTAGCATTTGTGTTTTTTTCAAAGCGACCCAGCGCAAAAATAAGACAAAAATGACATTTTCTCAACGTTAGGATCAAGTTCAGATATAAACTGCATAAACAGTGAAATAATGATGAAGATTGAACAAAAAATAAGTCAGATGCAGCAAAAAAGAGGAAACATGGGATATTCAATTGTTTTATAAGAGGATAAAAATTTGGACTGTGGTCATTTGATCAAATGAAGTCCGATCTTCAAAACCTAAACACCATGGAAAGATCTCTTCACAAACTAAAACTTTGTTCATATACTTTCTATAAAATATTTTTAGATTTGGAGCTATTTCATGCCGAATAAATAATACTAATTGGTATATGACCTTGACCTTTGCATATTATGCTTGATTTTTTTCTATGATTTTATTTGTTTTATAAAAATGCATAAACAGTGAAATAATGATGAAGATTGAACAAAAATAAAGTCAGAGAAGCAAAAAAGAGGAACAATGGATAATTCAATTGTTTGATAAGAGATCAAACTTTGGACTGTGGTCATTTGATCAAATGAAGTCCGATCTTCAAAACTAACACACCAATGGAAAGAACTCTTCACAGACAAAACTTTTGTTCAATATACTTTCTATAAAATATTTTTAGATTTGGAGCTATTTTATGCCGATATAAATATACTAATTGGTATATGACCTTGACCTTTGCATATTATGCTTGATTTTTTTTCTACGATTTTATTTGTTTTATAAAAATGCATAAACAGTGAAAAATGAATGAAGATTGAACAAAAAATAAAGTCAGGAGAAGCAAAAAAAGAGGAAACATATGGATATTCAATTGTTTGATAAGAGGATCAAACTTTGGACTGGGTCATTTGATCAAATGAAGTCCGATCTTCAAAAACTAAAACACCAATGGAAAGAACTCTTCACAGACTAAAAACTTTTGTTCATATACTTTCTATAAAATATTTTTTAGATTTGGAGCTATTTTATGCGATATAAATAATACTAATTGTATATGACCTTGACCTTTGCATATTATGCTTGATTTTTTTCTACGATTTTATTTGTTTTATAAATAATGCATAAACAGTGAAATAATGATGAAGATTGAACAAAAAATAAAGTCAGGAGCAGCAAAAAAGAGGAAACATATGGATAATACAATTGTTTGATAAGAGGATCAAACTTTGGACTGTGGTCATTTGATCAAATGAAGTCCGATCTTCAAAACTAAACACCAATGGAAAGATCTCTTCACAGCCTAAAACTTTTGTTCATATACTTTCTATAAAATATTTTTAGATTTGGAGCTATTTTATGCCGATATAAATAATACTAATTGGTATATGACCTTGACCTTTGCATATATGGGTAATTTTTTTTCTATGGTTTTATTTTTTTTATAAAACTGCATTAACAGTGAAAAAATGATGAAGATTGAATAAAAAATAAAGTCAGGAGCGCAAAACCTTAAAGTCATGCTTTTAAAATGTTGATTTTTCGAAAATATTGGTTATGTTGACCGCGTACTGTTGACAACCATGCATTTCTCAAAATCGCCACAAAATATATTTTGTGCGTATATGTCTTGCGAATCATATGCAACAAACAAAATTATACTATCTCATTCCTGAAAGACGTGGATAAATTTTTCGCAGAACTACCCTCATTCACAGTTTTTTCGAGATTCGAACATTCAACCTCCTGTAGCACGAAAGTTATATATACGCAACTTTTTGAATACTATCATATTTTATTAAGTAACTGACAAGGAACGCAATGCAAAAAAACCGCATTTCAATCGGACTTCAAATAACAGAGTTATTAGCCCTTAGTCACTTTTACAAAACGCCCCCTAGCGCAAAATTCAGACAAAAATGAAAATTTTCTCGACGTAGGATCAAATTCAGATCCTAGGACAAAACTGGTAAAAAAATCAGAACTGTGACTGTTTCCTATCTTGTTGATATGCCGTTCACAAAAAAGAGACGGAAAAATAATAATAAAAAACTAGAATCGCTAATGCGATATCATCGGTTTTTGCAAAAGCAATTCCCTCAGTTCACGAGTCACATGTTTCGAAAAACAAATTTCTTCGTTCAATGGCTTTTGAATTTCTGTTGAATACAGTGATCTTTCAAACATTTTTGTCGCAAAGTTTTTAAACAACTTTTACCAAGAAGAATACTTCTAAGTATTTCCCGTCTGTAATTAGTCCCCAAACTTGAAAACTTTTTTTACAGACTTCGGGTACTGCAACATTATAATGTGTGTGTTGCTTTATGAGGATGACATACGACAATTGTACTCGATAAAAACAATTTCAAACGACACACAACAGTATAAAATGACACGCGACAATGCAAAAAGCCCCTTAACATTTAAAAAGAACTAATGTTTCATTGAATTTCTATCATTTTTAGAAATATCGCATAAATAATTTTTGTGTTTTTCAAATTGATGT
>CM037779.1:11796669-11834132 GCA_021229015.1 Solen grandis
CTTTTCCATTGTTTATGTCATTTTTTTGTTTGGCTCCATAATTCAATTCTGTTGTTTTAAATTAAAGATGGAGATTTGTTGTACATGGAGGTATAGATGGATATTCAAGGCTACCAGTGTATCTTCAAGTCAGCTGTAACAAACAATTAAGAAACATAATAGTTCGTGTAGGTACGGACAGATTTACAGACAGAACTACACAGAATTTCTACATGATTTTCAGCAATAATTTGAAATAGATAAACACTTTTTTTTTCTTTTTTTGTATTTTACATGGGGGAAAAATTAAACTGTACATACCAAAGAAGCCAGAGCTCTTCCGTGTGAAGTGCAGTGCCCATCTATCTATAAATAGATGGGGTTCCCCGCAGTTTAAAGCGCCGTCTAGCGACCTCATGTTCGACAATGCTAGTTTCTTTGATAACTAGCATTGTGTGTTATGCGAACATTGCATCATTGTACGTGTAGTGAAATTCGATTGAAGATCAAAGAATTGCAAACATGATGCCCTTGTTTACATTTCCTTCATTTGTCGCGGGAGTCACGGCGTCACTTCAATGGTTAGTATTTCAACTGAAATAAATACCACTTAATGTTTTTAACCATCAGGTGAGATTTATAATGTTATATCCATATCTATATTACCCAGCATGCCGTTTATTTGTATCATTGTTACTATTATCTTTAATTAAAACCCATTGTGACGATATTAAATTCGGCAAAGTCCATGGTCACTCGGCTGTTGTCGTGATTCCGCTAGGTGGCGGTAGTGTTAGTGGCCTATATAAGGGCGAGATTTTTAGTTTTTCAGTCAGTCTTGTCTCGACTATCGAACGGTCCACATCTAGTCAAAACATCAATATTACTCCATTATCGTGTTTAATGAAATTATGATATCGGTGAACTGCTTTGTAATGATGGTGATGATAATAAAGGTACACTTTGCATCAAAAATGTATTTTACTGTATTTTAACTCAGCTTAGCACTTCTCAGGATAAGCTTTTAGGATCGGTTTTCGTCCATCGGCCATCATGCATTTTTTTCCCAAACTTGATGGAGCTATGTCAGAAAATTTGCCTACATTTAAATTTCAGTTGAGTTTGAAACTAGCTCATGTGGGGTTAAAATGTATCACCAGGCATATCTTAGGAAGACCTTGTGATGTCACATATTTTGCTTAATTGTCATCGAAAATAGCGGTAGCAAAATAACATCATGGTGCCTTTAAATATCAATCTTATTCAATTTAGCGACACAGGGTCATCTTCAAGGGTCCTCTTGTTATTAAATATCCAACTACTTTTGAAGTAACATTTTAAATTCTACAATTTCCATTACTAAGTTATTCCTTTTTTATGCAGCGCAAATGAGATAAAAATACTTAGTGACAACGTTGATATAAAGAGAAGTCCTGTCGCAGTTTCGCAGGAAGGTTTTGTGGCTTGGTTTGTACCAATATATATAAGGGCGAGATTTTTAGTTTTTCAGTCAGTCTTGTCTCGACTATCGAACGGTCCACATCTAGCCAAAACAATTACAGCGTTTACTGGGACTTTGAGTAAATTAGGGATAGGATATTTCTAAGGTATCTCGAGGAAGCCTGGCTTTATTGAGATATAGATTACGTCCTATATTCCGTGCTGCTCGGGTTGCAGTGGTACTGTATTAGGTTAGACATTGAAGGCACTGTTAAGCGCGGTAGCATTTAGAAGCTATGTGTGTGGCTTATTGAGGTTAGGGCTTTGCATTATAGTGCCGGCATCGTAGTGCCAGCATCGTGGTGCCGGCATCCTGGTGTAACCTTAAGAGTGTAGGCATCGTAGTGCCAGCTTCAAAGTGCCAGCTTCAAAGTGCCAGCTTCATTGAGGCTGTGTTAGGGACATTTAAGGACAAGCCTCATTGAGTCAGTGGGTTTTGTAAATACGCTATAATAATTGATTCCTGTGATTTAAGCTACATGTTAATACTTTTGAATCATTGTTATACATAAATCATTAGACAAGTAGTCGCACGGAAAATTTGTCATTACAGTTTCTTCCTTTCATTGTATATATTTTAATATATTTGCTAATCAAAAGACAAGTAGTCAAGAGGAAAATTATATATAATAAATTAAGACGCTCGGACGAACGTTACATACGTTTGATTGGCGAACTTTGTAAAGTCACTAGATGTAATATTGAGAGTTTGCTGGCATAAGTAGAATTATCAAAGTTACAACGACATCAGTTTGCAATTACACTGTAAACACGCTGCACATTTCTAAATTGATTTAGAAAAACAATTGTTAAAAGTTATGAATAGAAATTAGAAAATGAAATGCAAGAGAATTGAATATTGAAACAATTGTTAAAAGTTATAATTGAAATGTAAAAGAAATGCAGTCCTTGCAAATTACCAAACAGTAAGTATTAGAATATTGGCGGATATCCCCTTCCATACTTAACGTTATGTAAGTTAAAGGGGGATTGACAATTGTAAAATGTCCTTTCGAGACATTTGGGTTGGCCCTGAAAAGGGCCGTTTTGTTTCTTATTAATTGTGGTCCATACCACAGTCCCATCCCATCACATATCTCTTCATCCATCCTGCAAGGAGATGCAAATGACAACGGGTTAGATCCTTGTCACCTATGAAGTTCAGGCTGTCTCCCGATCCCTGTAGTAGGGTAGATGGTACATCTTTAAAGGTAACTGACAGGTAATTAGGGAGATCTCCCCTTTTTATAAGAGTGAGATATTGATCATACACCTCAACTCGGTCGTGATAGCTGTCTGGGTCGCTCTCTTGTTCCTCATAGCTGGGATTGTCGAGGAACAATTTTAGCAAGTCTGGGGTGGACATACGTGTGTACGGTCTCATGTTTCAATCATGAATAATAAAGTATAGAGTATGTGCACTGTTTTATAGTACCGGATTGACCTACTTTATTTATCGAGTGTTGGCGCACACCAATCAGAGAACGTTATTTTTCATCCAATAAAAAATGATGTGTTCGACCTTGACCTGAAGTGGATTGACCTACTAACCTACTTTTCTTGACTATAAATTGTGTAATGTTGTGTATGTATTCATTCTTCACCATGAAGTTCCTTCGTAAGTTATTCCGACGTGCAAGGAAGGCGTTACGAAAGGAGAAGAAAGTAGAAGTCAAGGAAGAGGGTATAAAGGAAGAGGGTGTCAGCTTGTACCCGAGTTTACCCCCTTTGCCATTGTACCCGGATTTGTCAGGGTTTTACCTTGCATATCCAGAAGCCAGCAGGCATTACTGGCGGGATTTATATTTGAGTGAGTGCTAGACACTTCTCAAAAATAACGGTCCTTTTCAGGACCATTACAATGATGTAGAAAGGATAACTAATACAATTGTCATATGATTTTTATTGTGTTTAACAACAAACGTGTCATACAGCAAATAATGAACACAACTTTGTTTTCGAGTCTAGTGTTCAAATGTCACATTTACACTCTGTACTGCTTGTTGATGGGTGAGCCTCAGGACACATGATGCATGCGTTGACGCTTCTCTTGCGTTTCTTGGGTTTTACGGTAGGTTTCTCCAACTCAGAGACAGCCTCTAGCAACTCAACATCACTGTCCGTCTGTGGCACTGTCTCAACTACGTCCATTTTCTGCATTTCACTGTCCGCCTGTGCGTACTGTAGGTACAGTACTATTCATCCCTTTCTTAGGACAAGCGGATGCAAAGTGGCCTTGTTCGTGACAGCTGTAGCACACTGCATGTTTTGGGCAATTAGAAACAAAATGTCCCGGTTCATGACAACGGTAGCACACCCGTACTGTTTGAGGTGCTTTCTTCGTACATGCCGATGCATATTGCCCCTTTTCCTGACACCGGTAGCATGTCACTTGTCTTTCTGTTTCTAGTCTGATCAGCTTCTCACTGATAGCTTGTAGTTGTCCTTTCACCCAGAACTCAAATGTATTGCAGGTCATTCTGAAGAGAGCAGTCTGAATCAGGTTGAGAGTGATGAAGTGGACGGGTCACACCGCACTTTATAGGCCTGAGATCAGATGGGCGGAGCTTAGATGTATAAAAAAGCTTTGCTCACTTACTTATAATCACAACGATGTCGAGTAGTGAAGAAAGCAGCGATGATGAGCCACCTGCAAAAAAGACCAAGAGTGATATACGGGAATATTATTCCATACAGCCACGGTCACAGAGAACTTCAAGAAAGTTTAAAACGAATGGCCACGTGTACGATGTTACTTTTGAAAGATATAAAAAACCGTTTGAATTTACACATCAACTTTTCAATGACATGGTGAAACAGTTATACAGAGAAGCACGGGTCAATGACAACGATCAAATTCGTATCTCCATAAATCATCCTGACCTAGCATTTGGTATCCACATTCCGTTCGGGAATGCAACACACATTTCAGGAGATACGCTGTTGAACGAAATAGAGAAAGTATCACAAAGCAACCACAAGTTTGAGATTCATGACGGGCATCTCCAGTTAGAAATGACACATATCATAATGCCTGAGGGAGGTGGTGGAAGAAGAAGAAAGAGAACGTTTTGATTGCACATGAGCATTGAGAACATGTCCAAAGTCAAACGAAGTATGGTGAAGATAGACAATGCTCACGACAGTATGTGTTTGGCACGATCAATTGTGGTAGGGATATGTAAACTCAATAAAACGGACGATACAGCCTGGAAGAAGCGATGGAATTTGATGAGACAATCTGCAAAATTACTTCAAAGCCAAGAAGCCAAGACATTGTTAGATAGTGTGGGCATTAGTCCAAATCAACCTTGTGGTATAGAAGAATACAAGAAGATTCAAGCCCACCTTTATCCAGACTATGTGATCAAAGTGTGGCCACAATTTGAGAAAATGGACGTGTTGTTCAATCACCCACCTCTGACAGACAGAAGCAAAGTGATTCACATTTATCATCATGATAAACATTATGATTGCATTACATCGATCACTGGTTTCCTGGGATGCAGCTACTTCTGTGAACACTGTAACTACGGTTATAACAACAGAGAAGCTCACTTGTGCAAGAATATTTGTCTGTGTTACGCCTCGACACTATGCCCAAAAGAAGGATTCTTTCCATGTGGTCACTGTGGTAGAACATTTCATAGTCAGAAATGTTTTGATCAGTACAAAGCGAAACCAGGAAAATCTACAAAAAACATCTGTGAAAGTGTATGGAAATGCAAGACCTGTGGTCAAATGGTTGTGGGCACAAAGAAGAACCATCTCTGTCCTGGCACTAAACAATGCAAGTATTGCAAGAAAGTTGTGGATGCAGAACATCAGTGTTATATCCCCACGTACAAAGAACCAGAGAACATGAAGTCACCGACTGTACCTTTCATCTTCTTTGACTTTCAGTGCCGATTTGATTTGGGTGAACATATACCAAACCTTTGTGTTGCTCAGCGTGCTTGTGGAGACTGTATGTGTCAATCCATGGAAAGCCCGTGTCAGAAATGCGAAGCTGTGGATGAGCCAAGAGAAAAAATATTTCATGGTAACAACACCTTGTCAGAATTTTGTGCATGGCTGTTTCAACCCAGTCACAAAGGTACCACAGTGATTGCTCACAACACACAAGGATACGATGCACAGTTTATTTGGAGGCACTTACTGACACATGATACAGTCAAACCAGAATTGATCATGAATGGAAGCAAAATTCTAATGATGAAAGCCCATCAAGTGAGATTCATCGACTCACTGAGTTTTCTCAACATGCCTTTGTCCGATTTCCCCGACACGTTTGGATTGACTGAGATGGCAAAAGGATGGTTTCCATTTTATGCCAACACGGATGAATACCAAGACTACATTGGATACTATCTCCCCGTACATTTTTACAGACCCAACAGCATGAAACCTGACAAGAGAGAAGCGTTTCTGAAATGGTACAATGCAAAAGTGGCACAAAAGGCCGTGTTTCACTTTCAGTTAGAAATGCAAAAGTACTGCAAATCAGATGTGGACATCTTGAGACGAGGTTGTGGAGAGTTTAGGAAAGAACTGTTGGCCAGTGACCAAATTGATCCGTTCCTGGAAGCGACCACTCTAGCTCAAGTGTGCAACAAATCTTGGCGTAAAAATTCAACGCCTCCAAAGACCTTGGCTGTAATCTCAGATGACGGATATCCAAACAAAACTCGATATTCAATCAAAGGGATTCGTTGGATAGAAACAACTGCTTCCGTTGAGAATAAGCACATTCGCCATGCATTAAATGGAGGTGAAGTACAAATTGGACGCTATTACGTTGACGGATTCCACAAAGAGACGAACACCGTATACGAATTCATGGGGTGCTGGACACACGGATGTCCAAAATGTTACCCAAGGAGAGACAGTGTGAACGGTTACACACTTCAAACTATGGAGCAGTTATACAATGCCACAACCTTTCGGTTGAAAGACTTGGCTCAACAAGGTTACAACACAGTTGTAATGTGGGAATGTGACTTTGATCAGAAATGCAAGATTGAACCAGAATACAGAGATACTGTGAACCGTTTCTTTCCCTTCCAAGAACCTATTATACCTCGGGATGCTTTGTTTGGTGGACGAACCAATGCCGTTCAATTGTACCATGAAGTGGATACAACCACCAAAGAAGAAATCAAGTATGCTGACATTTGCTCACTGTATCCATTCGTGAATAAGTACAAAGCATACCCCGTGGGATATCCCAACATCTTAAGACAAGAGATGATTGATATAAAGAACATTGGAAAGTACAAGGGACTCATAAAATGTCGTGTATTGCCACCACAAGACCTGTGGCTACCAGTCCTACCTATTCACTGTAACAAGAAAATGATCTTTACACTGTGCCGTACCTGTGCTGAGGAAGAGTGTGAAAAATGCAATCACACTCTGTACAAACGCATGTTGACAGGTACCTGGACCCATGTGGAAATAGCTAAAGATCTTGATGTAGGATACCAATTGGTAGACGTCTTCCACATCTGGCACTGGGACACATGGAGTAAAGATGTGTATAAACAGTATATTGACAAATACTTGAAATTGAAACAAGAAGCAAGTGGTTACCCTAATTGGGTAAAAACAGAAGATGATGAAGCCCGCTTTAAACAGAATTACTTTCAGATAGAGGGTATCTGGCTCGACAACGTGAAAAAGAACAAAGGAAAAAGAGCGTTTGCCAAAACCATGTTGCACTGCTTGTGGGGTAAGAATGCACAAAACAATGTTCAAACCAAAACTGAGTATGTGACTAAGGTGAACCAGTTGTATGACCTACTCTCCAACCGTCATGTCACTGTGCAGTTTGCCGATCATGACAACTTCATGTTGGTGAATTACTCGGATGAAACAGACGCAACACAGCCCCATTCATCTTCAAATCCAGTGGTAGCTGCCTTCGTTACGTCCTATGCTCGACTTGAACTTTACACCCAGTTGGAAAAACTTGGAGATCGGGTACTGTATTTTGACACAGACAGTTGTATGTACATCTATGACCCTGACCAGTACAACATTCCAATTGAATAGAGTCAGTTGGGAAAGTGGACAGATGAAGTACCACATGGACGCATTGTCAAATTTGTGGCATTAGGGCCAAAAAACTATGGTTATGAATATATCGATGAAAAAGGAAATCGACATCAGAAATGCAAAGTAAAAGGCATCACATTGGATTACAATGCTAGTCAGAAAGTCAATTTTAAGACTATGGTCGAGTGTGTACAATATCGCGAACATTACAAAACTGTCATCGAATATGAATCCCGAATCAAAAGACATAGAAATCGCAAAGTGATCAGTGAGACACAGACCAAGACGTTCCGCTCGGTTTATACAAAACGCGTGGTCGTGGACAAATATAAGACAGTGCCGTACGGTTACCAACCTTCATAATCAGTTGGCTTGTGATCGTGTGCATAGCCTGAACGGTGGTGGAAACATACGGAGATTCACGATGAACACTCTACCAGTAGAAATGCAACAGATGATCTACAGACATCTCGTTGAAGCTAATAAGAAACCTGCTGCATTTTGCAACGACTTATTTTTTACTTGGGCACAGCGCATTGGAAACAAAATATTTCACTAGACGATGGAGGATCCCTCTTGTTTAAACCAAGTTTATGATATCTTTAGTGATGTACGAGAGCGTGATCTTCCAAGCAGCTATAAAAGTTTGGTCATTCAACGGATTTTTGCCATTTACAACCTGCTACGCAACCTGATCTCTGACGTGTGGTACATATACATTGATACCCTAAACATTGATACATTGGAGAAACTGAACCGTTTTGATGAGCGTATGTATCTCAGATTTGCGATTAACTACCGGAACGACACACCAGAGGATATACGTGCCATTTTACTGACTCCAGAACCTATCACTTGTGCACAAGTGTTTAACATTTTTGGTAAACAGTGCGCCGCAATATTCAAACAAAAGAGGCCAAATCCTAGTGAACAGTTCTTTCAAGATCCCGATTTCAACAACTTAGAAAGGTTTGAGTTGGGAGACGAATCCCTCTGGGACACCTACAAAATAAGATACTACGCAGAGTACTTGCAAGACGAATGAGTAGCCAAAAAATGGAAAATACTTCACTACAGGAAAAAAACATAACCCCAATTCGGAATCCATGGCGTAGAGCTGTGTTGTTGGCTGTGCGTGTACTTGGAATTCAATCAGAACAGGCGTTAAGACAATCCGAGGAACTGTTCGACGAAGTGCGCATGGCTTTAAATGCTATGGGATATACCATGATATTGCCGGAATGGATGATGTATAAAGAAAGACTGATTCATGATGTGTGTCAAAGTTTACATTTTTGACTAATGTTGTTCAAGTGTTTATTTGTTATGATGTATAAAATAAAATAGCTGTTATTATTTCTTAGACCATCATGGAAAGTAGTTTACTTTTTCAACATCCTAGTAACATTTTCATCTCAGGGTCAATTGGTTCAGGAAAGACTCAATTTGTAAAAAAACTTATTGAGTACAAAACTGATTTATTTCATGTGGTACCACAACACATCGTCTGGTGTTACAAAGAATGGCAAAGTGCCTACGCACAGTTACAAGAACGTGAAGCTATCAAATTCATTCAGGGTATCCCTGAGGATGATGAAGAGATAGTAGACGATACAACCTTACCACACCTCGTCATATTTGATGATATGTTAGGAGAAAAAGATGAGGAGGAAATTAAATTATGGTTCACACGAAAGGGACACCATAGAAATGCCACTGTCATTTACATCACACAAAACATGTTCCAACAATCCAAGGCTAGTCGTACCATCAGCTTGAATGCACACTACATGGTATTATTTCAAAACACAAGAGATAAAGGTCAGATCAAAACACTTGCGAACCAAATACAACTACCCCATTTGGTGATGGCGTATCAAGATGCAACCTCTACACCTCATGGATATCTTATCATTGACTTTCATCCAAGAACACCCGACCAGAATCGTTTAAGAACAGATGTTCCATCGGTGGGTAACAGGTGAAGATCGAGGACCGATCGTCTACACTACAGTATAAAATGACTGGAACATGACACCCGATCATCATTAAGGATACAGCTACCATGGAAAACACACCACATACAGTGATCAAAGCTCTAGAATCGTTGAGTCGGGAAAAGAACCCAACAAAACGACAAGAGCTGGTAGAAACAGGATTAACAGAGATGGTGAAATGGTTCACCTTAGCTGCCCGACTCATCTTAGAGAAAAAAGTAACCGTGCCAAAACAGACGATGAATTTTATGGAACGCAACAAAGACATTTTAAGACAGTTAGCTGATCAACATGTGGATCTGACCACAAAACGACAACTTATTTTAAAACCTGGCGGTGGAGGTTTCCTTGGGGGCACCATCATTCGTACCCTGCTTCGATGGAACGGGACCAAATCTGTGAGAAAATTTGGTTCAGTAGCAAGAAAACAACCACCCAAACGAAAGTCACCAGCCAGGAAACGGTCACGACAACAACCACGCAAACAGCCAACCAAACTAAAGTCACCAGTAAGGAAACAAACAAGGAAGAAGCAGGCATTGCCTCATGACCGATTTGTCAATGTAAGAAGAAAACGCTCTGTTTCAACTGGAACACCAAAAGTGTCCCCCATACTGATTCGACGTGATGTAACATCAGTGACATCATCCAAAGCATCACCACTTGTGGCCCAATTCTCTCCACTGACCTCATTTACTCCCCGTTCTAATGGAAGTTCGATGAGGTCTGGGTTGGCTACACCACAAGGATCAATGACGGTTTCTCCAAACCCTACAGTTCGACGACAATTGTTTGACCTTTCCAATTCTTCAAGTGGGCGTTCATCATCATCATCATCATCATCATCATCAAGATATTCACCAATCCCAAGTCTCCATTCCCCTTTACCTACTGCCGTTACTGTGATGAGAAATTCAGGACCACTGAGTAGTGCTGGCAATATCGCTTTACAAGCCCTTCAACAGTGGTATAAATAAGAGACCAAACATTTCATCATCATTTGTCATCATGAAGCGCAAACAACCACTCGTTCGCAAACATGGCAAAATGTTGCTTGCTTTGACAGAAGCCTCGCCCAAATTTCGAAAGAAGATTATTCAAGAAGCACCAAAAGAATTGGTGGATTGTATTGCTGAATGTTGTCACAACATTTTAAAAGGCAATGTACCACTGTCAGAGGCTCAGAAGCGTCGATTGCATTCTAAGAGACAACAGCTCCGGCAGTTAGCGACCAAGAAAGTATCAGTTCGAAAAAAGAAAATCATTCTCAATCAGAAAGGTGGTTTTCTACCCCTGTTGGCACTTGCACCACTCTTAGCCAAATCAATTATACCTCTTGCTGGGGAAATCATTCGGAAAATATGAAAAAGATTGCCTATGTTCCAGTTCGGTTGTTGGAAGAGATGAATCAATGGAAGAAAGAACAGCTCTACGCTACGGAAATGTGGAGTCCTGACACGGCGGGTCATATGCAAGAGCATACAATTGCGGAAGCTAATGAAGGATTTAATAAAAAAAGAACACGTATCCACCAGAGTCGTGTTCTGGAAATGTGCGGACGTCTACATTTAGACCTGTGTTTGCAAGACAAGTACCTTCCCAATGGTGTAGAGATACGGCTGCGACTCAACAGAACCCCAGTCAGTTTTTGCTTGTTTGGAGAAGAGGCAAATATCCAGTTACTTCAAGCTGGATTCAATGTTCGGACTGTTGACCTGTTACCCGTAGTGGCCAACAACTTAAACCAGACCATCGCTCAACATGGCATGAAGATCCCAATTCGCCGAGCTGAGGTGAAAACTTTCACCATTCTGGAGGCCAGCGATCAAAGATCGAAGATCATTTATTTCAAGGACAGTTGCCCAAACGTATCATTATGGGCCTGGTAAAGAATACAGACATGAATGGCGATGTGGCAACCAACCCATCTGATTTTCAACATTTCAACTTGTCTAAGTGAGAAGTCAGTGTAGACGGAAAGACGACACACAACTTGCCGTTCCAGCCAATCTTTCCCACAGGAGAAATTTTGAGATCATACATGTCCCTGCATCAAGCCACGGGATCACTCGGTTTAAACCGCTCCATGCGTCTGACAATGGACGATTACAGGGGTACACACTGTGGGGCATTGACTTAACGCCAGATCAAGGATCAGAAGAGGGACATCTGCATCCTATAAAAACGGGGAACTTGCGAATCGAGCTTCAGTTTCGTGCACCTCTTGGTGACCCATCAACGTGATTGTGTATGCCGAATACGACAGTCAGATAGAGATTAACGGGTTCAGAGAAGTCATCACAGACTATTAACCATGAACAAATCAGGAGAACAGCTGGCCAAACAACTGTACGAAGAAATCTACAACTTGAATAGGCGACACGATATTGTAAAGAGTTTGAACCATCATGTGGTGCATGAACTGCAGACACACCTCTTTGATATCGTGAAAGAAAACTGTTATGGTTGCATTGTTGATCATCCCAGTCAGACCCAACATCCCTGTGTTTGTTTAGCAGCAAAAGTGAGTGGGTCGAGATGTTCCTGAACAGTGCATTAAAAAAACTGAACATGTATCAAGTGATGGAAAGATGGTACGCTGAACTACAAAACATGGATCTCACACGCGCTGAGAAAGCTGATGCTTATCAGATGAGGGCAAATATAAAGGCTAGTGTAGATACGAACAAGACCACTCCATTGGAAGCTTTTGAGTGCGAATGGGCAGGACGAATTAAACAAGATTGGGAAAATGGAAACGATTGAGTTGCAGTATGTTTTGGATCATTCACCAATTCTAGCTCCCTTGAATGCCGTGGTATGTGCTAAAGATCAACTACCACAACGTAGACCAGAGAATGTAAAAGCTTACATAGTTAATACCCACAATTCGACTCAACCTGGTGAACATTGGGTGGTTGTGTTTTTCAACGATAAATCGACTTACTACTTTGATTCGTATGGACAAAAACCACTCCATCGTGACATTCAACGTTTCTTGGAAAGACATGGACCCTATACATGGAATCTCATGAGACTTCAAGGATACAACACGTTTGTGTGTGGAGCATATTGTTTGTTTGCTTTGCATTTTCTTGTTCGCGGATGTGATTTAACACGGGTGTTTAGAGCTAAATTCCGGACAGAGGATCAACCTCACTTCAATTTGAACGATTCCAATGTGGGATGTTGGTTTTACCAGAACTATTCAGAACTGTACAAACGTGCAAGAAGACAAGTGTGTAATCAGCACCAACAAACATCACAGCTAAACATCCACCAAAATTTGGAGATGGTCGTGCGTGTTTTGAATTACTGACGAATAGTTTAGACCCATTCTACTTTCATTAAAGTGCAGTGTTATGTACTTGTTGTTGATAGTGTTTGCATTGTTCATATTGTTTGTTCATATTATTGTTGCAATGTTCATAGAGTTCAATAAAATGCTAAAATTGATTTGATTTCTTGTTGTTTATGTTTATCTTACACATTAACAATTGTGATATATTCCCTCTCGAATTTAGTTGACGGCCCTGAAAGGGCCGTATTTGGTTTCTGTGATCCTGAATTACTCGGAGTCACCCTACTAACTCTGAATAATCAGGGTCAAACCATATGCCATAATACACTAAACGCACTGTAGGCCCATGTTTAGCGAAAACACAGGCAGGCCAGGCATACACTTGGTAGGGTGCCCTACAAAACGGGCACTTCTGAAGTCGTGTGAAGCACCTAACGCATACAATGTCCTGACATCGACACTGGTTTATGTGGTATATATCCTCCTCCTTCTCCTCTAAACACACACCACACTTTTCGAACCAGAGTTTTTGTTCGGACATTGTGATTTCATCCTTCTTTTTTTAAAAAAACACATATAGTTATGAAAAAAAGTAGGTCAGTAGGTCAATCCACCCCAATGTCAAGGCCAAAGGCAATGCTATCCAACTCAGGTCAAGGTTAAACTTCACGTCACTTTTTCATTGGATGGAAATTACGTTCTCTGATTGGTGTGTGCCAACACTCAATAGAAAGTAGGTCAATCCGCCTCAAGACTATAAAAGCACACTGCATCGTATCATAATCCCACTACCCAACCATGGAAAGCTACGTAACTTCTGATCTCGTTAACAACGCCATACAGGCTGCTGATTTGTTTGAGCTGACGACAGCTGCTAACCAGGCATCAGTCTTGTACACTCCGACTCCGGTGTACCAACCCAGCTACCAACCAACGTATCAACCTCAGCCTCAACCACACCAGCAGCAACCAGTACAGCAACAACAACCAGTGCAACACCAACCGACAGTGCAGCCAGTAAATAATGTTGGACAATCTATTCTGAGGGAACTCAAAGAGGTGAACAACAACCTCATCAAATTGCAACAGAGAATGGAAGAAGTGGAATGCCGTATCAAATTGAAAACAGACAAGCTGGTGGTGCCTATCACTTTCATTCCAGAAAAAGAGGAATCATCCAACAAACGTCCCATGGTGGATCCCATTCTAAGAATGGACTTGGAGCCCATTGTAAAGACATACAAAATAGCAAAAAGAGTAAGAAGTAGAGAAAAAACAACAACAAAACAACGGCCCTTTTCAGGGCCAACCCAGATGTCTCGAAAGGACATTTTTTTACAATTGTCAAACCAAGTAATAAAAGTATGAAACGAAATGAATTCATGCCATTCGTTTTCAGACTGTGCTATGGATAAGTCACATATAGCTAGCATGGACAACGACTGCATATCTGACATGGACAAAATACAAGCCCAACACCAACGTACGCTTAAAATACAAGCCCGATACCAACGTACGCTTAAAATAACAACAACACTCAGGAGTATCGTAGCCAAATTGAGTGAATGTTACTTTCATGAACTATACTACTATCATTAAAGCACATTTCATCACCATAGAACATGTTGAATATCTGCTGAAGAAACTCATAGACAGTCATGAGTAACCACTACTCTGTGGGAAAAAAAGGCCTTTATCAGGGCCAACCCAAATGTCTCGAAAGAGAATATACCTCAATTGTCACCATTTCTTTCAAATTCCCTTCAAAATGATTTTTTCATTAAAGTATGATCCAATGTTTTATAAAAGTTTACAAAAATAAAAATGTTACAAAAAAAGTCATCACAACTACAAATTCGGCTTGATTTTTTTTTTTAATTTTACAGCAATTCTGATACTAGTATGTCAATACAAAAGTAGGTCAATCCACCTCAGGTCAAGGCCAAAGGCAATGCTATCCAACTCAGATCAAGGTTAAACTTCACGTTATTGTCATTGAATGAAAATAACGTTATCTGATTGGTGTACGCTAAAAGAAGAAAGTAGGTCAATCCGCCTCAAGGCTATAAAAGCGCACCGCATCAAGCATTCGGTCATATTCTCGCTGCACAACCATGGAACAAATTCAGCAACTGATTGAATTTATCAACGAATTGATGGGGTTGATCGAACAACAACGCAATGAGTGGAGACAACAGCAAGACCATATTGCACAATACCATTTGCATTTGGAAGACATTGTACATCAGATGATGTTGAGACAACAGCGGTTGAGACAACAGCAACAAGATGAAGGAAAAAAAAAACCCCAAGCAACAAATAAATGAGCCGATGTCACCGAAATCAAGGACGACGAGGAGATTGTCACCGAAATCTAAAGAAGAAACAAAACGGCCCTTTTCAGGGCCAACCCAAATGTCTCGAAAGGACATTTTACAATTGTCAATCCCCCTTTAACTTACATAACGTTAAGATGTGGTCCTCCTTTAACTAAGAAATAAAACATGACGTCAAAATGACAATATTGCGTCATTGGAATGTTTGGTATGCATACTCTTTCTCTCTATCCGATCTTAAGTCATCCTAGTTAGATCTAACAGGTAGGACATGTTCTTTTATTACATGCAACATACGGTACCATAAATCTTTTTTTCGTATATACTCAAGGTACCATAAATTTCTGTCGGTACCATAAATTTTCGACTCGGTACCATAAAGTTTTTTTCTGAAAAAAAAAACAAACCAGGGTACCATATTGCCACCCTACACTACTGGTGATGAAGGATGGCAGCAAATTTGAATTTATGTTTTACGTTGATTTGATCAAGATATTTCAACGTAAATACTTTAACGAGGAATTTACATATGTTTCTTTGCAAACCGTAAATAGTGCGACGTGCGACGGTGCTGTTTCCTACAGTTTGTTGTCTTTTTCTAACATAAAAGAATCGTCGTGCAGTGGTATCACGCCGGGTCACTGAACCAGAGGTTATAGGTTCGAATCCCGTTGGAGGCGAGATTCGTGTCCGTATCTTTCACAGCGTCTGAAAGCTAAAATTGTGATGGGATCAAAAAAACGAAATATATTAAACGGATGCATATTTGTGCAAAATCATGATAGAAAATATGAGAGTTACTTAAAAGAAGAAAGAGAGAGAGAGAGGGGGGGGGGGGGGGGTGGAAAACAAGAGAAAAGAAAGCCTGGAATTAACTGTCTATGTTTGATCACAATTGTAATATCATTCTGGCCGAGAAAGAAAAATGCAGTATAGATGAACGGTTGAACCAGAGATTCTATAATACATGCACACACGTATATTTAGAATACCTGGTTGAATAGAACCGAGTTAGTTTTTACGTCATCAACAAACAAATTCCTGAAGGCGGGGCTTGTTGCACATGCGCACTTGAAACATCGTTCTATTTTGTACATTTAAGATAGAAAATAGAAACATAGAAAGTTGTTCTATTGAAATAAATCTTGGATAAATTTGAAATTTCACAGCGTCTGATTGGTTATTTCAACGACGTGAGAAATATTAGGTCCTCAACGTCATCCTTCCGGTTGCAGTCCTTAACTGTCTTGGCTTCCTGGTGTTTCTACTTCCTGTAGATAGCGGCGAGAGGAACGGCTTTGCGCTGACAATTTTGTTGGCTCTTTCCGTCGTCTTGTCAGCAGTATCCGACAACATTCCGACAACTTCGACACATACGTGCATTCTGAGTAAATGAATATGTTTTTTTTTCTGTGCTTTATAAGCAGCGCTGAACCCCATATGCATATGTAAAAAATAAGTCCGAAAACGATAGCTGGTTTTCTTTTGACAAAAAAAAAATGATCGTTGGTCGTCATTATTTTAGAATGCATTATTATAAGGTATTACTGGCTGTATATTTCAATCATAATTCTTTAAATTTCAAAGAAACAAGATTTTTTTTTAAATTTATTTAAAATCTCCTGCAATACATTTGTTTGTATTTTTGTGCGCTCCTAATACCACTAGGACTCCGTTGTAATGGCATCATATTGCGTCTAATAATTGTCCAGTGAAGTTACTGTTCACGATTGTGCGTCTGTCTCTTTTCAGGTGTCTACCTTTTGATCACATTTGTCTTAAGTGCATTCGAGGCTTTCCTAACCGTGCTCACAGTGCGATTATACCTTCATGACGCAAAAGCCTCACCTTTACCACCTGGTCTAATGAGGCTTATGCGAAAGGTCCTTGTACGGCTGACAAAGTATAGGTAAAGGTCCTCTTTACTTGACTTTCAAACACACACACACACACACACACACACACACACACACGCGCGCGCGCGAAATCTGTTTTAGGTCCATAATTATGTATATTTATTTGATTAAGCGATTTGTTGGCCAAATATTATACAGTGATTCATACTACCCAGCTCTTATTTATCGTATATTAAACTGTATACATGTATTAAAAATAAATTGAGAAATATGTAGTTACATGTATTATGAGAGACATTTAATCTCCATTGATGCAAATGACAGCTGCTGAGGTGTTGATTTAACATTCATTTCACAAATAGTATTAAAAAGATATATATGGTATAATCCTTTACATTGTTTTCAGAAAATTTAGTTCGAACACTACCGTTGAAAAGTCTTTAGTGAATACTGACACGGGCGCGAGAAATGCTGTCTATGATTCTAACATCCACATAAATGTAGCAGGAAAGAAACCTGAAGACACAGCGGGCTATGCTGATGACAACGATGCCGATTGCTTTACTTACAAAGACCTAGCTAGGGTAATGGACACATTCAATTTCGTTTTGTTCATGGTTCTGACATTACTGGTATCTGTGATCTTCATGTTTGCCTTAGCTTATGGAGCTTCAGGTTTAAAGAGATCTTAACTGTTAGAATAGCATCTTTTTAAAATAAACATGCATTTGTAATCCACCTTTATGTCGATATTGGCTTTGAGTTTGCCATCTTTGTTAAAGCCTCAGTGATTTATCATTTTCAATGTGTATTCCAGGCTGCTGATTTTCTTTTAATTTTAAAAGAAATGTTTGGTTGCTGTAGCCTTTTTAATCCTCTTTAAATGAATTTGACCATACCTGACTTCTAATGGATTTATTTAAAGAAATATCACAAAGACTAGCTATACTAGTTACTGGTACATTTTTATAACTCTATTTATATAGTTTGGTTGATAATAATACAGGTACCGGTTCTTTACAAGCATTATTTAGATGCCGCATTTTGCCTCACAATTTACATGTCTGTACATGTTATTGCTGGATCTGCTGCTACTGTTGTTGCTTTCGAGTTACCGTCGCCGTGACCTAATCGCAGTCATATAAGAACGTCGAGCTAATTTTACGAAGGGGGAGACACCGGGATGAACAAAGAAACCCAGCTAGAACCGCATGACCATTTCGAGTGACTAGAAAGGGACTCAAAACCATATTTGTGATACTTGACGACATTGAAAAACTGTAACCACTCATCATGGAAGACCCACGGTATAATGACCATATATTCCGTTATCACTCCTGTATATACCGTGGGATTTATTATATGAATACTTTTTTTTTCAAATTTACAAAAGTAAAAGCTGACTCATTGTAAAAAAAAAACAAAAAAAAACCTAGATTTCAATGTAAGTGTTAGTCTTGTACGCTCGAAATTTATATTGTATTTGTAATATATGGCTGATTGCCATACATGTTTAGATTTAGTGCTAGTGTTTATTTTCGTTATAAAAGGCTTATGATGCAATTAAGATTTTTAAACCCGATGTATTTTGTATAATGTTACTTGCAATGTAAATTTTATAAAAGGGTTTTTTCCTATTGTTTTGTGTAATATAATGTTGAGTGAAATGGAGATTTTATGCCAATGATGTTTTTGTAATATAAGGCTGATTTCAATAAAAATTATTCCAGTATAACCTTATTCTGTAATAAAAAGCTGATGAAATGTGGATTTATTCCAGCATTTTTTTGTGTAATGTTAATTGTAGTGTATATTCTTTATTTTTTTAATTTCTTGCCATGTAGATTTTATGCCAGGATATTTTTTTTCATAATGTTTATTCAAATGTAGGTTTATATGCCAGTGTTTATTTCGCGTAATATAAGGCAGATTGCAATGTACATTCGAGGGCGAGTCAATAAATAACCAGCCTAACCTATTTCGGGTTGAGATCTACCTCTTCTTTTTCAATATAATTTCCCTCCAGGACTATGCACTTGGACCAACGGTGTTCAAGTGCCATCAGCCCAGAAGTGAAGAAGTTAGGGTCCTTTCCATGGAACCACTCCTCAACTGCCGCTACGACTTTTTCGTCAGACCGGAAATGACGTCCACGTATATCCTTTTTCAAATTTGGAAAAAGGAAGAAGTCTGGTGAGTAGGCAGGGTGCGGTATTAATTCATACCCATTTCGCTCCACAGCATCCATTGCAACTTCACAAGTGTGGACTCCTGCATTGTCCTGTTGCAGCAAAACACCTTTGGAGAGTTTACCACGGCGTTTCTCGCGGATGGCGTTCCTCAGCTGGTCTAGCAAGTTTGCATAGTATGCTCCGGTTATTGTACTTTTCTTGGGTAAAATGTCCAACAAAATAACGCCCTTTGTGTCCCAAAATACTGTGGCCATAAACTTTGCCAGCAGATGGTTGAGTCTTGAACTTCTTTGGCCTTGGGGATCCCGGCCCTACGCACTGACGACTCTGGGCTTTATTTTCTGGTTCATAATAATGCACCCAAGTCTCATCCACAGTAACTAGACGCAAAAGGAATTCATCTTTTGACCTCAAACGCTTCAACAACGCACTGCATACTGATGCTCTCGTTGCCATTTGCTCATTGCTAAGGGATTTTGGGACCCAACGGGCTGTAAGCTTGTGCATCACTAAACGATCATGCAAGATTGTTTGAAACGGTACCATGTGAAATGCCTAATGCCTGTGCTATTTCTTCAACCTGACTTCGCCTATCTGAGTATACCAGATCTCTGACTTTATTACACATTTCTTCGTCGGTGGCATCAACTGGGCGCCCAGACCTGACTTCATCTTCTAAAGACGTTCTACAGCGTTTAAACTCCCCAACCCAGAATTTAACTTGAGAATAAGATGGTGCAGAAGACCCATACACATCAACTAACTCAGCATGTATGTCCTTACCAGTTTTACCTTTTAAATGCAAGTACCGAATTACAGCACGGTACCCCACTTTTGATGAAAAGCTTGCTGCCATGTTTGACATTCAATATCTGACAAACAAATGGCCGTATACATGTGTAGTTTTGTACACAGGTATAGTACATGTATTGAAACAATGCGTGAAAATCGTGGATGTCTCGGTTGATCGGAAATGTCATAGGCTGGTTATTTATTGACTCGCCCTCGTATATTTGTTTCGTGTATTATAAGGCAGATTAATGTATGGAATTATATTTTGGCCAATGAGATTGCAGTATTTTTCAAATTTTTCCATCGGTTTGACTTGTTAAACCGTTAGGTTTAATGGATAACCTAATATTCGCTCTGAATTAACTGCACCTGTGGAAAACCTTTCTGCGCATGTGTGAAGAGGCGGGATAAGAGGCGTGGCCTTTATTGGCAATGTTACAACTATGATGAAATGCAATGAGAACAGCGTAGAAGTTCTACTTTTTTATTTTGAATGAACTGTTTATAAACAATGAGATCTGAATGTCAAATAACATATACATAGTAATCATCATATCCAAGATGATGAAGTAAAAAAAAAAAAGAAAAAAGAAAAAAAAAGCAAATACAAGTGACTAGTATCAAGAATTCCCCAACACACTAAATCTTATACGTCATTAATGTATGGAATTATATTTTGACCGATGGGATTGCAGTATTTTTCAAAATTTTCGTTCGGTTTAACTTTATAACCGCTAGGTATAATGGACCTAGCATACGTTTTGAATTAAGTGCACATGTGATCAACCTTTGTGCGCATGCGTTTAAAGGTGGGATTTGTGGCGTGGCTATAAAATCAATATTCCGACTAAATGCAGTAAAATGAAGCAACGAGAACTGATACGAATATTGAAAAGATTATTTATTGGGAATAGCATTTCAGTCATTTGGAGAAAATGTGTACTTGAGACAGATATAGTACTGCCACACTGCAGTATCACACCGTAGACATGTGGCATGATACATCACCCTGTTACATTATCCTGACAACGGACCAACTAGTCATACCAGTACCATTATTACTTTTTACAGAAATCATAGTAGTGACATCTTGTGACTCGTAAAGCATCATCAACAACAAATCGCAAATATAAGTGAATAGCATTAAGTATTCACTAGCTCAATCAGTGCTTATTTTTCCCGCCCGATCTGACTTTCACAGTGCCAGGGTGCCAGATTAGCGTAGTGGTTACGCACTTCGCTTCTCACCAATGCGTCCCGAGTTCGATTCCTGGTCACGCACGTGAGGAGGTACAGTGATCGCCCGTCCAGGCACGAGGGTTTTGTCCGAGTTCTTCGGTTTCCTCCCACAATAATAACCGCATACGCCGCCACCAGAGCCATCGAAAATGATTAATATAAATTGTAGAACTTGTTCGTAATCGATGTAAAAAATGAAGTTTAGATTTATGACTATAACATTTTTTTTTAGTTTGGAACTTAAGCATCTTGCATTTTCGTCACTTGTGGTTGGTGTCTTTATCTCGGTAGACGTCATTGTAGCAGGCGCTACTTCAGTTTTAGGTTTTTAACATAATTCAATATCCCTCTAAGAGATCAAAACTTGCGTTAACAAATAGCAATTGTCGCTTCCATGTCGTTATGAGCCTGCATCATGTCTATTTTTAGACACGAGCCACATTTGAAATTAAATTTGCATGAGCAATCTAGAAGCATATTTGATTGGTTGGTTCGTCAAAGGCGGGAATTTATGGGCGGGGACTAGGACAGTATCGTCAAAACATAATTCCATACATTAAGTAGGTTAATGTTTTTTATCGAGGGTTTAACAAATTAAACCGCTCAAGCTCGGCGCAGCCGAGCGAGCGGTTTAACTTGTTAAACCCTCGATAAAAAACATTAACCTATACTGGTAATGTAGATTTATATGCCAGTGTTTATTTGGCGTATTATATGACAAATTGCAAAATTCTGTCTGTGTTTATTTCGCGTGCTATGTTTATCTTTGTTATTATTATTTTGTGAAATGTAATATGGATAGCAATGTATATTTTGTGTAAATTCAACCTTATTTAGATGTTTTTACATATTGTTCTGTAATAGTTTGTTGTAGATGAATGTGTAACAATGAAACACAAGAAAGAAACGCGAGTTTGTTTTGTTTTTGTCGTTTGATATATTTGATTTACTGTTGTTTGTCTTGAAAGTGTGTTTCGTGTTTAGCTTACCAGAGCAGAACGTGCCCAAGGTGAGCCAATCAGATCATCCTGTGTCCGTCAAAGTTGTACCATTGGAAAATGAAATCCCAAATTGCTAGGCTATTCGTTAACTCTTATCCTATAGTTTTGCTAAAACTGAAAATTAAATAAATACAAGAAGAACTGTGATACCTTGAATCACAGCGGGCCCACAAACAAAGCCGACCGACATGTAGATATTTTTATGTGTATTTCAAAATTTAACTTTCTTTTGCGCAGCTGTCAAAAGCTCTAGACAGCTGTAAACAAACTGTAATGGTTTTAAGACGGCGATTAGCCGTCTTATGCTGAAGAACGAAATCAGGCCTTGCTAATTTGCATATTTTCCACAACAATTTTAACTGTACCTCTCCGCGCTTAGTGCGGATCCATGCAATGCGATTCTGCACTAACGAATACGAGTGGAATATGTTACACAGACGTTTAAATCATAACCGTAACCGCTTTTAGTGTCTTATTGCTTGTTAACATGTTTTCTTTTGCCATTTTTGGCACCGGAAGCATCAATTTTAAGTGTGAAAAAAATATCCGTGACACTTCTTTACCAGAACAGCAACCCATCTTACGTACATGAAGATCTACTCCTGTAAAAAGAATAAGTAGTGCTCCGTATGTATGTAATTGACCTAAAGTAGTCCACACAATATTTTGCATGATGGCGAGTTAGGTTCCTCCCAGGGCATTTCTTAACCTGGAAATAGATAGGCAAACATTCTAGTATCTTAAATAATCAAATACCTGGTCAATTTCTACATATACAAAACAACAGATAGAATTCGCTAGCACTGGAGAAAAAGAATGACCTACTTAGGTATGCAGCTCTTTATGAATGAAAGGTTCAAGACCTTAACTCCGGATTATTATGTTACAAACAGAAATTCTGTAGCAACAGCGGGTGGAGTTTTTGTCGCCATGTGACTGCTTCAATAACTTCAGAAACTCTGGGTTTATAATGTTAATTATCCGTCGCCGTCTCTCAGCGCAGTGTGCGCTTTGATGCTGAAGAACGAAATCAGGCCTTGCTAATTTGCATATTTTCCACAACAATTTTAACTGTACCTCTCCGCGCTTAGTGCGGATCCATGCAATGCGATTCTGCACTAACGAATACGAGTGGAATATGTTACACAGACGTTTAAATCATAACCGTAACCGCTTTTAGTGTGTTATTGTTTGTTAACATGTTTTCTTTTGCCATTATTTTGCATTGGAAGCATCAATTTTAAGCGTGAAAAAAATATCCGTGACATTTCTTAACCAGAACAGCAACCCATCTTACGTATATGAAGATCTATTCCTGTAAAAAGAAAAAATAGTGCTCCGTATGTATGTAATTGACCTAATATGGTCCACACAATATTTTGCATGAAGGCAAGTTAGGTTCCTCCCAGGGCATTTCTTAACTTTGAAATAGATAGGCAAACATTCTAGTATCTTAAATAATCAAATAGCTGGTCAATTTCTACACATACAAAACAACAGATAGAATTCGCTAGTACTAGAGAAAGAGAATGACCTACTTAGGTATGCAGCTCTTTATGAATGAAATGTTCATGACCTTTACTCCGGATTATTATGTTACAAACAGAACCTCTGTAGCATCAGTGGGTGGAGTTTTTGTTATGTGACTGCTTCAATAACTTCAGAAACGCTGGGTTTAGAATGTTAATCCCGTCGCCGTCTCTCAGCGCATTATGCGCGTTGATTGTCTCTCTACCAGTCTAATTGGTGAAGAAAATCCGTGCGAGCAAAATTCTTTATAAAAGATCGATCTTTTGAACTAAGTTAATGCATCAATCCTTTCAGAAATACCAACTTAACATTTAAACTAACTTAAAATAATAACATTTAAACTAACTTCAAATAATAACATTTAAACTAACTTTTTAAAAAAACCAATTTAAAAAAAAAGCAAAAACAAACTGTAAATGTTACAAATATTTTATATATAAAAATGTTACATTTAAAATATACAATAAGTATTTATAATATATCTACAAAAACAATAAACAGGCAATCAAATTGTGAAGCTACTACTACTATTTGTTATTACAGTAAAATCCCGCTTAAAAGACCATTTAATTAAATAAAATAGAGAGGTTAATTGGGCATATTAGTGAAATGACTGCTAAATGTAGGATGATTAGAGCAATACAAAAAGAAGTCATCTGTGTTTACTATATGGTCTGTTTGTTGATAAATTATAAATTTAGGTACTATAAAAAATGCAGGTCGATGAAAAAAAAAATGTAAGGAAACCAAAAAAAAGTGAGTGTGGGTCGAATTCGAGATCTTCGACGTAGTAGTGCGATGCTCTGCCAAATGTACCACGGTGACATTACACAAAGTCCGACGTAGTTTAATTCTTTACACGGATTCACGCTCTGTCTTAAAATAAAGGCTCGCTTTGTTGTTTATGATTTCCTTGATCGACTCGAAAGTGTTTAGTTTTTCATGTTTAAATTGTCATTAGCAAATTGAAAGCATGGAGAAAGTATTGGTTATGACGGACATAAAAAATAATAGTGCACTGCGTCCCGAAATTTCGTGTTTAAAGAACGCCTTTTTAACTATGAAGAAAGAGTCACAAAGTCCCTATATACCGCATTGATATCCCGTGTTAAATATATCGGGCCCGTCTTTTGGGGCCCGCAATAACAAGAGGGCCAAGATGGCCCTGCTCACTTGAGAAATATTTTGATTGCCTGCACAAGTTACTATGTTATAGCATAGTTGAACTGAATACATAAGCCATGCAGGAATACAATAAGAACATTTCAATTTCTGAAACCAAACAGTACATGTGGTTGTAGCATAAAAATCATAAGTAATATTAAAAGGGCCATAACTCCTGACCTTATCGGCCGATATCAGCCGAACTTGGCTGAAACATTTTGACAATAAACATTGTCACGAAGTTTGAAGAAGATTGCTTAAGAAATGAAGCTGTTAGATTGCAAACAAAGTGAAATCTGACATTTTTAACCACACACGGAACTTGACAGTACGTTTCAACTTTTGTATGATTGTAACGACGGTTCTTGTATATTTTCAATTCTTAAACTGTGTTGTACTGAGCCTTTACCTGAATACTTGTTCAAGGACTTGACTTTTTGAGTTTACCGTCGCTTCGACAGTATTTCAGTCATATAGCGACGTCCAGCTAATTACAGGTGGAGGAAGACCTCGAATGCACGGAGGCATCCGGGTACTTGTTCAAGGACTGGGCGGAACTGTGCTTTGATCTTCAGTGTAAAGAAATGTGCTGGCAGCGCAGTCTTGTTAATTTTCATTCATAATTTGCTATCAGCACTATCAACTCTCGTATTTCGTCCACACGTTGTCACGGAGTTTTCACTGAAGACAGAAGAAAGAGTGAAGTATTGTATTTTTCTGTGTCCATGAGTGGATGACAATCCTTAAAAAAAAAAAAAGAAAAAAAAAAGATTTGTTCGAAAACGACTCCCCCCCCCCCCCCCGCCCCACTTCACTAACCAGTTTATTTACTAACTTGGTCCCTAGCACTGTTCACGTGTCCATTGACCTGGGGTCCGGGGATTTGCCAAACCGTATATAACCAGTGGAATGGGGCTGTCCTATGTTTATGTACCATGCTGGTCATGTGCACCTTATGCGATAAATAGGAACAGGTGAACATCGTGGTTTATGACACTGAGACAGCTTCATAGCTGACTGTAAGCGACCGGTTGGATACGGTTTTGGCATACTGAACGCACGATACATGTACTATTGTACACATTGTCGATAATTGCGCGACATCGAATATATTGTCGCTTTCATTCTACGTATGACGCCTAGAATCAGTGAAACTTACCATTCTTTCGTATTGTTTCAGATCGTTATCATCTTCTATTAGATCGTCATTGAAGATTTAGATATACAGCTCAACCTGTACTGAATGCCATCTGTATTAAACGGTCAACCTGCATTTAGCGGTCAGTTTTAATATGACCGAACTACCATTTTGTTATATGTTTAACCTTCATTTAGCGACTGCCTCTGTTAAGCGGCCACTTTTTTGTTGCTCTTGACTGACAGCTTAAGACAGGTTTTACTGTACTGTGCATTATCGTCTTTACCCATGACCCCCACACACATACATGTACGCCAAAACTGGCGGTACGACGACAATGGCACCCAGCATGGTTTTTGATAACCAGAGGATAAACTGATGTACGTGCTTGGTTGACAGTGCGCATAGAAGAATATTTATAATTATATAATAATTATATAATTATACTTTCTGTAAATATATGCAGATGGATTTTCCATTTCTACTGGATTTGGATACTTCGTGATGAACGTGTTTGGATGGTTTTTATATACATATTCCCGGGAATTAAAGTTAATCAGGACCCTATAAATATATATATATATATACGTCTTCAAACCGTTGGATAGGATCCTTTTTAACACTTTCGGACCGGATCGCCGAGGATCGACGCTGGAGAGAGATATTTCTTTGTTCCAATGATAGAATTGTGGCATAGTGACTTAAGTTTGATTCCTCAAGTGTTGTTTGTGAAATTGTGATTATAGAAGTATAGGACTCCTCTAGTGGCCAAGGTGTGGTGTGTTTAATTTTTTCTTATCATTATTCTATTGAATCACTGTTGATTTGTAGTTTGTATCATCATTTGTTTTCTCATCATATGTGTTGTTTTTTTCTCTCTGTCTTTTGGGGAAAAAAGGGGATCACTAATATCACTTGATGAGACACAACGTAGCATGATATGTTCTCCTATTCTCTGATTAATACTAATTAATCCAGAAAATCGATATCAGAAGTGTTTATAGTGCGCACGTGTATGTTTGTAAATATTGTGCACGAGCAATTTGTGCTGTCAACATACCTGTGTTTCCCTATTGTGTATTTATCCCGTTTACAACGACAAGATCGTGACACTGTCCGTAATGTATATACTGAATACACATTGTATAGATTAAGTTGTAAATATCAAGTGTGATTGTTGAATTCATGAAATAAAACCTTTATTTTATGTATTTAAGGAGAAAGGCCTTCTTTTCCTTCTCCTTTCTTTGACCGCACATATTGGGTCGATTATTTACTTTCTCGCGTACCTTTATTGAAAATGTACGTGTACTGTACACTTAATATGGAATATTTTCATTCATTTATTGTGTAATAAAAATAAAACCCCTTTTCTATTATTCGTATGACGTATACATGAAAACATGAATTTATTAACTTTCTTCGAAAGTCTACTATAAGTATGTTGCTTGTCTGTTGCTTGTCAAAACACGCTCCCGCCTCCGGTATTTTATATTTATTCGACAGGCGTTGGACTACTTGGCACAAAATTGCAGTAGGTAGCGAAGTCGACATTATCCAACTGAAGAGAATCTTCGGCGTGAGTTCGGTCCCGCTGTTGACCACGTTTTATTTCCATTTATTTTAAATGTTGATGGTTGCTTTTTTAAATTAAATATATTTTTCTCTCATTTTTACTTTTTCGTTAATATTATAGAACACATCTATATTTAAAGATATACAATGATTAGAAAGTAAAAAGGTTTGGTACACTGTTTGAATGTGGAAAAGAAAGAAACTTTTTATATACATGGTTATTTTTTTGTTATTGTTGTTGAAAGGTAACAGTGAATGCGTTGCATGTTATTGGTACATTATTTTGTGTTTGATTTGTACCTTCACAAATGATGAGAATTTATGTTTACTTAAT
Source organism: Solen grandis (assembly GCA_021229015.1). Classification (NCBI taxonomy): domain Eukaryota; kingdom Metazoa; phylum Mollusca; class Bivalvia; order Adapedonta; family Solenidae; genus Solen; species Solen grandis. The sequence continues at coordinate 11,824,661 of CM037779.1, forward strand.
GAACTGATTTCAAGTAGGATTTGATATAGTTTTCCTATATTGATACTTTTATGTATATTTCAATTTTGAATTTGATACAGTGAACTCATTAATTTTCGTGGGACACTAATTTTCGTCGATTTCGGTTTCGGAGGGTTTTATCCGCGAATATTAATCCCCAAGCAAACTTGTATAGATCTGACTTAGAGACGGAGATTGGGGAAGAAAGAAGAGCAATGAAGAAGAGAGAGTCAGTTAGACAGTGAGTTGAGGCAGATTGATCTGTACGGACATGTTCTTATTGAAGGGAGACAAAGGCAGAGGGTTAGAAAGAAAGCGAATGCGTTGGAACAGTTGAAACAGGAAAGAGAGGATATGGATGAAGGAGGCCGTGCCCGTTGGTCGTGTGGTTAGAGCGTCCGCCTCGGGAGCGGGATGTCTTGGGTTCGATCCCCAGCCGCAACATACCAAAGTCGTATAAAAAGGTACTGTTATAGCTCCATTGCGTGGCGCTCAGCATCTAAGGGTAGTTGCAGGACTGGTTGTTCCGGTGTCAGGATAATGTGACTGGGTGTGGTATCATGCCACATGTCTACGACATGATACTGCAGTGTGGCAGCACAATATCTGTCTCAAGGAGACATTGTCTCCAAATAACTTAAATATTGTAAAACAAACAAACATAAGGCGGAAAATAAGGAAAGAAGAGAAGGAAATGAAGTATGAGCAAGATTTTACCCCGAAGGAGAAGACAGAAAAAGAGGAGAGCTTCTATACAGCAATGTTCAGAAATGAACAGATGTCTCGGATAAAGGATTTATTAGACAGAATGAAAAGTTTAGAGACAAAAGTTGCTGGACAAGCACCTTTACATCAAGAGAGGAAGAAACCGACAGAGGAGTGTAAGAAGAACGGACACGCAACTAGTAAAGGGTATTGAGGTGGAAACACCTTTATTCAAAGACCCAGAAGAAGTTGGGAACCACAACGAGATAACTATGAGACAGCATTCAAAGAAGACTGGATTAGGGGACAGATGTGAAAGAAGAAAATGGACAGAAGAGGAGAAGACTTAATGAGATAGGAGAATATAATGACAAAGGTTATGGCAGACGATATAGTGGAAACCAAGCATATGACAGTAATAAAGTAATGGTATAGACCAGGAGATGATGACTGTAAAAGAAACTCATATGAAAGTTTAGAACTGGTGATCGAGGACAAGAGAGGAATTTAAAACAATAGATGTCTCATTCGGTGGGCAGGGTACATTTGTAGAGACGCTAGATTTTGTTAACAGGCTGATTTGACAGTATAATATGATAGATATTGTTGAAGGATTGAAAGTCTCAGTATTAATTGACTCGATATATAAACTTTTATAAGTCTTTGAATCCTTTGAATCTTTGAATTACAATTTAATGACTTCAAATTAGACGTAAGAGTAACCAGTGGGGAACAGATACCGTACTATGTTCATATATGTAGAAACCACATTCATCGTTCTGTTTGTTTCAAAGCTGTCGTTTGATTTGCCTGTTGTGGTTGTGCCTACTACAGATGGAAACACTTAAGTACCTATCATAGCTGGTACCAGTCTCATTTGACTTTGTTCTTAGCTATATTCCTGTTACATGGAATCTTGCTTTTAAAGCAATTGTTGATGATATGGCTGGTGTTATTAAATCGACATGGCAGTTTATACTGCAACCATGTGAGGCTTGTACAGTCACAGGCTTCGTTCGTAAAATAGTCATTACCGTCAGCGGTAACTGAACCTTGTGCTATAAACCAGTTTCAATTTTGACAGGGTTGTTGCCCTGACCCTAAGACAACATCAAATATATAGACTTTATATAGTAATGGAAAAATGCTCGAGAATTTTTTTTTATTAAAACACGTAAAGGGAGACAATTATAAGAAAAACGAAACTGAGTTCTGTTTCGGAACATGTTACTTCTGCTACTCACTATCTATTTATATTTTAAGTTTCAAATCAATACCTTGAATAGCTGAGGATCTATGTTCTGGACAAAATTAGATATAAAATATATCAAGGGAAATAATACACAATAAAACTAGGCAGAGTTATGGTTCTTGGTTACTGCACTGCTCTTTGCTATCATAAATTTGTGTCAAGTTTCAAGTCCTTACCTTTTTGTGTTTATGAGTTTCGCACCCAACAAAAATATGAAAAAAAAAAAAAAATAAAGGGAAATAATCAAAGAACCGGACTTGGTAGAGTTGTGGTTCTTGAAGACTGCACTATATAGTAAATAAGTTATTCTCTGGAAAGAATTAATTGTAAAATTTAATAAAAGGAGATAATTCAAAATTTGGTCTTGGTAAAGTCTATCTATTTATATCTTACGGTTTAAGTGATTACCTTGTATAGTTTATGATTAATACACCCGACAAAAATTGAAATATAAAAATTATAAAGGAAGAATTAAAAGGGTTTCCTTCGTTATAATCAAGAGGGCCATTTGGTCCTAAGTAGCTCGCCAGAGTACATCAGTTTATTTAAAACGATTAAAGTCACATGATTTTACCTGGTTTCTTCCAGCAGCAACCAGATTCAAATTTCCGATACAAAGAATTCTTAGGTTGGTCAAACATCTGGCGTGTGTTCAGTATGACAAACCGTACGTTTACAATCAGCTATGAAACTGCCTCGGTGTCATAAACCACGATGTTGACGTATAACCATGTACAGCATAAGAAGCACATGAACAGCATACTATATGACCCTAAGAAAACTCCATAGCTGACTGTAAGTGACCGGTTGCATACCGTATGTCATACTGAACGCACACCAGGAGGCCTCAATTTTCAGGGTATCGAAAATGCTTACGCAAATATGGTATGAAACCCTGAAATAATCATTGGTGCAAAACAAGACATAATTCTGAACATTAGTTCCAGAAGAGAACAATTTTAAAATTTTCTACATAGAGAATTTAAGGAAACTATGATCCCTATGTGATTCATTCTTCAAGGGATCAACTTTATTTTAGAAATTATAGTTGACAACCATGAGGTGACCATACATGCCAAAAGAAATCTAATTCTAACCAACGGTTTTATAGAAGAAGATTTTTGAAATCTATATGGACTTAGTATATAAAGAAACAAGCTGACTCCCTAGGGGCTTCATTTTTCACGTGATCAACATTATTTACATGTAGCAGTTATGGTAGACAATCATGAGGTGACCGTTTGTACTTAATAAAAATTAGATTCTTACCAACGGCTTCATAGAAGAATTTGGACATTTTCTATATAGAGTATATAAGGAAATTAGCCAACACCCTAGGGACCTCATTTTTCAAGGGATCAACTTCATGTTAGCAATTATGGTAGAGCATTTTTAAGTGACCATTTATGCCAGAGGGTGACCATTGGTATCAGAGGAGAAGATTTTTTAAGTTTTTAAAGTGAAAATTTTTATTGATTGTCATTGCAACCAGACTTCTGCATGAATCAAGTTTATTTTAGCAACTTTTGTGGAGGTTCACCTAAGGATGATCCATGCCAAGTTTCATCAATTTCTACTTACCAGTTTCAGAAGAGGTGTCGTTTGAAGCGAATTGTTGCCGACGCACGATGGACGCAAGGTGATCATAATAGCTCACCTTGAGCACGTTGTTCTCTGGTCAACTTAAAATTTTCCCAGATAGAGTTATGGTTCTTAGTAACTGCACTTCTCCTAGTCGCATTCTATTCATATATGAAGCTTCAAGTCAATCCCTTGTTTAGCTTCAGATTATGGCCAATGTTTAAGTTGCTGACTAACCAACCAACAAACAAACCAACAAACAGGGCAAAAAGTATAATGCTCCTGACCACAGATGTCGGGGGCATAAAAAACAAATACTGTACTTCTGTAGATTTTGTAAAATTGTGTTGTATGTTTTTCGTGGGACACTTAAGTTCTTGTAACACGAATTTTCAACAGAAGATTTATTAACGTACAAACAGTGATAAGTTGAATGGGTTGATAGGATATGGTTGTAATAGCCAAATGAAAATATTCAGATTCATGCATTATAGCTGTTTCTGGAAGTTATGATTGACACCATTTGAATTGTATTAGACACTGCAGTGAATATTTCCACAATTAGTGAGCCACATTAAACAAGGTATCGGCATGGTCTAATACAATGTATGTTGTTTTGTTTAACAATTACATGAAACACATCCTAATGTTTGACATTAAAAACATTAAATATCAATTGTTCGTGTTATACATGGGCAATCCTCTTAAAGAGAAACAGTGATATTCACCCGCCCTTCTATTTTCACCTTGCTCCACATCTTGCATGTATATGTACATCACTTTTACAGCACGGATCCCACTGGTAGCTGTTCATATTAACTGCCCGTTCGTTCCCATTATGGTTTAAATAATATTACGATGAGGAGGCATATCAAGACTTGCAGAGCTAGTTGAGAGTTGTTGTCGCTTTTATTTTGTCTCTATCTCGATCCTAGCTATACTGTCATCCCCGTTCAGTGCATAAACCGTGTGATGGTGCTCAAAAAAGCATCTAGAAGCAAAAGCAAACGATTCATATGCGAGGCATTAAATCAAGGTGCGATTGGTGCGTTCTAAGGTGTTAAATTTCAGGACTGAAAATTGACAGTTTAAGAAGCATTGATCAGCAAGTTTTTTTTTTCTATTAAAACGAGCTATACTATCAAACAAATAAACGAAATTTTTTGTATATCTACTCAAGATGAATGTTTGCAGAGAATGTATTCAAGGGCTATTAACTTTGTCAGAATCATGCGTACTCGCGTATAGGTAGCTGCGCGCTGAGTGTTGTGACAAATCGTAATTGTATTAAAAATGCGGAGACCATTTTTAAAGTCAATGCAGGCGGTACAGAGTTGCTGTTCTTTATTGGCTGCAGCTTAAGCGTTATCGATTGCTGTTCTAGCTTGAACTTTGTTTCTGATATACATTTCATTTTTTTTATAATTTTAATCTGCATTTCTGGAAACATGATGTTCAAGTGAATGTTAAACGGTAAAAAGAAAAAGATCACACTCTATGCCATCTTAAAGTGGCTTGTCTCAGGCAAAATTTTACTGTGTATTGAGAATATGCCTATACATTTTTTCAAAGACAGGACAGACATTGTTTGAATCACATTGCTGTGCATTCAAACTGTACAATTTTGACCATTCCAGTCTTCCATCCAAGTATTCTCTGATTGACACGACTGCTGTGGCGACTTTTCTTAACCTGATGACCCTATATTTGTGGAGTATATTGCTGCCACCGAATAAGTCACGCTTTGTTTGCCATTTACAATGGGACTAAAAATCAGAGCCACCTATCCCACCGCCAGATATGGTCGAGTAGTTACTTTTGATATGATATTTATCGATAACATATTCTATTACCATGTTCTAAAATAAAAGAAGTGATTGCAATGTGTATAGTTTTACATGCGGATTTGATAAAAAGATATCATTTGAAGAGTTAATTTTATTTAAACAAGAAAAATCTTTTCACACACTGCGTGCAATCATGCACACTTACCAGTCTCCATTAATGATTAATTTGATACCCATTTTACATCGATTGATAAACAGGTTTGAACATCTTATACTTATCCTTCCTTTTCGCCTTGGGAGGCATTAGACAATTTTTGCGGTGTTCAGACCCACAACAGTTGGATCAGTAGTAACCGCTTCTACTAGTCTACTAGTCCAAGGTATTTAAACTTGTAATCCTATTATTTGTTGTTGTTTTTTTCCTCATACATCTCTTTTTACTCCATTATTTCTTCTTCTTCTGTTCTTGCTCTTGCTTGGCGCTCAGCATATTAGGATGACTCCAGGACTGGTTGGCCATATGTCAAGATAATATGAATGGGTGTGGTATCTTAGTGTGGCAGAAATTTATCTGAACCAAAATCCCAAAATGACTGATACACTTTCGCTGGGACCTTAAACGCAATGATTTTTTTCTCCTCCTTCTTAAGCAACTTCTTTGTTTTTGTTGTTGTTGTTGTAGTTGTTTCGCCGCTTGCGTAATCATTTTCATAATGGTAAATATTTTATTGTTCTGGTATCAGTATAGCAGATAACCTCCTCTGTTAGGAGGTCAAAATATAAAACAACAAAATCATGACCACTGGATTATTTCTTAATCTGTTTTCAATTCTTATATAAGCGGCTTACGAGTACACTTTGCATAAATATGGATCGGACGACAGGTTACGGGTTAAACGATTTAAAATCTTATATATACTCATTCATTTACCAGTGTGCCAGTTAAAACACTGTGGCTGCAATTAGCACAGCTCTTAAACGTTATAAAGTTAAATGTACTTAACAAACTGGAAATCTCCTGTTGATGTAAACATAAAGTATAATCACGATTACCCATTTTGAATGTCCATTCCTAACTTGATTTAATCTCCTTAGTCCAACATGATTACAAAAAAGCATTTGTATTAAAGACAGACGCCTTGACCTTCTATGTGATTCAGGAATATATCACGTCAAATAATCATGCATCTTTCAAAATGAAACTAATCCTCAACTTAAGTGTTCATGAGCTCTGATGTGTCGACATATTATATATCGAAAGAAATATCATATTAACCGATGAAAGTTTGAGTAAATGTGTAATTAATAACATTGGCACACTGAAAATCTTTTTTTTTTTTTCTTCTTTTTTTTTTCATCATCATTCAATTGATTTCAAAAAAAGGAAGTGTACAATCAGAATTTCGCTCACTTCTGTGTATTATTTCAATAGAAAAATGTTAACTGTTTCGGATATTGCGAACAATACGTAAAACAGCAATTCTTTTAAAAGTAAAAGAAAGGCAAATCTTATAAGTCTTTCAATATTAGTGTTCGACAAGATGTTATATATTGGAAATGAATGACACAATTAACAAAATATGAGTACATACTTTCTTTTACTATTGCGTTTATCATTTCTTAACTTCAGCTTATAAATTATGACCATTAAATACAATTTAATTGCAATTCATTTAATTGCAATCCATTAAATATAATCTAATTGCCTCTACACTAATTTTAAAAAAAAAATTTAATATTAAATAGTATTTGGTACTATTCATTAAATATTAAATAGTATTTGGTACTATTCATTAAAATATTCTACAAATAAGATATATCATGTGCAAAGATTCTCAAATACCCATAGTAGGTAAACTGTTAAAACGTTTGTGCGTATTTAATGACAATCAAAGCAATACTTGACCTGACCACAATTTGTATCCGTGCAGTTACGTCATCGGTAAGTAAATCCAATTGACCATGAAAATTAACATGACATTGTATGCAATGACGTAAATTTCCATGCGCATGCGCAATAGAAATGTGATATATAGGCCGTTTAAGTCTTTAACCGTACATTTTTAGTGTGTCTTTATTACGGGAAGAGGTTTGAAATGGATTTAAAGATAATTGTTTTCATTTTTAAGTGTTGTAGATCTAAAAAATTTTTTTAATTAAAAAAAAAAAATTTAGTTTGTCTTTTTATAATAAGTATAATAGATTAATATTTTCAAAACTATTATCACAAAGGTCATGAAATAAAAGGTAAAGAAATGTTATAAAAACGTTCATACAATTACCTCCGTCATCATCAACAACACAAACATATAATCATATTACTACTACAGTATACATGTACTTCTACCACTACTGTCAGAAACTCCACACAGTGATCTCCCTTGCAAGCAGTGGCAAAAATCTTACGTGATGATGGTAAACTAACAAAATGGCGTCTACGTCTGCTGTCACAACAACGAAAATATTTTTCAAAATGATTTATTTTTTACCACGAGGCGATATTTGATGTTTATTAAAGAAAACATACTTAGGGAAATGACACTCGCAGTAATTTATATATATATTATATATTTTTTTTTTTTTTTTTTTATTTATTTATTTTTTTTTTGGAAAAAAGAAAAAATAGTTAAATTCTGTTAATTTTTACTTGTGGTGGCATTGGTTATCTACAACTGTAAGGGGAGGTAACTACCACGTGGAGTTTGCTACTGTCACTGCTTGGTCTCCTAACTCATCTTTTGTACTTCCGCGTAATTTCACAAAACAGTGCAATCTTTCATTAGCACCATTGTCGATATTTTATTTTAACTCGTCTGGCTTTGTTTTTTACTGTAGTCTGTAATTATGTATTTACACATCCAATCTGTTTCTGCTTTTGATGTGACTTTTTTTTTCAATGATGAATACATCAGTATTTATCATTTAGGACAACAGCAATGTTCGGCGTATAAATACATATCACGTGACTTCAACGGCAACCAAGCTGAAGCAGTGAAAAAATCGGTGTTTCATGATATTAAATTAAAAGCCTACATACTATGGGGGCAAATCTTATACAGCTGAACCTGTATTAGCGGTCGCGTGTATTAAGCGGTCAATCTGCATTTAGCGGTCAGTATAAATATTACCATACTGTAGCATTTTGTTATATATTTAACTTAAGCAGTCACTTTTTCTATTCACTTGACTGGCCGCTTAATACAGGTAATATCATTTTTTTCAGGGCTCTTGAACTGCCACACGGTGACGTCATGGACGTACACGGACTCGGACACTTTACAAACGGACCTACTGACTAACTATAAAACCAATACTCGACCATCAAGTCCTACTGAAGTCAATATAGAATTCGGTATTATGTCCTTAAATGAGTTGGTGGGTATCCATTTCTTATCATTTTTTACATCTAAAAAGGTTCCTTATTGTCAATTCGGAAACACTTTTGTTAACTTCTACTAATTCTCCGCGATGGTTCTTTGATGTGACAAAATTGAGATGTAATTCACGGATATATCAGTGTTTGTTTTCGGTCGGTCGGTTGTGCCTCGGAATACGTTTATATTGTAAGCGAAGGGCCAAATAAGGGAGATAATTAATTGTAATACTTACATTTTTGGGAAAAGAGCAGGATATCTTGTTAATGAACATTAAATGTGAGAAATATAAGAGATGAACAATAGAAAACAATTGAAAGAAATATTTATATTTTAATTATAGCCATATCGCAAGTGAGTGCTCAGATATATAACAGCACTTCTAATGGCCAAGGCAAGAACAGCTGAATAAAGTAGTATAAATACTGACGATATTTTAAATCTTGTAAAACACCACTGTATTGTCAATGACCCCATAAACCATTTCACCTGAAGATCGGTAATGCCGGTATAATTCGCTGATCTAAACTGACCAATCAGTGACGGGGAAAAATATCAAGTGTATATTTCTCAAGTAAACGTTTATTTCCCATGGAACAATGTGTGGAATTTTAAATCATTAGATGATTAGGTATTCGGGGAGTGCTCGTTGATTTACGTCTCATTTCGAAGTGAGATAGTCTATAATGAGACGAGACATCTACTGCATGAAACGGATAGTTGAATTTAGTCATTGTAAAGATGTATCTGAAGCGTGCCGAGTGATCTGGTGC